>OX371224.1:249206660-249806660 GCA_947310385.1 Nephrotoma appendiculata
ACTTGATCTACTAGGTTTAATCTGGATCGGCTAAATATATTATAAAACTGTAAAGGGGACTAGCCAAATGTCTACAACCCTCCAAACCAGAATATAATTATGATAGATAAATTACTACATGATTTGTAAATTAGTTGTAATAAATAAATATAATTAAAAAAACTAATTGCCAAACTTACATGGAAAAACCATTAATCCCAAACTAATTAATTTGAAATATATATTATTTTTCAATAAAATAAATTTATAATTATACTTTAAATAAATTAATAAAGTGAACAGCATAATTAGCAGAAAAAAGTTTTCAATAATTACATCAAGGTGAGGATATCAAGAAGATGGAAGTCAGGTTTCGAACTAATGAAACATTGAATTTTTTATATTAAAAAATTTGGTCGTCTCATCAGACTGCAGTGCAGCAGTGACCAAACTACCAAAATTTTGAAAATATTTTGAACTAATCAAAGTATAATCACAATGCCTTAGCGAATTATAATGATTCGCTACTCAATTGCCAACCCCTTCGTAACCTCGAATTTTATTGTATTTAACGCATACATGCGATTTCTATATGAAATTTTGTCACTATACATACGGTCTGATGAGACGACCGAATTTTTTAATACAAAAAATTCAATGTTTCATTAGTATCTATTAAACCAAACTTCCATCTTCTTGATAATCTCACCTTGATGTAAAAATACTATCTGGCTATCAATCCAGAATAACCCAAAATTTCATATTTTCAATAATTATATTTAGTTTATTACAAATGAAATTAAAGGTTTTTGTAACTCAGGAAAAAGCCTTTAGCGAAATAATCATAGTGAATTAGTTAGCGGATTCAGTGTACTGAAACCCTGGTGTTGCCAAGTAGAAACAAATGTGAATAGGTGAATGAAGAAAAGTTGGCTTAATCAATAATTTCTCCACAAATCATACTCAAGATATTAATAATTTTATTTTTTCTGTACTTTCAGGTAATAATAATTATGCACCATGGTATTAAACAAAGATAACGTCAATTGAATTCCACCTGAATGGATCAAATCAAAATTTGTACAGGCATAATGGCAAGTTGATATATTTACAAAAAAAAAATATAATAATGAAACTTATCTCGAAGACACAAATAGAGATAAAAAATATTTCCGTTTTTGGTAACATAAAAATCTTTTTTTTTTTTATTACATATTTTGTATGTAAAAAAAATTTATTACATTAAAAATTAGAAACATATACGAGTACAACATGTAGATTTTTTTTATTTTGCTTACTATAAAAAAGACCAAAATTTGATTATGAGTTTATCTTCATGATGTTGTTGTTATTGTCAAATTTTTAATGTTTGCAAGGTTGAGCCCATATTTTCGGTTTGGTGTGTGGTGTTTAAACTTTTTTCGAATATCGTCGAGCTTAAATATTTTTTTTGTGCGCTCATATAAAGGTACATAATAAGTTAAAAAGAATTTTCGTTTGTTAGTAGAGACGTATAAAATAAAATATAAAAAACTCACCGAGTCAAGAATATTTTATTTTCTTATAAGTTTAATTTGGTTGGTTGATTTTAATTTTTTTTTATATGTACGGGTATTTGTACGATATTCTCATTCCTCCAATTTTTTTTATTATTTTGTTGGTTGAATTTTTTTTATTTAATACTTGAATTTACGTTTTTCTCATTCACACATACAATTTTAATTTTCATTATATATATATATATATATATATATATATATATATATATATTTAAAATGTGTATATAATTTTTATATATATTTCGTTTTTTAATGAATTTGTTAGTACTTTGCTATTCATATGTGTAACATTGCTTTCATGGAAAAGGGTTAAATTGAAGTAAAATAATATTTAACATGTATTTCCTAAGCATTTAATTAAAACAATTTTTTAATTTTTTGTTTGCCAATGCACAATGTTCATACAAATTTTATTAGTACTAAAGCACCTCTTGGTACATAACCCAGTACTAAAATTATGTCAATCAAACACTTGACTTTGATAATATATATTTATTCATTGAAATGATGATCGTTTATTTTATTTTTTTATTTTTTATTTAACAATGGCTTGTTATACTATAATTTTTTTGTTATTAAATAATAAAAATATAAAAAATTTTAGTACTGTCGTATAAGTTGTTTAGGTAACACACATGTATTTAAAAAAAAAATAAAATATATTTGTTATTAATTTTTTATTTACAACTATTATTAAAATATAATTATTTTTGTTTATATTGTTTATATTATCATTTGTGATTTGTTTTGATTTCTGTTTTCATAAAAAAAATTATGTTATTGTGTTGAGATAAAATTATAATATACGAGTAAATTGATTTGATATAGTTATGGATAAAAAAATATGCTGAGTGAAATTTGTTTTACATAAGTGAAGAAAATATTTAAATTGTCTTGTATCAAAAATTGTTCCGGTACAAATTAACAAAAAAAAAAAAGTTCATATTATTTGGTGGTGAATTATTTTAATTATTTTTAATTGTTTTTTCTTAAATATTGTTGACATGTTTTTTATGATGAATATAATAAAGACATTTTTGTGTGCAATTATTTTATTAATTAATAATTAAAATATAATTTTTTAATAGTTTTATGTTCATTTTTTTATTGTATTGTGTTAATTTAATTTTGATTGTATACAGTTTTGTTTCGTTGAGTTTTATTAATATCTATATAAACATAATAAAATTGTGAAACGAAAATAATTATAAATATAAATTATAATAACCATTAAATTATTAAAAATATAATGAAAAAAATGTCATCGACAGCTTCGATATTTCGTTGCTCAATGTTGCAAGGTATGAAATGAACATTTATATTTATATAAAGCGTCTGGGATACGGTTTGACAAAAATTATTGTTTCCGTTTAAGAATTAAAAAGAATATAATTTTCTAATTAAAATTGTTTGTATATAACTTTAATTAGTATTTCCTGTTTATAAGTTTCAAAGAACTGCCGACAGTCAAATAACACATATTTTTTAATTAAAAGCGTTATTTTAAGATGTAAATCATAAATATTTCTAAACGTTTATAATCCATGCATTTATTATATGAATAGATTTAATTGGTTGCTGGAACAGATTTTTAAAGCACATTGTTAGTAGCTTTTGGTATTAAGATTTGTTCAAATTAATTTATGTTTTTTGATATTATTGCCTATGTTGGCATATCTTTTAATTTTATTGTATAAACTAATTGATTTTCTTCAGACCAGTTTTTAAATTTCACTGTGCGTACTTTCTACACGTATTTAAAATAATTTACGAAATATTGTGTATCTCTAGCACACTATTCGGAAAGAATTACCGGAATAACGTATGAGAGATTTGTGTTTTACCTTTCAAAAAGCTCCTTTACACGACAAGTATGGAAGCTAAATACTGATCAATGACAAAAAACTAGGTATGTAGCCGGATCAGTCAGAGACAGCGATAGACGATTACGCGTAGAACACTCACCGACAACTTAGACAACTCGCAGTGTACCTCATACCGTTTTTTCGTTAATACTGTACGCCTGATTGTTTGTCAAAATGTCCAACTAACTAATACGAAGGTGAGATCATAACAGCTAAATATCTTTCTCATAGAGCGAATCGAATGCGGATTGGGAAATGCATATAAATAAAATGGAAAACAATTGCTACTAATCAAATTAGCCACGAAAATTTGTACTGATTTTCATACAAATCGTTTTTTATGATTCCCCGTGCAAACGCGATAAAATAGTTGCGGATGTAAAACAAATTTTACTTTACTAATTATATGAAAATCATAGAAATTTCTATGATACTACGATTAAATTTTTTTTTTGTTTTTTTTATATGCAGTTTTCACAGCGAGTTCATACGAAGGATAAAAATCTCGGATTTTTCTATCCCATCGTTTAAACCAATTACATCACGTAAATTATACAACAGACACGCCTCTTTTCATACAAAAAAGTTAAACAAAAATCTGGGATAGAAAAATCCGAGATTATTATCCGTCGTATGAACCGGTAGTCAATCCGCAATCGATTCGCTCCCGCGAAGTCTATAATCAACGTGAATATATTTACATCCAAACTTCAAACTTATAGTTCGGATTTCTCAATAGCCAAATAAAAATATTATCAAAATCGATAAATCTTAATTAAGTTAATAAAGTTTTTTTTATTTAATCCTAGACACGATTTGTTTTGCATCTTGTAGATCTAGTATGAAACTACCATTTATTTTGTTAGTCGGAGGTTGTACAGAAAAGTGACTAACGGCCGGTTAGTTGTGCGCCAATTAAATGTTTTATATGGAACTCAGGGCCCTTACTATTGTTTTCGATCGTCTTACTTTTGCGTTCGTTTTTCTATGTTTGTACTATTATGTTCGATAGAGTCGAAAATTAACGACTGTGGGCGAAAATTTACAACGCAAATTTCATCGTTGTTTATTTTCGATTGTCATCTTATGCTTTACAGTTCAATAATTTTAAAAGTAAAAACTAAAATGTGAGTATACCTATATAAGTTTATAGTTTATTTATTTGTTTATTTATTGTTTAAAGATATGTTTAATCTTTTCAATTAAAAATACATTCCAATTTTAAAAAAAATATTTATTTAATTAGAAAATATATTTAATTGAATCCATATTAATTATATAAAAATTATTTTTGATTTATATGAAAAATAGATAAATTTAGATGTTTATAGAAACATACAATATATGTAATATTAAAACACAAATGTCATCCGGTTGACATTACGATGTAAAAACTGTACTAAAACATAAATTTTGTGCTGTCAATACTTTAAATAATCTGTACTAAAATATTGCTACTGATCGAAAACAAAAGTACGAATATTTTTCTCAATCGTTCAGAGCTAAGCGCTAAAAATCGAAGACGATAAGGCGGAAGACGAAAACAATAGTAAGGGCCCAGGTAACATCACATTATCGATATACTTTATTGATATGTCTCTTTTTCCTAAACTGAAATGGGCAACTGTTTCGTGTATGAGTTATTTTTTTATTACTGCCATCGCAATCTACTAGAGCAAATGTGAACAAGGTGTGTTTGTCTAATTTCAATCAAGTAATCAAAATAATGGTCCGTGTCGACCAAAGAATTTTAGCAACGCAGCTCACACGGATAGTATACATACAAAAACAGTTGTGTTTAAACACAAATGTTTTTATACACATATATTAAGAAAACAAAGAAAATAGCAACCAAATAGGCCTCCGAGATGTTTTTTGGTTGCTATTTTTACATTAGTATTAAAATATTAAATTTCCTATATAAGAAATTTAATATTTGTACATCCCTCCACTCATGAATGACAGCTCTCGTGTTGTATACATAATTTTGCAAACAACATTTTGGTGATCAGGTGGCCATATTTTTTCGGCAGCTTGACGAAAAAAAGAATATATTTTATGAGTTATATAACTGAAGTGATTGAAAATAAATAACTCAAAAATAATTGCCACTGTATCGACGCATCAGTCATAAAATGTTCAGCTAGCTCACTTCGCATTTTAATAGCTGTTAAAGTTGAGTTGTAACTTCCTTGTTTTGAAATAGATGGTAATCCGCCAAATCTCCTCCATATCAACATTTTCTTGGTTGACTAAATTATTTGGACAATATTTCTTTTGATGATGAAGTATACCCTCCTCTTCCGCAAAGCAAAAATTATGTAGGCATACAGATGTCTGAACCATTCTATAAGTAATGTCTGTCGATGTTTCTAAACTGGTCCTGAAAATTCCTCAGCGAGAAACTAAAATATTATGTGGGTAATTAAATATTATCTTTTCACAATCCAGTTTACCGGATGATTTGCCCGGAAAATTGGGTTATCAAGTTGGTTTTTAACCCAAAAGCTTCATATCCCCATAAATAATATGGTAAAAATTGGGCTACCATCAACAATCTCACTATTAAAGGGCACATTTAGTGTGTTAGCAGCGAGTCTTTCCTCAATTGTCGAATTTTTCAGTACTCTTTCGTCACTCTGACGTCTCTGTGATCCAACATCGATAAGGATAAAACGACACCGGTAATCACAAACTGCCAGTAAAATATTTAAAACATTTATAAATTAAATTTAAGGAAACACAAATTATTATAATTATAATGTGAACCTTATAGTAAGTGCCAGCCTGGTAGGGTTGATAGATTATGATCACCGAAAAATCTTTTCGATTCTGCGGTGAAGATATTTCATACCCAACATCTAAAAGTTTTATGTCTCTTCTTTTTTTTAATGGATTCCAGATCTAAAAATTTGTTATTATTTAATAATTAAATAATATACAGGGTGTCTGAAAATTTGCGTATCAAACAAACCAGGGTGATAGGGGAGCTCATTTCCAACAAAAACAGCCAAGTAAAATTTTTTCGAATGAAAAAGATTGATGGTGCAAAGTTATTCCACTTCCACAAAAGACAAGTTTTTTAGTAAAATCCAAAAAATTAATTTAAAAGAAACCAATAGTTGTTTTCTTTCTTTTTTAATACGATCTAGAAGAGTGTGTCTTTCCAATAGAATCATTTTATAAGCTGCATTATCTTCTGTCAAATGAAAACTTTGATTTTTTAACCTTTTTTGTTTCTCAAAATTTTTTGTTGATGTTTAAGTGACGCCAGCGGAAAAAGAATGTACGGTAGAAAGTTGCCCCACTATCAGAAAAATATGCGACACTGATGCAGATTTTAAAATGGTATCACATACCGGGCTGGCTATTCACATCAGAATGTTTTTTATCAAATTTTTTCCACAAAGCAAATACTTTGTCAGAAATAAAACAAAATCAATAAAATATTTTTTTTTTATCAATTTTAAATATAATTCCAGGATTTCCTTCAAATATCCCGTTTCACCCGGATTTGGATTTCTACTGGATATTCACCGGGTTTCCCCGGATTCCGGGAAATCCGAAAGGAAAAAGAGAAATCCCGAACAATTCGAGGGAAACCCTGGAAATCTGTAGGACATCCGGAGTAAATCCGTAATAAACCCGAGAAAACTGGGGGAAATCCTGGGAAATTTAGGAAATCCGGGAGATATCTGGCGGAAATCCTGAAAAATCCTGGAAGTTTGAGAAATCTTGGGTAAATCCGGGAAAAATCCGGGAAATTCGAAGGAATTCAGAATAATACCTAATATTTAAAATTAATAAGCCAAAATTATTTTATTCATTTTATTTTATTTCCGACAAAGCATCTATTTTAGAACTCTAAATTTTGTTAAGTGCGTTTTTTAATAAACACGACTGACTTTGTGGAAAAAATTAATAAAACACATTCTATTGTGAATAGCCCGGTGTGTGATACCATTTTAAAATCTGCATCAGTGTCGCATATTTTTCTGATAGTGGGGCAACACTGTGTTCCTGAGAGCAATTTTTTCGACTAAATTGTGGACTAAACTAAATTAATGACTGATGCATATCATTCATTCAAAGGTGGCACTAGTATCTTTTAAATATGCTGTGCCTCCGATTGTAAACTAAATTGTAAACTAATCTAAATTATGACTTTTAATACGTCATATTGTTTTCCACAACACCGGTTTGTTGTTATTTAAAATCAAGAAAATATAAAAAATAAAACAAATATGGATATGAAAATCGCATTATTCATGAATGTGATTATAAATTAGAATCGAAATTTAAGAATGAGAGTATTTCCTTTTATACATTTTTACTCGTAATAAAGTAATAAAAACAAAAAATGAAAATGACAACTAAGCAACCTCAAGCAACCTCAGCAGGAGTCAAAATGATAAAACCTGGTGGGTAATAGCATAACCATTCATTAATTTAGTTTAGTCGGCAATTTAGTCGACAAAATCGATCTCAGGCACACAGTCTAATAAAGTAAAATTTATCGATTTCCAAATTGTTTCAAATGGGCCATTGATAAATTGGAACTAGGGTTGCAGGTTCAAATATCAGGTATGTTTTGGTTTCTGAACCTTAGAGACAAGCGTCAGTAATTTATAAGAACTGATCAATTTAGTTAGTCGGAAATTCGGAAAAAAGTCGAACAAATTGGTGTTAGGCACAAAGTATTAGATGTTTTAATTATGTGTACCTGACGTCGAATTTATGTCATAGGCCGCATTCTTTTCAATTCAATTTTTCGAGTTTGCAAACAGGTTAGTAACACTTTTTAATGCATAAGGTAGATAACACAGTCCTCTTGTTAAGTTAGATAGTTTTCTTGTAATATCATTGTTTTATACCGTTATGTTACTTTACAGAACAATTCAGAACTGTTGAGAACAACGATATTACAAGAAAACAACCGAACTTCTTCGTTGAGTTTCTTTCATTTAAGACATGTAATTAAAAAAATGAGATTTAATTTTTAATTTGATAATATTTGACGTAAGCTATCGTGATCTCGAACAACTGTTTTTCAGAAAAACGTGGCTAAAATTTCTGACTAACTAAATTAGTGGTTAGTTCATGCTAGTCATTGATAGATGTCTCTAATATTCAGAAATCAAATTATGTTTGTCAATCTCCAATTAGAAATATGTTGATGATTTATTAATCTTAATTTATTTAGTAAATTTTAATTAATTTAAACTCACGCGTGATTTGTTTTGTTTGATCTATGTACAGCTGGTATGAGCTAACCATCAATTTAGTTGCTTGAAAATTTAAACAACAAAAAAATGAACGTTAATTTTAGACTAAATACAAATCTTTATTAAGCATAGCCACACAACATAAAAATTAAATGTTCGTTTGAGCACTATAATTAAGAATTCACAGCCCTATGCCAAAAATGGTAAAAAAATCGAACCATATATATTTTGTTGACCTCTACTGATATTTAGCCGAACTAAAAATAATGTTGAGTTTAATTGAACTAAAAATATTTTGTTCACTGAACTGACAAATATTTCTTTCATCCATAAATTAGCTGATGTATTTATTCCTTAACCCTCATACGACTCTCAAAAAAAAATTACACATGCATTGCTCGGGTGAAATTTCACCCGAATATATATTATATAAAATCTATATACATATCCATCCATATATCACATATTTCAATATTTTATTTGTAATACAAACGAATAATACAAACGAATTCAAAAAATTTAACCATCCTGAGTTTCATAATAAAAAGGTAAATTAACTTTAAAATCATTAATGGATGAAATTTCACCCGAAGAGCGTTCTTGTGTTAAATATAGTGAGTGACAATATAGACAACGCCAACAATTTAGGAAATGATATTAAAAACTCAATTTACTTATTATTTTCATTTTATTTTATACTGTAACCGGCTGTCTAGCTATTACGTCTAGTTGTTCTAGGGCCAAATAAATTTGGATTCTAAATGGCATAATTTACTCATCAGTGTAAGGATGGACTCCTACTGACCTAATCTATGTCGAGCACCTTAGATGTTTTTCATTTGATTCTAGTCACCATTATAAAGTAAGTTATAGGCGTCAAAACTTATTATAACTTTTAAGCATTTAACAAATTAAGTATTGAAATTAATTTAAAATCTCTAATGTACTAGAGAATTCTAACTAAAAATATGAAATAGAAGAAAGAGTATAGATAATTTTTGATTTTTTTTTCATATATCTGCCACCTACGCCATTTAATTTCCAATTACAATATTTTAGAAATCATTGCACTAGAAAAATGTGCAAGCAAACTGGGATTAAAGAGTATGATAAAGCGTACCCGGATTCTTTGATAAATATATCTCGAATAACCGATTTAGCGTTAAAATTTCGGTAATTTTGGTTAGTATTTTCATGTTTAATTAGCTCACCATATCTAAAGAAGAAATTCATCAACCGCCATAGAAACACCAACAGGCAGGGAACTAAATTGGTCACCGCCACCCACATTATTTTTCGTAAAACTTTTGTAATCATTCCTTTCATCGATTGAATTTTTTGTACTGTACTTGGGATGCTAATTTAGGCCGTGAGAACCATAGTGGCCTAACTGAAAATTTCACAAAATTAACTTTATGGCCTAAATGAACTATAGTAATAATATTATCACTATCGAAACCTTAATGTCCTAAAAAGTTTTTATTAATCATAACGTAGATATTAGTATAATAATATTAATTAATTCCACAGAATAGTGAAAAAATAAAACTCCATCGAGCCGACATAGGCCAATTTTGCAATCAAGTAGCACAAGACCGTAAAAACAAATTAGCCTATAGCGATTAGGCCACTACGAAGTTTTTTTTTCTATCTAGTTATCATTTTGATGTGATTTAGGTCAATTTGTTTCATAGCGTGTGTGTAGGAACTGATAATAACGAGCCACTTGAAGATTCAGGTTCAGAGTACCTGCCAATAAGAAGTCCATCTCCACTTTCCTTGCATCTTGCAATGTTGTTAGGAGATCGTGAAAATAATAAAGAACAACATAAAGCTAGGAAACGTAAACGTGTCCCGAAAAATGAATGAAAAACGTTACAAAGGAAAAGGAAAGGAGAGGTGAGCAGTATGTAAAGATTAAAGGAAATCTTGTTCCACCCAAACGAATTAATATTACACCAAGGTCCCGCTATGCGTCTATTCGATGTTCGTCTATTCGTTCTTGCGTCGATTTAAAAAAAAAAAAAATCCGCTCTGCGTCGGTTTTTCGTTATGCGTCGTCCTTTTGTTGCTTATATTTTCTTGTTTTGTTACAATTAATGAAAATTCTCGTTGCCATGAGAACATTTAGTGAGAATAATAATGCATACATAAGTATTTATGTATTATTTTAATATTATTTACTAATAAAGTGATATTAATAGAGTGATTTTATTTATTTTATCTTAATATTTGTCTTATTTTGAATTTTATCTAGATAAATGTGTCATAAATTGTAATACTTGCTGCCAAACACATATATTTTAAATTGTTCGCTATGCGTCGTAATTCAGTTTGCGTCTCTTCGTGTGGAACCAAACTGCGACGCAAAGCGCGACCTTGGTGTAATCTTCTATGCCTCTGTGCTAAGAAATGTCACGAAAATATTTCTCAAATTAAATCGTTCTACAAGCTTGAAAGCTTTGACTTACAGACATACTATCTGTTTTCATTGGTCAAAGTTGAGATTAAAAAAAGAATTACACTTCCTAACGATCAGGTTAGTTTAACAAGTGGTCAAATTCAAGTGTTTATCAAGTGCCTTACGCTAATGGCATCCAAACAACAGTTTGTAAATCATTTTTTAAAAATATATTCCACTTTAGTGATGGAAGGTTAACCAGAGTCGTAAAAAATAAATTAATAATTCCAACGCCTCTCTCTCTCTGGCACTATACATCCCATCAAGGGATTTGGCCGCCTCAAATGAGGTTTCATAATCATACTTTCATTTCGGATAATGAGTGATTAATTCATTGATCCTACACCAGCCTTGAAATTTTTTCCTTGTCACCGCCGGGAATCGAACCCGGGACCTCCGGTTGCTGGAGCAAGCATGCTGACCACTTTGCCACCGGGGCGGCTCCACAATTCCAACGCCGCCGTCAGATAAAAGGGGCAAACCCAATCCAAAAAATAAAACAAGTGATGGAAAATTCCAAGGGGTTAAAACGTTCATTGAACTTTTTCATAGATATAAATCGCATTATACTTTACACAAAAGCATTAAACGAAAATTTTTAGCCCCTGATTTAAGTTTAAATAAAATGTATTCTTTGTAAATTAATCAAAATACCGAACCAATCTCCTATTTTATATTCAGAAAAATATTTAATGAAAACTTCAACCTTTTCTTCCATACACCAATATCCTCTTGTAAAAAATGTAACAACCTTGAAATAAAAGATAAAGCACCCGATTCTGTAGAAGAAAAAATCAGCTTACGACACAGAAACAAATTTATTTGGCAAAAGCAGACTCTGCCAGAAATTATTATACCAAAGACAAAGAACTTGCCAACCACGTCGAGTATAGAATACGCGGGAGCGAATCGATTGCGGATTGAAACTGCATATAAAAAAAATTAAAAAGATTTGCTATAAATCAAAGTAGCCTTCAAAATTTGTATTAATTTCCACACAAATCATTTTTTGTGATTCTACGCACAAACGCAATAAAATAGTTGCGGATCTAAAACAAATTTTACTTAACTAATTGTATCAAAATCCATAGTAATTTCAAAGATACTTTGATTTAAAATTTTGTTTTATATTTTTTTTTATATGCAGTTTTCAATACGCAATCGATTCGCTCTCGCGGATTCTACAATCGACGTGAACATAAATCGGGGTGTCACAAAAATTGTATTTGATTTAATGAACACTTTGCCGGCAACACCTGTAATATCAACAAGTATTTGCTACTATAAAAGGCAGCTGGACCTTGGTATACACAATGCAGTAAATAACAACGTAACATAATGTGTGTATGTACATACAGAAAACTAATTTTGTGGTGGCCAAAATAGAAATATTAGAATGGCCGCACATTCTGACAATATATTACTGCCCATCCAGATTTTATTGTTGAATTTATAGATCATAAATTCTATGTGAGTAGTCATTCTTATTTAGTATGCGACCAAGATTTTGGTTTAATCGAAAAAGAAAAAAAAAATGTTCAAAAATCTATTCGTTCCTGATGATTGGTGCGAGGTTAGTAAGGCCGCAAGAAACAAAAATCACAAAGAACCATTTATATTCCACAACAACAAAAAAACTGGAAAGAAATATCACATACAGAATAATGACAGCTGAGCGCTCCAAAACGAAGTGGCTGAGTATTCAGTGGTTAAATTATCAAAAAATACATCCTTTTAAAATTGTATTCAAATATTCAAATAATGAAGAAGACGTCAGAATGTTAACTGTGCAAAACGGAATTCAAAGAATATAGCTAGCATGGACCAAAACAAAACAATCAGTGCTGAAAAAAAGAAGGACTTAAAATACCTTCTGCATTGTATACCACCTGTTTATCATGATTTTTATAACAATATCATGGAGACGATAAGAAATGTAAAAAAAATAAAAAATGATGCGGTTGGAGTAGCTCTGATTGTGATTTTAGTAATAAATGGCCTATCTTTTATTTTATTTTCTATTATATAATAAATATAAGTAAAGTAAACATTTTTAAAATACATTTGAATATAAAAATAGTAAAAAACATTAATCTTTTTTACTAAAATCTATTTAAAAAAAGATTAACTTATTTATCTTTCCATTGCATGGTTCACTATGGTTCTCATGGCCTAAATTATTCTAGAATGGTCATCGGCAACAACACATTATCAGTTCGATGTCCTACCAAAGACGACGACAAGGCACACACACGTTGCCCATAAATTGACGCACCTCAATTGAAAAATTGCCATTTTATATTATGGATTCGTCATAGTGAAATAAACCAGTGATAGTTTAGTTTATCCAGTGATAGTTCGTTTGGTATGTTGGTTGTAACGAAATTTATTCCTCATTGCTATTAGTACGCTGCCAATCTGGACTGAACAATTTACACACATCCATATAACTAAGAGAGCATACATCAACCACTCCAACGACAACGGCTAAGCGATTACGAATAAATTTATAGATTTCTAAGCCCAGGTATCGAAAGCAAAAGTACAAAATAAATTACAGAACCTCAATTTATTCTGTACTTTTGCTACACCTGTGTCATTGGGCGCACTCAAGTCAAAGTAAAAAATTTCGAAGCAAAGTTAAATGGATGATTAGTTTTCCCAGTAAAAATTTTTTGGGACAAAAGTTTTCCATTCAACGTAAACCAGAAAAGGCTACATTAGGCTAGAAAAATACAATTCAGACAAAAATGCTATGAAAATATTTTTCCCAATTCTATATTCCCCCAGGGAAAACCAAAATGAGAGCAGTTCATCTCTATTGTATTTACCGCTATAAAATGCAAAAATTTCCGGATTGGTCTCGAACTCTAGAGGTACGAGTATATGTTCAATCAGCGCTAGTTCCTAAAGCTTGATTCCAAACTTTTCTTTCTTGCCCTTGATGTATTATTTGAAAATCAGTCTACCTCGAAACATTAAAAGATATTCGTCTCAATGACAGTTCATTTCTGGTTTATATGACTTTTGAAAACTTTGAATAAATAGTTTTAATAATGAACTTATCTTTTTCAGTTTCCTATTATCATTGCTATCTACATTATAAGTAAAGATACGTAACAACTGCTCGAAGCAGCATCCGAACATTGTTGCAGGAAACAATAGGTGGTCATACAGAGGATCATTAGAAAAACGAGACCGTATTGTTGGAGCTTTTACTCGTGATTACGACATATACAAAGCCCTAAAACTTATACATTTTCTCGGAATCATTAGGTCTAAAATTAGCAATACGGCAGTTCCTCGTTGCTCCGACGCTACTTTCATAAAATTTTTTACCATACGAATTTGACGAATTACCATAAAAATTTTAAAGGATTAAACGATTGTAGTGGTGTTGCGTTAGGCTGAATTTAAATTTGTACACTGCTATACTGCATGCATCAAAAGGAAAATGAGGTATTTCTTTAACGTCATTCATCCATCGGAAACATTTTCGATCCCGGTTATTTCGTTCTCTCAATTCGATTGATTTAGTTAAACATTTGGATTTTCCATTTACTCGTTTCGTCAATGTCGCTTATTAATGGTTCATATGATGAAATGATCTTGGACATTTTAATTGTATCTACAGTATCTACTCCTTTTTAAAATGTATTTCAAAACCATTAACCTAGTTTTATTTCTTACCGCGATGATTTTACCTAACCGGTATCAACACTTTCAAAATAAAAATGATAAATCACGCTTTTCGATAAAACAAAGTTGTTGATCGTACCACAATATTTTTACTACTGGAAACTATATATCGATTATTGTCGGGATATGCCGTCTTGTCTTTTCCTGAAACCTAAAACACATAAAAAGAGCTATAAGACATTTATTTATGTGGATTCCCTATTTATCTGAAAAAATTAGATTTGCAGTGTTTTTATGGAGACACATATTTATGTTTTATATAGAGAAAAATGCATTTGTTGTCGGTAATTTCCGTCCTGTCCTATATGAGGTATTTTGTAAACGGCAGCATATACCGTCTTGTTCTGCGCAATTCAGCTGTTGCTGTCGGTGTGTAAATAAATAAACAGTGTAAATAAATAAATAAATTAAAGGAGCAAGTTCTAATTTCGGCTCAAAATAAAAATCGAACGCAATGTAATATTTCACTTTAAGTTATTATCAATAATGGTAAATAGCCATTAACAAGCCTTTCCAGAGATTGGGACTCCGGTTTCCATAGCAAATGAAATAGGTTGTTAAATTGCTCATCCGGCCAGTGTAATTAAAACTTACTTACTTTGAGTTCGACCAAAAATAGTAAACGGCCATTAACACGCCTTCGCAGAGATTGGGACTGTTATTCACAAAGCACCTGAAGAAGAATGTTAAATTGCTCATTTAACCAGTCCAATTTGATCTTCCGTAAAAGGTCAGCAAAGTGGTAACGAATTTTTATATTTCTATTTTGAGTTTGAGCGATCATGATAAACGGCCATTAACACGCCTTCCCAGAGGGTTGGACTCAAGTTCAGATAACATCTCAGATAAAATGTTAAATTGATCATAAAGCCAGTCTAACTGGAACTTACTAACAGGATAGCAGATTTGTTACGAATTGTTTTATTCCAATTTTCAGCTTTATAGAAAATGAAAAACAGCCATTAATACGCCGTTCTAGATATTTGAACTCAGGTTTCGTTAGCACCTGGTTGGTAAATTGCTCAATCCAGTCAGCCTAATTTGAACTTCTCAACCAGGACAGAAAGTTTGTTACGAATTTTGAGAGAATCTCAATTAGGTTGCTAAATTGTTCAATTTGCCTACCTGATTGGAACTTCTTTAACAGGATAACAAATTTCCAACGAATTTTTGTATTTCTATTTTGAGTGATAATGGTAAACGGTCATTGACGCACCTTCGCAGAGTATTGGAATCAGGTTCCGTGGGGACCTCAAATATCTTATTGAATTCCTCATCAGTCAGCCTCATTCAAATTTCTTAACAAGGACAGCAAATTTGTTATGAATTTTTATGTTAAATTTTGAGTATGAGCGAAAATGTTTAACGGCCAATTTCTTAGAAATTTGAACGCAGATTTCGATAGTTTCTCAGGTAAACTATTAAATTATTAATTTAACCAGCCTAATTAGGACTTCTAACCAGTGGCACTATTTTGGTAATTTCCCGGGTAATAGGAAATTGGGGAAAGAATTTATATGTAATCCTATTCAAATATTTGTTTTCCGGCCCACTGAGGAGAAAAGTTTGATGTTAATATTTAAATTTGAGAATAATTTTTCCTTATCTAAATTGGTAGAGAATACTAACTGAGCTTCTTACCTCTCAGTATGCCAGAAAAAATTGTTTAAAAAGAAATTACATATAATTTTTTTTTAAAGGAAGTATTAACTATCCGTGGATTTAATATCCTTTGAACGTCAATTTTCGTCTTGCAACGGCCAATAACACGCTTTCTTAGAGGTTTAGACTCAGGGACAGGTTTTTAAATAGCTCATTCAACCAGCTTAAAGAGAACTTCCGAATTAGGACAGCAAATTTTTGTGTTTGAATTATGAGTTTATCATATCATATCATATTCACTCATATAATAATAATAATAAATGTTGAATAAAACGTATTATACTTTATTTAAAAAGAAATATAACAGAAGAATAACCATATTTTAAATATTATTCTAACATATTTACGAATATTTTTCTTACCTACAAACGGCCTACGCCATTCATTTAATGAGTGGGGCAATCCAAAAATTATTATAATAAGGTCATGAACTGTTTCGACAATTATTACAGAACATATGTTGGTAAAATTTCTGAGATTCCTGAAATCGGTCATATTAAATTGGATAGCATATTGACGAAAATTGATTTTCATAAGAATACCTAGTTGTAATTATTGTGATATTTGACATTGCGGTGTGGAGTTTACAATTTTTATTGGTTACTATACTTGCAACATTCAAACAAGATAATATTTTTTGGGAGAAAAATGCAAATGTTAAACTTTGTTTAAACATATTCAAACTAGAAAACTTTACCTTTCCGTGACGAAAGATGATTAAGGGCGATGTACTTTATCGTTTGCCGCGTGTGCCGCTTTATGTCTATATCGAGCTAAAATTTTATTCACTTTCGCCTTATTTTATTATTTTTCTCGAAGCTCCGACACGAATTTTCCCACGAAGTGACGTAAGGCAGCATCGCGCGTACAAATTTTTTTAAAGCACGATCCAATATGGTAATTAAGCAGTATGCAATAAGATTCCTTTAGTTTAAATTTTAATTCTAATTTCCTCTTTCACAAATTTTGAATTTAATTTCCTTTAAGGTATAATACCTTTCCGTATCATACCAACGCAGATTCTGATACTCGAATACAAATTATATCATTACCACTGGTATGAAACGTGGAAACCATAAAAAATTGGTGTCGAAATCGTTAACGGAGAAGACAGTCCAGTACCCGTTTGACTGTACCCGAAACATATGGTGTTGTTAGTTTTTGACATATTCATGAAAATACCGAACTCACCCGATTTACTACAGTCTCTTTCTAAAAAATTTATTGACAGATACAGAAAAATATATTTCATATTGTTCGGCCTACTCAGTTCCATTTCAACAAAAACAAATAAAAATTCACATGAGAAAAACTTGTTTTGCGGGTAAATACATAAAACAATTAAGAAATATTGGGGGATATTTTTTCATACAAAATTGAAAAATTACGACAAGAAAATATTTACCACAGATTTCTGATTGGAAACAGTCTAAGTAAAACTTAATATTTTTAAATTTGCAACAGTAAATAATGTTGTCGTGAACCGTGTGAAGTGTAGCTGAATACGTATCCAACAACATTAAATTTCCAAATAAGCTTAACTTGACTTCAGCGAAATAAAGGGTAATACAATGACGTGATTGAGTGATGCGATTCATAATCACGTCAGTGAATTGTCTATCATTTGAATGAAATCAAAAAATGTTTATTTGGAAATATTCATTAATTTGAATATACAAAGCAATCGTTTGTGTTGCAATTGTTTCTACATGTAACAGTAAACAAAACTGCAATATTTAGATAGGGTTAGATAGGGGCAAGAGTAGTTTTGGACTGCCTTGAAAATAATAATGTACGAACGCTGATATGGCAATCGAGTATTTCAACCCGACTAAAATGCTTGGACATGCTTGAAAGAGATATACCACTTCCGAAAATGTTTAAGAGTTTAAAAAGTTTGTTTCCAGGAGTGGGAAAATATCCCTTGAGACGAAATAAGAAATTTGATTTCTAGTATGCTAAAACGGCTTCAATGTATGTATCTGTATGAGGAGGTAAAATAGGAATTTCGTGTTTGTTTAAAAGAATCTGTTGAAACTTATGTGTTTGAAAAATTATGGAGATTTTATCAGTTGTATAATATTAAAATACATAAGCCGTAGATGCATACATTGCAGCACATTCCACTTTTGCGTCATAACAATAAAAGTACCAGACATATTAAACCCATTACAACAACCCAAATTGCATTAACGCTAAATCTAGTATTTTTAAAATCTAAAATACAATTAAAATTTTTTAATTAAACTTTCAGATTTATAAAGAAACATCACAGAAAGGCTGAAATAACTTAATTATATAGTTCTCGTAAATATTTTCTGTATTAAAAATAAAAACACACCCGATGGCAATGGGTTAAATTATTTACTTCATTTATTTGTTGTTATTGTATTATAGTTACAGAAAACTATAAAAAATATAAAAAAAAAGTAAATTAAATTACCAATTTCACACCCGAAAAGTTCCCAATCAACTATAAAAGTTCAACTCAATTTAAATATCTATCTATAATATATATATCAAAATAACACACACACACACACATATACATTCACAGACACATTCACTCACCCGCATAAAAATAAGAAAAAGCTTTTCTTTTCTACGTTGTCGATTTTTCTGTATAATTTATACGATTTTATTTGAAAACATAACACATTCAAACACAAAAAATATCACTCAGCAGAAGTCAAAACCAATATAAATATAAAGGCGAGCGAGAAAAAACAAATCATCCCTCCGAAAATAAGGATAAGGAGATGTTGTGTGTGTGTATAGCAAGAAATGAAATAAAAAAATATTTTTTTTTTTTTTTTTTTGATAATGGAATCAAATATTCTGATTGGTGTATAAAAGCAAAGATTTATCCCCACCACATATAATACTGTCTGCTTTATTCATTTTCATTGTATTTATGTACATTATTTTTTTTTTACTTTCATTTTGCTTTTTGTATTTTATTTTATTTCATCCCCTCTCGAATAACATTTTTTTGGTCGATTTTATAAATTTGATATAAAATACTCTCGTATTGTATGATATTTACAAAGTGGAAAAAAGGAATTCTGGTGATTTTTTGGTTTTTGTGCGACGGGTAAAATGAAAACTTCGTACAATATGCACATATATAGGATAATGAAATGGGAAGGGTAGTCAGTTTACCACCCAGTACTCACCGTATGAAAAATATAGATATTTTTTGTATTTAGGAAACAATAATAACATTTTTTTTTTTTTTTTGTATTTTGGTCGGTATAAAGAGAATAGAAAATGGAAAATTTAGTATACGGTTGGTTTTTTCCCGTTTTTATTTTGTTTTTATTAGGGGTTGGATAAATAATATTTTTACTTTATATATGTATATATGAAATACAAATACTACAACACAAAATATGTAATTATAATAATATTTTTTCATGTTGCCAAAAGAAAAGTTGTTAGTTTAGATTTTTTTTTACTGTACATACAATTTTCTTTTATCATTTTCTTTATATATATTTTTGTTTCTTTTTTTGTTCCCTGTATTATTTTGTTTTTCTTCTTCTTTTGCTGCGTTTTCATTTCACGTAGAAAAGAAAAGTTTTATGAATATACATTTTTTTATTTTTTTGTTCATTCGTTTTTGTCGATCATAAACTTTCATTGAATTTATATTGTTCTAATAAAAATTCGAAAAAAATATAAATAAATAAAAAATAAATAAATAAAATAAAATAAAAATTGTTTGGATCTACATATATTACTGTTTATTTATTATTATTACTTTTGATTTGTTATTATTATACAAATATTAAATATATTAATATTTTCTTAAGTTTTATAATTTATTTTTTTGTTGTGATTTTCATTTGTTATTAATTGTGCTATTATTTTAAATGTGATAATAAATAAGTATTGTTTATAAATCCATTACGGTGTGTGTGTGTGTGTGAAAATTTTGAAAAAATTTGTAAATAGTGAAAAATTGAAATAAAACTACATTTTGTGAAATAATAAAGATTTACATTTATCGAGGTAACATTTTTGATATATTATTCTGAGTTTGCCTCCGGCGGCGGTATCATTTTTAAATTATTTTTCATTTTGTCTCATGCCGCCGGACACATTTTTACAAAAATTGTAAAGTATTCAACTACATGTCGTTATAATCATATAGGAAATTTTTTCTTGAATTGTTTTATAGTTAAGACGCTTCAATCAATATTATTCAAATTATGATTTAAAAAAAAAATTAGATTAGATTTAGATTAAGAAACAATCTTCCATATGTGTGTTGCTAAAAAAGTTAAAAACCAACTAGAATTTGTAAAATTTTAAAGTTAATGAGAAAGAAATATAGTTTCGTCTGAACATTATAAAAAGAGTTTTATGTAATTAAAATTTAAATCGGACATCTAATTATTTGCATTTCCTGTGTAATTTTAAGCACACTAGTTCTAGTTTAACACGCACAGTTGGCTATAATATGTGAGTGTGTTTTGTGTTGTTATACATTGGCGGTTACAGCACTGCATATCTCATGCATCTCTCTCTTCATACTCTTTCGAAGTTTATTATTCTTTCGAAATGAGATTTACAATTGTTTCGATTATCAATTAAAGTTTTTCTATTTTTTGGTATTGTTGAAGTGTCAGAAAAAAACTATTTGGTATAAAAAGCAGGAATGCCATAATGTTTTAGTGAGACCGACTACTAAATGACATAAAATATTTTTTTTTTTTATTTTATTTTTTTTATTAAGAAACTTTTATATCTGTATAATACTACAACTAATCATATGGATTATCTAGTAATTGTTTTATAAGTTAAGTAGTCCATTCTTGTGGGATGAGTAGACCTATCGGTTCACCCCAGCTCTGTCAGTCCTTTGATTTAAGCGGCTCAAGGAACTACTAATTCTAAAGGCTTTGTTCTTTTTAGGCGCTTTGGTCCATTGGTGCGATTCAGTAAGTTCCGCAGCCCCTCGTTGTCATTCTGTTGCAATCGCAGTACATGACCCCTTGCAAATTTTTGTATTTCATCGCTGACGTTTTCCATATTTAAGTCTCGATGGAGATTGTCACTTCTAATGTACCAAGGAGCATTCACAATGCTACGTAGTATTTTATTTTGAAATGTTTGAATGATCTTCACTGTAGTTTTCAGGATTTGTTTATATAACAGCAGTTTACTGTGCGTTGTCAGTTCGGAGTTTCTTCCAATAAGCCAGTGCATTTTTCTGAATTTTAAATTCAGTTCTTGCCTTTTCTTTTTAACATGCGCTTTCCACCTGAGTTTAGAGTCTAGCGTCATACCGAGATATTTAGCATTGTCAGAGTATGGTATTTGTTGTGAATTCAGTGTACTCGGAATATATTCTAATTTCCTATTTGTAAAGTTAATGTGTGTTGATTTCGATTCGTTAAGTGTTATTCTCCATTGTTTTGTTCAGTTATCCACCATATCAACAGCATTTTGTAGTGTTCTTGTGGACTCAATTATACTAGCATCGGTGATCCTAACAGCTTAAATTCTAGACCATTGTGCCAAACCTTATCAAATGCTTGGGCTATACGTCTAAGAATATTGCTGAAAAAAAGGACATGAAATATGAAATATTTAAAAAACGAGACTTAAACTTTGGAGTTCTAAACAGTTTAGGGTGATTCTTTGTTGGTTTATTCTGGGGAAAATAACTTCTAAAATATTTAATATAGCAACTGGTACGTACCTACCTGTATTTAAGGACTAAGTGGTTATCTTGTTACTCCAACCATGTATAAGAGATCTTTTCGAATATTATAACGATTAGAGATCGTTAAGAGAGTAGATTCTGAATTCCTTTCCTTACTTTGTTCGTTAATTATCATTGACGTTTTGATTAATTGTTTTGACATTTTTTAGTTAGAATTTTATCGATATCGAATAAATTGTGTCGCAAATTTCCCGTAATCAGAAGTACTTCCTTAAGTAATGATCGCACAAAAATTGTACACCATTATTTTTATAAATAGAATTTCTGTTTCATTAGTGAACTATTTGAGCACAAATATGATCGGCCATAAATGGGCCAAAATCCCACTTTTCAAAAGTCAGAATTTCAAAATTCCACTTTTCAAAATTCCGATTTTCGAAATCTTGATTTTCAAAAGCCCGTTTTTTTATTAATTCAGGCGCCTACGTGCCGGCCAAATAAGGGAACTTTTGATAGTCTTTTTCTAGTCACAACAATTTAGTAAATATATAAAGTAATTGTTAGTTATGTATAGGCTGATTCAAAATTCTGCATTGTAAGAAGTTTTGAGAGATATCAAGTCAGATTAAACTAGCATTGCTTAATAATTTGTATTTGATTTTTAATATTTCAACAAAAAACAAACGACTGTAAAGTTCCCGACAAAATTAAAAAACATGGCAGACTACAACGTTTGTCGAAATAACAAAAATGCTCATGTATTAGTAAAACATTTGTGATGGTCCCCGAAGTTGTTCAATTTTTGCAAAACTTATATAAATGTAATTTAGGCGTTAACTTTATCGAGACATGAACAGCTCACAAAGATTTACAACAAATATCATCCAGCATAAGTGGTCAAGAAATTTTGAAATAACATTCAATATGAAATAGAAATTACCTAATTCCATTTGGTAATACCAAATTCCTTAAATGCATTCATAATTCATGTTATAGAATTCCAATCTAGAAGGATATCTCATATTTGATGAAGAAAATATCATACATGAACATAATCCAAAACTTCAGCCAAAATGAATGTAAGAATCCGAATCCAGCTCTACAATTTAAATTTTACCATGATTGATTAAGAAATGGTCAAGTTCTCTTTAGAATATTGTCATTGTTCGGCAGCCTGGTACCTCCTCCTAGAACATACAGTGTCTCACAGCTTATTTGATCCAGTCGCATTTTATGAACAAAATCGTAAATATCTCGCGATCTCTTATTTTGATGTTTTTTTTTGACAAGGAACTAATCAACAAATACTAATTTAGAAAATATAGGAACTTCGATTGCAGGGTGTTATCGCATGAGAGTGTAATCGCATTACTGACTAGGAATATGATGGAGGTTCGCACAACAATTTCTATAAATTGGAAGCATCGACTAGCTATATCACCATTAGTATATTAAGCGACGGATGCTCAGAAACTTTCCTTTCATACTGTATGCAATTTGTTTAACTGTATCGTGAAACCAAAATTTGTTACTTTTGTTGTACTCGTAGTGGAAATATTTTTCTTGGTTTTTATTTTAGTTTTGTTTTACTACGTTTTTTTCCTATGCATTAATCGATACCAACAACAATAATGCCATAAAAACAGAATAATAACAAAAGTAATTTGACGAAATTTGATGATATTAGTATGTTTGTGGCAGTGGATCATTTAAGCTGTGAGTTGGTTTTGAGTTGAAATAATGAACTTTTCAATGTAATTTTGATATGCATTAGATATTTTATTTTATTTTTTGTGTTTTGTAATAAAAATAAATATAGCTTTCATATTACATTTAATTTTTTTCAAAAAAAAAGACATCGCGAGATAAAGGGTTATCCAATTCGAGGTTGATAAAGTAGAAATCTGTATACCGACATCTGTCAAAGATAAACGTCAAGTACGCTGTCATTTATTTAGTTGACATTCTGCCATTTAAGAATATGGAGCATTTAACAATCGACCAACGCGTTAAAATTAAACGCGGAAAAACAGGCCGCCGATGCTGATTTTTCGAACAAAATTTTCTTCAGTGATGAAGCTCATTTTTCGCTTGGTGGATACGTTAATAAGCAAAACTGTAGAATTTGGGGCTCAGAAAATCCACAATTGATTGTAGAGAAGCCATTACACCCGGAAAAAGTCACTGTTTGGTGCGCATTGTGGTCTGGTGGTGTGATTGGGCCGTATTTTTTTGAGAACAACCATGGACGAACCGTTACCGTCAATTCTGAGCGCTATGGCCGCATGTTAACCGATTATTTTTTTACATAAATCGAAGATTATGATCTTGACGATATGTGGTTCCAGCAGGATGGAGCAACCAGTCACGTAACACGAGCAAATCGAGATCTTTTGCAAGAGAAATTTCCTGGACGTTTGATTTCGCGATTGGCTGATGTCAATTGGCCTCCAAGATCCTGTGATTTAACGCCTTTGGATTTCTTTTTGTGGGGCTACGCGAAAGATCGTGTTTACGCAAACAATCCTCAAACTCTCGACGAATTGAAAACTAATATTCGTAAGGTAATGGCCGAGATACCGCCCGAAATGTGCCGAAAAGTCATTGAAAATTACCTCAAAAGAATCAAGGCCTGTAAGAAGTCCCGTGGAGGACATTTGAATGATATCTTGTTTAACTAAAAATGGCAAGGATCAATCTGTAAAATGAAATAAAAATTACAATACATTCCGAATATTTTGTGTGTTTTTTTAAGTTTACTTTATCAACCTCGAATTGGACAACCCTTTATTTACAATTTTGTTCATAAAATGCGACTGGATCAAATAAGCTGTGAGTCACTGTATTTTGAGTCGCAGGAACAATTACTGACCTTATTAAGGTAACAAAATTCTCCGTACATTTCTTTTATTTTTCACAAGCGCCTTTTTTTAAAATTCGATTTGTAACTTCGACCGCTATTTCAATTTATTCTCTTATTTTTTTTTGCGATTATTACTGAAGTCTCGTTTCCATTTCTTGCTTTGACTTTTTTCTAAATAGGTCATCATTACCGCATCATTATCGTTGAAAAGTACAGATTGCTCGATAGTACAGTTTGGTACTGGGTCATTAGTGTCTGTAGATTTACTTTTATTAATTTTTTAATTATATAGTTCTACGTTTATTTCGATCGATGGTCCCGATCGATTATGCTGCAGAGTTATTTCTAAATTAAATATTAAATTCAAAAGTTTTCGGTGGAATTAATTCGTGCTGAAATTGTAAACTAACCGAAGTAGTTAAAACAGCGTACCTAACCTGAATCTCGTTGATGCTGGTTTATCGTGACGCATTAACTAAACAATGCACCGATGATTGTTTTTAATTTCGATTAAAACGATTTGGTTATAATTGCAACCTTATACGGATTTTAAAATTCAATTACTTCAATAACATAAAACGAGAATGTTCATTATACATTCATTTATGAGCACAAGGTTGCATAACAGTAATCTAGTTCCATAACAGTAAGTAAAACTGAAAATTAATATTTTAATTTGAATTACCGCAGGCAGGTGTAACTGGTGGTTTTTGATCTGCCAGTATTTTTGATTTTCGCAGATGCCAGTTGAAACTTAAATTTCAAAATAATTTTTTTAACAGTTTAGTTTAGTTCAATTATTTTTCGAAATTATATGTTTTCGATACAAAAAAAAACTACCAAATGATGACATTTGAAAAGTGTAAAAAATTAAATTTCTTTAATAGCATGTAATATGTGAGACGCTAGAATTATTGTCTTGACTTATTTTATCATAATTATTTTAACCAATCTCTCAACCATAATAAGAACTTTCACAATAATGGAAATTATAGTAATTTGAACTGGAAAATCGTGACGTGACAACCTTGTCCTGAAAAACAATGGAAAAATACAAAACAAAAAAAAAATTATAATCTAAATTGTCTTCGAATATTCTACATACTCAACGCATTGTCGACATTGTCTACGCCAACATGAATTCTTTACGCTATTTTTGTTTACGCTATATTCGACACCAACATGTCGGCAATTCCGAAAATCGTGTACACGCACAACGAACTGTTACATATTTGTTAATTTTGGAAAATTTTGAAAGAGGTTTCCGATTCAATAAACAATGAAACATGAAGTTGAACTATTAAGGTCTACTTGTTAAAATT
The DNA here is from genome assembly GCA_947310385.1 of Nephrotoma appendiculata. Taxonomy (NCBI): domain Eukaryota; kingdom Metazoa; phylum Arthropoda; class Insecta; order Diptera; family Tipulidae; genus Nephrotoma; species Nephrotoma appendiculata. The sequence goes on from OX371224.1 coordinate 249,232,970, forward strand.
TAAGAAAATAGTACTAAATATTAACAGAATAATGGCCAATTACTGCGATGACGGGCTATTCTAGTTTTCCTTGGGAAAAGGAGATTGGAAAAATATTTGCATAGCATTTCTGACTGAATTGTATTTTGCTGGCCTTCAGTTTGGTGTCAATATTTTCGAAACAAAGTTAAATAAAGAACTAAAACTATTCTCAGGAAAAGCAGGAATAGTGCAACTGCGGTAGTGAATAATGCATATCAATATTGAAGAAGAACAAGTACAATGCTCATTTTATAAGATAATTGTGGGCAAATGAGTTTTTTCAAGTAGCAATGTTTGTGGCAATACTGTTGTTCATATAAGTAGAAGAAGAAATTTCATGATTATCAAATAAATATACCTTACACTGTTAAATTTAAAAAAAAATCTAATTGGAATTGTAATAAAATTTAAATATTTTTAGACTATTTTTAATTCGTTATAAATGCTAACAAATTTCGTTGATTACGCAATTTGCTACTGCTTGTTTAATTCAAAATGTTGCTATTTAAGATAATATTTCTACTTTTATATCGCCGATCCTAGAGATTTTCTCCGGACTCCAGCTGTATTACCAGATAGCTCAGCCAAAACCCTATGTCTATGATGAACTGGAATAAATTCTAAATCTGTTTAACTTGTCCAGTGCGTATATTAGACTTTTGTGATATTTGGTTGCAAACTATTTTCAAATGTATCTCATTTTTTATAGGATAGTTTAGGCAAAATTCTAATGGTAAAATTAACGGGGTTCGGTTATGATGAAATTTATTGTGGCATTGGCACGACTTACAAATTCATTAATTTGAATATTTGTTCAATTTTTTTTTTCACCGATTCCATGTTTACAGGGTCTCAAATACATGGTCAGATAGCTCAGTCAACCCCTATGTGTGTGTTGACAGGGATCTAATTATGATGATTTTTAACTGGTCTAAAGATATTTTGACGTTTACTCTTATTTTGCCGAGATCTGATAATTTTCGATCAATGTGATGAATATGATGGTTTTCACCATGATTTCCAAACTTTAAAAATTCTTAATTTTCAATTAGAATAAATGTGATAAATTTAAGAATTATTAAAAAATATTTAAAACCAAATTCCTTCCAAGCCTTTAAAGTTAAATAAGACTTAAGTATGTTATATGATCGTGAAATACGTACCAAAAGTTTACACTGTTAAATTTAAAAAATTTGAATTGGAATTTTCTTGTAGGAAATTGAAATTTTATTAGATTATCCTTAACTCTTATCTTAGAGGAGCCCCCTGAGTACATGTGGTGTTGCTGTAAAGATCAAATAATTTCGTAACGATTTGTGTGATTTCGTGTTTTTTTGTCTAATAGCTGTGATTAATCTTTTCATGAACAAATAAATGGCGGGGATCGATCAGCTTAAATTTATACGTTTGATCCGCGATCCATCCATTTGTTATCTGCCATGATCGTCAAACTTAATCGTTTGAAGTTTAGTAAACAATAGTACGGATATTTAGGCGAAAAGATCAGTAATCATGTTGGTAGTATGGATAGGCTCTGTAAAATTATATTAACAATTTCTTTTTTAATCGTGTACACAATTTGCAAAATATATATTTTCGCACAGTTACGGGTTTCGAACTTTAGCCGCAATATGTATATAAATGTGCTCATTACCATTAAAAATCATGAGTTAAAATGTTTTAAATGTGATTAAAGGTACAAGCTGTCCATTTTGAAATGGTTCCATTATAACAAAGAAATTATAGAACTTTGCGGATTGTATATTAAATAATTACGTGGTGTGTATAATAAGGCCCATTGTGATTTGTACTGAAAAGAAAAAGATGTTCGTCTAGTACTCTTCAAATAAATGTCAAAACAACTAGTTGTCAATTGTTTATGTATTTTCAAAAGTATTTAGACCAAATTTTAAATACATATAAAAAAAATAGAATATTAATTTTATAGTTTGTTGTGTTTTTGAAAAATAAGAAAAGTGCCATATTGAAGAGAGCGAAAAGAGTGATAGCGAAGATGAAAAAGATAAACCCCTACATAGAGTCAAGAATTATTATGAAACAGCGGTACAGGCACGTTCAGTTTAAAAGTAATTCTTGGTTGGAGAAATCTTCCTTTAACTCTCTCGTGAGTTAGTGAAATACCGTTCTCAGTTAATAACATCAATTTTTACACCACATTTTTAAATATGCTTGCCCTGTATAGGTTTCTTAGAGCCATTAATGACCAGACCAAATTTAACACATACATTCCAAATACAAAAAAAAGGTTTTAAATACGATTTATTACTTGGTAAACCAAGATAGTTTCCGACAAATTACCAATTTATAAGCAGTTTCACAAAGTACCGCTCATGTAATAATCAATAATCGTGTTGGGTTGTATTGATGGCTCACATATCCCCATTCTAAATTTGGATGAAAATAATGATTACGTTAATCGAAAAGTTTATTCAAGTATTCTGTTGCAAGGGGTAGTCAATTTTAAAATGGAATTCATTGACATCCCTTGTGGTGAGCTGGGGCCCATGCATGTCTCAAGATTGTTTGATGTCAGGTTTATACAGAAATCTACTTGAAAATCCAGCGAGCACTTTCTCTTGGGAATGCTCAAAGGAAGATTTTGAAGGCTCAGATAGTTCCAAAATCTAAATAAAATTTTTATTAAAAGCCACTGTTTCTGGTATTGTACTCCATATGCATAGCACAACATGATGAAACGGAAATAGTATTTTTATCACTAAATGTTTTCATTTGTCACAAAAATAAGGAAATTTCCCACAAAACTAAATTAAAGCCTATCAGCTATTTTGTTTTGTTCGGAGTTTACATCGGTTACTCCATCTTCCGATGAGAGACCTACCGATAAATCCACACCAACACCAGCATTACTATCCTTGGTTCCAAGAATATTATCTAATACTTTAAAAAATTCAAAAAGAAATGGGCCTCGTCCCGTTTTATTTTATTGTCCTTACATGCTTTGTAAGATCGCTGTAAATTGCTCCATTTATTAGGACATTCTGTTGCCAATTTCTGAAATCAAAATTATTATGATTAAGGGTAATGTAGTACAGCATTTTGTGTGCTAAATTAAAATTTTACTCACTACCACATCTAGCAAGTGCAAAAGCGTTGAAACCATTCCCCAAGCATGTTTTCTTTGTTTTACGTTGTTAAACGTATTTTTATATTGCTCGTATATGTGTCAATAAGGTGCAGTCTCCGTTTTGGTTCATGATGTAGATGATTTAGCGAGACAAATAAAAGAAATGCGTTTTAACAAATATTATATTTTACATTGGTAAAATAGTAGTACTTTCATAGTTTTTACACTATTTGCCGTAGGCACTTGGCGAAACACACTTACACTTAATAAACACATTTTTATTAACCACTTGTTTTTTATTTCGCAAGATTATATTTTTTTGAAAATTTTCAAAAAGTTTAAAAAATCACTCGATCGATTTCGACTTGTTAGGTCATCATCAGGAGTATTTACTATTAGAGTATAGATACTCCTGATGATGACCTAACAAGTCGAAATCGATCGAGTGATTTTTTTAAACTTTTTGAAAAGATTAAAACAAATATAATCTTGCGAAATAAAAAACAAGTGGTTAATAAAAATGTGTTTATTAAGTGTAGTACTTTCACTTGATGTTCCACTAACAATTCCACGTACTTACAACATCTCCTCCAATGCAAACTCCATTTTCATCTTCTATGCTACTCTCGCTTTCCAAATATACATATTCAATTAATTCATCGATAACTCCACATTCCATTTTTTAAAATTGATATAAACGTATATTTAGTAAATTATTATTAACGTAATAAAATATTATACACAAATAAAAATAATTACGATTAACATTTTAGAGGCCGATCACACAACTTGTGTGAGATGCTATCGCCGACTGTTTTAAATTATAAAAAACTAATGCAAAAATTTGAATAAATTAAAATATTTTTTTTTAATGGTTAATTGAAAATCATCAAATTTAAATGTCAAAAGAAAACAAAAACCGATTTGGAGTATCTACACGAGCAAAATATCTCTTCAGTTAATTCAATTGCTCAATTTATAGTTGAAGCGAATAGCTGTCAATTGAACACTCTCCTCACTTCAATCACTTCAGATGTAGCTACTATTTCAGCTAGTTCAGGTACCAGAAAAAAAAATATAAAACTATCCAGAAAATAAAAAGACTGTTCCGGTAACAAATATAGAAAAAAATAAATGCTGGAAGAGTGCCGCCTTAGAATATAATACCTAGCTTTAGAATATAACAAAAAAATGGATGTTCTGGGTACTGGTGGTGGTCCTTCTTAATTAGATTTTAGTTTATTATAGAAACTAACAAATTTCGAGCTTTGAATTTAATTTTTGAGAACACTTTTTTATTGGATTTCACATCGGGGAGTGAGGAGGAAGAAACTGGATGTGGTTTTTAGGATGTTTCAATCATCATTTCTGACTTAATTTACGGTTTGTCGGTTATTTCTTGGTTGAGGTTCTTAAAAGTACTTTATTTTGTAATAACAATATTTTTACATATTATAGTATATGATATTTACATTATGTATAACCTGTATAACATTACCTGATGAACTGTTGGATTCAGATGAACTCATTTTATTAACTTTTAATTATGACTGATGAACATGAAACAAATGACAAAATGAAATTCTTGAATTTTACTATGCATAATGAATACGTGTTTCATTGAATACGTGATGAAATGAATAATATGTGAATGTAACATTATACAATTAAAACAGAAGGTATTTTCTAGTCATTCAGTGGCCCTATTCTGGCTTTCCCTGGGAATAGGGAATTGGGAAAAACATTTTCATAGCATTTTTGTCAAAATTATATTTTTCTGGCCTACTACGGGAATAAGTTTAGTGTAAAATTTTTTAAAACAAAATGAATTGGGAAACTTTTGTTCCACAAAATTTTTATAGGGAAAAATATTTTCCCATTTCACTTTGTTTCGAAAATAATAACACCAAACATGTTCCCTTAGTAGGCCAGAAAAATACAATTTAGATAATGCTATGAAAATATTTATTCCAAATCCCTATTCCCAGGGAAAGCCAAAATAGGGCCACAGAAAGGAAAATTCTATATGGGTTTCAATTTATTTGCAAATTGTTTCGTTTAATTTGCAAAAGGTTGTTACATAATTTACAAAATATTTCATTGAATCTGAAAACCCTAAATATTATGAAGAAAGACTGCTCAACTTAACGGAACTAAAATAATAAGTGAAATGATGCAAAATAATTAAATAATTAAAAATGAAATTTTTCGCGTATGTTTGTATTTGTGGAGCATTCAAAATGATCGAGGACTGGTTAACCTTCTTCAACTACCACTTCAAATTCCTAATCATCTCCTATCTCGATTGCAATATTGTGTAAAACTGCAACAGCAACAAGCAGTAAGCACAACTAACAAATTTTCTAATTTAATTTTTGAAGCTAAAACGTTATAAATTAAACGACTAAACTAATAAATGTTGTTCAATATAATTATATTGAATACCATACGTAAGACCAGAAAATCTACGCTTCGGTAGCCCAAGCGCTTTGTTGAAGTTTGTCACTTGTGTATTCATAGGATTTCTGTATGGAGTTATTAAATATTCTATGCATACCCGATATGGATAAAGAGACTATCCCCGAATTCACCGATGAAAAATTAAAAATTGTTTGATCGTGATCCATATCACCTGTAAATAAATTATAGAATAAATGATAATATCTAATTTTTCAATGTATAATTTACCCCTAGCAACTAAATCTATAAATTTCAAGTCAACATCACAAATGCCCTGTACATTTATTGAAAAGAAACCTTTCCGATTCCGAAAAAAATCGACTTTTTCACCTCCAGCAGCTCGATTCTGGTTTTTCCTATAGGAAAAGGAATTAGGAAAAATATTTTCATAGTATTTTGGTCACAAAATTTTTTTTCCTGGCATACTATGGTAAAAAGTTAGTGTACATTTTTTCAAAAACAAAATTAAATTGGGAATATTTTTCCTATCCAATTTCGATACGGAACAAATATTTCCTAAATTATAAAATTTTAGATCAAACATGATTTCTCAGTAGGCCAGAAAATGATATTTTTGACAAAAATGCTATGAAAATATTTTTCCTAATTAAATTAAATTGTTTAATGAGCTTATAAGTTTAAAAAAATAAAATAACGGTTATTTAGCTCTTTTAATATTTTATTTATTACTACTTAAGCTTTCGGAACCATTTCGGTTCCATTCTCAAAAACGTGTCCAATATAAATCATGAAGTTTTCCTTCGTCTTCAAAATAAATTCATTTTTGGTATTATGAACCAGGAAATTAAAGAAACTATTAAAACGGTAGAAGAAACAAAAAATTATTTGAATTTACTCCGTCAACAAATTGAAGATGTTCTTCCTGTGTACGAGTTTGGCGTATTTTTTATTAAGGCGAATGAATATTTCGTTTACCGTTTTAATGAAATCAAGCTAAGGCAAAAAATCAAATTTGATAAAATTTTAGTAGATAGTTTAAATGAATTGTCTGGAAATTTAGTGAACACTGTCGATAAATGGCTAGTGAACATCTCCAATATAGATCTTCCTTTTCATGTCAAAATTATTTTAAGTTTGGGAAAGAAATTTTGTCCTCCTTCAATTGGCCATTCAGTTCCTTATTTCAAAATTATTTCTGATGTCGAAAGTGCAATTTTTCATTTGAACGATAATGATCGTTATTCTATTCGGAACCGTTTTATAAATATTTTGACAAATTTTAAATATAAATCTAACTCAAATATATTAACACCTTTTGAAAATCGTATTTTAAGTTATGTTAAACAATCTAAATCATTTTTAAAAGCTAATCCAAATATTGTGGTAACTCGTGCGGACAAAGGTAACGTAACTGTTATAACATCGCGAATTGAATATGTTACAAAAATGGAAACTTTACTCAACGATAACACAACATATGTAGAATTACTAAAAGATAATACAGTTCCGATACAGAAGTCAATTAACACAATGGTTAAAGATTGGAAAAATTCCGGTAATGTGGATGAAACAACTAGAAAAATGTTAATCAAATATAATTCGGTGATTCCAAAATTATATGGATTACCAAAAATCCACAAACCTGGTTTTCCATATAGACCAATTATCAGTTCAATTAATGGTCCAACACATAGTTTATCGTCTTTTTTGGGTAATATTTTAAAATTTAGTGTTGGTAATACAAATTCAAATATTCTAAATTCGGAAGATTTTAAACAAAAAATTCAGAATGTTACTCTTCCTCAAAATTACCTTTTAGTTTCTTTGGATGTTACGTCTTTGTTCACTAATTTTGGTAAGAGACGTGTGACTAACATTATTAAAGATAACTGGAGGAGTATTAAACAAAATTCAAAAACTAAATTGACTAAAGTTCAATTTATGTCGGCATTGCAAATAGTTTTGAATAATTCTGATTTTTCTTTTGGCAATAAAATATATAAACAAACTTTTGGTTCTCCAATGGGTTCTCCTATTAGTCCCATAATAGCAAATTTAATGATGGAATTTTTGGAAAAAATGGGATTAAACTCTTTGGATTTTCAACCGTTATTTTACTTTCGTTATGTAGATGACATTATAACGGCAATCCCTGAAAACAAAATTGAAATTTTTCTGGATGTATTTTAACTCTTTGGATAATAGAATAAAATTTACTGTTCAAAAAGAAATTGACCACAAAATTTCATTTTTAGATTTACTTTTAATTCATGAACCGGATGGTAAAATTTCTTTTGACTGGTACCATAAAAATACCTGGTCCGGTCGTTATCTACATTTTAATTCTTGGCTTCCTATTTCGTACAAAATTAATACAATCAAAATTTTAATTCAAAAAATTCTAAAATTGTCCGATACCAAATTTCATTACAATAATTTCAAACTTTTGGAAAACACTTTGGTAAATAATCAGTATCTTAAAAAATTAATAAATAAAGTGATTTGGAAACAAAGAAGTTATCAAAATTGTACATTAAATCCTGAAATTGAAAGTACAAATTATTTATCTTTACCTTACATAAAAAATCTTCTCAAAAAATTAAAACATTTATTTAAAAATTATAATTTCAAAATTATTGGTCGTTCAGCTATCAGTTTAAATGATATTTTGTTTTCAAAATTAAAAGATCCGATGCCATTAAAGAAAGAATCTATACTTGTCTATATGATTAAATGTAATGATTGTAACCTAATTTACACGCGACAAACTAAACAGTTTTTGCGGGAGCGGTTCTTTCAACATTTACGTGGTGCTTCGGGAAATTCAAATTCAAATCAAATAAGTGCACTTTCGGAACATATTAGAGATACCAACCATAATATTATTTTTGAAGATGTAGACATTTTGGAAAAACAATCTAATTACAGAAAACAATCTATTTTGGAAATGTTACATATAAAATCTAGTTTAAATTCTCTTAACAAAATTAACGATTTCGCGTACATTGGCAATTCATATGATCTATTTTTATAATTTGATTTTTTGCTTTTACACAATTCAAATATTATTTAAGATGGATAAAATTGTTTTCAATTTATGTTTTTAGTCAAATTTTATTTTGTAAAGAGTTTTTTCTGTAGATATCAATTTTTGTTGCTTTGCTAAAATAAAGAATATATTTTTTCTAGTAGCGAGCGATATCTACAGGAAAATAGCTACGTTTCAGTTAGCCTTGATTTCGATTTTATTGTATTTTGTATAGAAAATATTTTTTTGTTAAATTGATTTACATACTTTTGAGAATGGAACCGAAATGGTTCCGAAAGCTTAAGTAGTAATAAATAAAATATTAAAAGAGCTAAATAACCGTTATTTTAATTTTTCCTAATTATTTTTCCTATAGGAAAAACCAGAATTGAGCTACTGGAGATTTAATTGGTATATGACATCCATCTATAATACAATCAACAGAACGAAGTATTGTTGTATTTCTTCTGTTATAGCAAACATTTTTATAAACTGTTTCGCTAATCTGGTAAAAACTTTAGAAACTTTATGCCTCACTGTCAAACAAATCGTTGATTGGCTTACGACTTCCACGTGTTTGTACTGGTGCAATTTATGCTACTAAACGTTTATCAAAATTGAGATATCTCGATAGTTTATAATTAACCAAACTAAATAATTTAAAAATATATTTTGTGTGGTGAATAACATTTATTTGTTATGGTTCAACCAATTTGTAATTCTTTATTGTTGTTTGATATCAATAAAATTTCGTAAACATAAACTTAATGTTCTGGTTTACAATAAAAATAAAATTTTGGTAGTTGGTTATTATTATGGTACATCAAGAATATTTATTTAGCCTACGCACTGCGATTAAAATAAAAATAATTTTTGAATATGTACATACGTTTTGGGTTGGAAAAACTTAAATATATACACACTATACAAATATTAGCCGCCATTATAATATTTGTTTTTGTAAGGTGTGGTCAAGCAATATGATTAATAAAAATTTTCTGTATACCTAAACATAAAAACAAGTTTCAACAAAATTTTGTAAGCATTTGGAATATGGTTAAAGAATATAGATATACAAAATATAAAATTCTTAAAATTCACACAATCTTACATTTTTGTGTTTCCAAAAATCCTTACGTACCAAGGTTAAATGAAATAACAATAATCAACTAAACTACCTCGTTTATATAGTATGGATTGAATGAAGCAAGAAAGGCGAACACAATTGGTATACACATAATATAACGAACTCAAATTATAAACTTCCTTCAACATAATATCTGTAATTTTTTTTTTTTGTTTTTTTGCTTTCAATATGGACGGCTTTAGATCAATTAAAATTCCATGAAAATGAAATTAAATTTTCTTATTCTGTTTTATGTTATGGGTAAACTCTTGAATAAAAATATATTATATGGTATGCGTGTAATAACGAACCAAAAACACTGCAACACAGAAAAAGGGGTTCGTGACGCAAGCCCATTATAATATAATACACATTTTGCTCTAATTTTTGTTTGGTCCTAAAACCATAAAAATATCATTTTGGTCGCCTTTGTAATTTGACTATACACATAATATATAGTTAAAACCTTCTGAGGGATTTTTTTTTATAAACAAACTTTCAAATTTGAATATTTTGTAACGTTCTACAAGTTTATAGTGCGCGTTCAAGGACTTATTTATTATAAAAAAAATTCACAGAACCTTCATTAATATGTAATCTGATGTGAGAAATTTTTCAAGGCAGATCTAATACGAATAACATAAATTTAAATACCTGTACATTCGTCAAATTAATTACGTATTATATATCTAATAAAAAAATCTATCCCATCGGTAAAATAAAAAGATATAAATCTTTTTACAGCCACAAAAACATCAAATCCACTGTCACAAGTACATAAATTACCGAAAATCAATTTTTATTTGAAGCACATATAACATTTCACATACACCTAATAAACTGTAAGGCACAGAACCTATAAAGCGACTTGTGATAAAACACTAAAAATTTTAATTTTTTATATATTATAGTTAACATCGAAGATTTATAGTTTTCATAGTTGATAACGACAGCTCAACACCATCTAAACCTCAGAACGTAAATATTATACACCACGGATATATTTAACATACCAAATAATCATCCTCATCATCATAAAGTAAATATATATTCGGTTGTATATATACATATAATGATTGAGTGATTGTCTTTAAAAAAAATAAATAAATAACTTTAAGATAAATCTATTTAAAAGTCACTTAAAATAACAACAAAAACATTTAAGAGCTGGAACAACACAAAAAAATGTTCAAATAAAACTTTTATTTTTATCGTTCATTAAATATTACTTATTGAGCAATAATGCATTTTATTGTGCAATAAAAATTATAAGAGAAAAAATATATATTAAAAAAAAAATTTTTTTTTGTAATATTTAACACAAACAACATACAAATTATTGTTATTGCTATTTTATTATTATTTGTTTTGGTTTTATTTTTTATAGTTAATTGAAAGTATGACCATCATTTCATCATTAGAATCTCGTGATTTAGATATTAAATATATTTAGAAATACTTATGTACTGCAAATAAGCATATAAAACTGGGTTGGTACATATACAGTGCGGCACATTACATTACTGTGTATATAGGATACACGAAAATGTAATTTGTAACTATGTATGTACTCATAAGATGAAATCCATTACGTTTTGCAACATTAATTAATCGCCTATAACGAGATGAGAATTGTGATGACGTAACATTATTTTATTGCATGGCATGCTATACATAAGGTAAACAACCATAACTTATTAATGTACAAGCCATCGGATACGGCATGATTTTAAAAAAATGGGTTATAGAGGAAATATAGAACAGTTGTGGACTTTAGAATTTTTATATTTATTCTTTGGCGTTACATCCCCGTAAAACAATTTAAATTTTTGGGACTGAAAAATAACCTATGTGGGACTGAAGGACCGTACGGTTTTTTGGTAGATTTTGCTTTCCCTATAAGTAATTTCGAATAAACGTATACTTTTCGAACACGTTAGGCAGTCCATAATTCGTTCACGCAAACTAACACCCCTATTCCCTTAGTCGTATCACTTCAAGTGATGTGACCACTCATCTTCTTGTTTACTAGATCGTTAAATCGAAACTTACTAAATAATTGTTCAATAAAGTCGTTTTGGCTGTTTTTTAAATCTTAGAGAATTTCTATCACTTGAAATTTTGACGTGACAGAAAATAAAAAAAAATTCAAGCTAATGCAGCCAACTAAGATTTAAAAAGTTTTGATTGAGAGTTTTGCACAAAATTATTTAATAAATTTTGATTTTAAAATCTAGTAACCAGGAAGATCCATAGTCACGTCGCATGAAGTGATACGTCTAAGGGAAATGAGTATTAAATTTAATTTTACAGTTCACTTGTTCGTTATATGTCAGTAAATTTGTCTAATAATTAACCAACAAACTGCATAATTTAGTATTGACAAATAACCAGCGTTTGGCTGGTCACGGAAATAAAAATACCATTTTTTGGGCGCATTAAGTCGGACCGAAAAAGACCGTCTGGTTTCCGATCAATTTCCCGGGAAATTGTTGTTACATTTTTTGGTTAATAAACCTACTTTAAACGGGACTTCCTGCATGTGCATGGGAAAGTTTAAGGTACAATTTCCTTCCGAATTGGTGCACAAAATAAAAACGCTTTTCGTAAGTTTTTTAATAGTCTAAATTATTTCTCAACAAAATTTTTTATGTATTAAAAATTGTAAAAATAATTGAAAAAATACATTAAAAAAACGCAATTTTTTCATTTTTCAGGAAATACTTGCTTGTTTATATCTGAAATAAAAAAAGTAGAATGCAAGCGTTTAATTATCTATTTTTATATGATTAATTACCGATTTAATAATTTACACATGCCGTCATTTTATTATTCTCAGTATCACAAATGAAATAAAAAAATTTACATTGGAAACTACGCAATTCAAAAATGATAAATTCACGTACATATACATACACATATTAATTTAATTCAAACACATTTTATAATTATTTTCACAAATTAATAAAAAATCTTACCTTCTAGTTTTAGATATTTTGCAAAAAAAATTCCACACTCTTTTATATTAAACAACACTTTTATTTAAAAAAAAAAATACAACAATCACGATTGAATGTTTTATGACCAAAAAATAATTTTGGAATAGAATGTAGACCGATAAAACATGTTGAAATATATACGAACATATACTTCGGATTGCAATCGGTCATCATCGTTAAGTTTCTTGTTAACGTTCGTTATTCGGGTCACTTGATGTTTTCTTCTGATAATTTCGTAAGGCGCTTGTTTTGTTTTCGTCTATTTGTATTCAACGATTTTTGTTTTTTAGATAAATCGTGTAAATTTCGTTATGTGATCGTCTTTCTATTCAATTTATTTAGTTTTATTTTTTAGTCGAAAATTACAATCGGATAATCTTCGTTTAATGATCGTACTATTCGACCTTTTATTTTATATTTTTCCGACTTTTCAAGAACTCATAAACTTCGCATATACAATTTTATTTTCGGTTCATTTTTTAAACTGACTTTTTACGGTCACAGGACTAAGAAGCCTCTTAAGGTTACAAATTGTTTGTCGAGATCATATCTTCGAGTAACTTGCACAGTAACGCCTTAAGAAATATTCACATTCAAAAACTTTCAAGCTGTTATACTACAGGGAATGCAGTTGGTGGTATAGATATTGATGATTGTTTTTATGCCATATTTAAAATATTGTTTACTCGTTATAATTCTAGATGAGAAATACGTTTAATTTTTTCGGTTTTTATATTTTTTTTAATATGACGTTAATAGCTAATATAAAATTATAATAAGTAAACAATATTTTAAGTACGGCAGAAAGACGATATCGATTTTTATATCTACCACTCGGAGAAATTTTCAATCCGAACTATATCTCATAAAATCGAATGAAGTAGAGCAAGTTGTGTGAAATTGGACCACCAGTGAAGGACAGTTCACCAGGAAAGGGGTGGTAATGCCTCAAGATAAAAAATTTAAAGATTAGCATTTTAATTCTTCCCTTTCCAACAACAAATTCAGAATGGCAGCTGGGCAAATTCACGAGTTTTAAAGCAAATCCACAGCGATCAATATTACTTCATTTAGGAACATCTATCTTTCACAAGTGGATTGGCAATTCGTCTGCTAGGTGTTCAAATCAATAACATTTTAATATACTATATTTTATTAAACCGATTTGTTTTCGAAGGTTTATCCAGGCCTATGTTTAAATAAAAAAATTACTTATTTATGGTGCCGATGCTTCGAATGGAATTTCTATTCGTCTTCAGGGCGTATATACAGGGTGCTCAAAAATTGGAAGATCAAACGATGCAGGGTCATAGAGGAGCTCATTTCCAACAAAAACAACCAAGTAAAGTTTTTTCGAATTGTTGATGCTGCAAGAGTTATTCTACTTTTAGTGTTTTTTAGTGAAATCGCATGCGCGATCCACCAAAAAATTAAATTAAAAAACCAAAAGTTTTTTTGGGTAACTTTCTTTTTTAATACGATCTAGAAGAGTCTTTCCAATAAATTCATTTTTATAAGCTGCATTAACTTCCGTCAAATAAAAACAATAGTTTTGTAAAGTTTTTTTATTTTTCAAATTTTCTTGTTGATGTTTAAGTGACGCCAGCGGGAAAACAATCTACTACAGAAATTTGACCTACTATATCAAAAAAATATGCGACACTAATGAAGATTTTAAAATGGTACCACACATCGAGCTATTTACAACATAATGTTTTTATCAATTTTTTGACAAACTAATGCTGTGTTTTTTTATTAGCGCCCGATAGCGATCCGGAGCAACCAATTTACTATGTCAAAACTTATATTTAGCGCGCTATTATTGCATTTAATTAATTTATTTGACTCTAAACTAAGATTTTTCATTCATCTTTTTAGTTAAAAATCGATAAAAAAATATCTTGTTCTACCTATTTATCGGGAGCCGCTATCAGGAGCGCTATCCATTTCAATGGGAAATTTGAAAAGGCTTTTATTTTGTAAACCCCTGAAACCATTAGAAACTAAATCTTACAATAAAAATTTAAAACGCATGAATTCTTGTTTATAACGTCATGTCAAAATAAATGTCAATTAGTATATTTCAGGTGATAAATGTTTGTTTTATTGATGAATTTAGTTTTAATTTTTATAGTGCAGCGACACCAGTGAATAATAGCTGCAAACTCAGTAGAAAATTGCCATTTGGCTCCGGATAGTGCTCCAATATTAAAACACGGCTTAAGTCGTGTTTGCTGAAAAATGGACTTACAAAATTTCGATTTCTAAAATCGATGATTTGTCAAATAGAACAAATGAATAAAATAATTTTTTTTTATTAATTTTAAATATTATAATACTTGTTCGAAGTGTCGACCATTTGCAAAAATACATAATCGGCATCGCCGTCTAAAATTTTGCTTAATCGTTGCTTAGTGCGTTTCGAATGTTTCGTAACTTTAATTGTATTCAACGCTTCGTTTATATGTTACCGCATCTCCTGATCGGTCTCCGGTTTACTCTTTCATAAATCAACTCTTTACAATAATCCTACCGAAAAAGTCTAAAGGATTTAGATGACCGCGGTTGACATGGAATGGACCCTTCCCTTCCAATCAAGCGGGAGCTCCATCATGCTGCAGGCAAACATTTCCATGTGTTTGTAGGGAAACGTCATCAAGTAATTCATTCGCCATTTTGTTGAAAACTTAGATAGACTTCCCCGTTGATTCGACGTGGGAGTTCTAATAGGCCAATCAATTTTCCATCGACTCTTCCCATCCACATGTTCACTCCAAATTGTTGTTGAAACCGATTACGCCGCTCTAATTTTAAATTTATACCGGCCCAATAGTGCAAACTATGTATATTGAATATCACCTCCCTTTTAAAACATGTTTCGTCACTTCATAAAAAGAAAAAACTACGAATTTTCTTGGCATCGACGCAGAATTTCCAGACAAAATTGCACCCATTTTTCATGGTCCACAGGTAAAAGATCTTGTACATATTACACATATGGTAAGGGTGCAACTGATTTATTTTTAAAATACGACGCAACCAACACACATAAATGGGTCGTCTGTCACCATTCCAATTACTCTATCTTGGTCTATATCAAGTTGACCGAATGTTTCATATCGTCTCGGTCGACCTGGGACTTCACCTTGAAATACTTAATAAACATATTTTTTATATACAAAAATGTGTTTATTAAGTGTAAGTGTGTTTTGCCAAGTGCCTTCCACAAATATTGTTAAAAGTATAAATGAAATAAATTTCTGCATATTCGCGGTGGAAAGCCACATGGTTAATGACATTTTAATTATAAACGTTCGAGTAGGGAACTACTAATAAGAATTAAAAAATGTTTTTATTTTTAAACCGCAAGTTTTGCTTAATTTGGGCTACCAGATCTGCTTAAAACAATTAGTATACTTTAGTTTATCATTGTGTTCATCATTTTGTTTTATTTCTGACAAATCATCTATATATAGAACTCGAAATTTTGTTAAGTGTAGTTTTTAACCAACACGACTTACTTGGTCAAAAATATTGATAAAATATATTCTGTTGTAAATAGCCCGGTGTGTGATACCATTTTAAAATCTTCATTAGTGTCGCATGTTTTTCTGATAGTGGGCTAAATTTCTGTAGTGCATTGTTTTCCCGCTAGCGTTTAAGTGATGCAAACAAAAAATTTGAAAAACAAAAAACTTTACAAAACCATTGTTTTCATTTGACAGAAAGAAGACAATGCAGCTTATATAAATGATTTTATTGGAAAGGTACACTCTTCTAGATCGCATTAAAAAAAAATTAAACAAACGAACTCTTGGTTATTTTTAAAATAATTTTTTGGTGGGTGCACATGCGATTTCACTAAAAAACACTAAAAGTGGAATAGCTTTTACAGCATCAACAATTCGAAAAAACATTACTTGGTTTTTGTTGTTGTTGGAAATGAGCTCCCCTATGAACCTGCTTCGTTTGATCTTCCAATTTTAGGACACCCTGTGTATTCTACAACAAGTTTGGAAAAAAAATAAAAATTTACAAAATATGAAAAATTATTTGAAAAAATAAAAAACTTATAATATTGTTAAAATAAAAATTAATCTTTTAAAACATTAATAAAAAGATATAATTAAAAGATTAAAAGCACAAAAGGCACAAAAAGCACAACAAAAAAAAAATAATGTAAACGGTTATATGTATATAGTAAACAACAACCAGTATGAAAATTTTTTTACAAAAGAAGTATTGATTTGATTAAGGCTAAGTACTTATAAATTGTATTTGACAAACCGAAAAAAACCATAAAAAGTAATGTTATATAAAACAAAACATAGAATTACGGTGGACCTTATTTTCGAAAGTTCTAATATCTAACGGGAAACCCCCTAGAAATGTAGGGTCATGGCTAAAAACTTAAACAGAAAAAATATTGGGTCGATCGAAGGTGGTTTAGAGGTCGCGACTTGAGCTCGAAGTTCGATTAAAACGATATTTTTTTCAATTTTTCACTTTCAAACTAACAGAAAAATTATTTAAAATTTTTTCTCAGCCTTAATGAAATCTGTGGTGACTAGTGGAGAAAATCGGTTAACTAATAGCGAAATTATTGCCAAATTTCCAAAACAGAAAAACAAGACCAATTCCTTTTCATTGGTAATCATGGACAAGGCATTGTTATGTGCGATATCGAAAATATCATCCAGTTTACTATTAAAGGTAATTTCTCTTTAACGGTAAACTTTTGAAGATTTTTTCACTTATCATGCAATTGTTCCAATTTTTCATTGAAATGTTGCTCATTTTTCACTGGAATTCGTGCTTTTGTCAAAAAATAGACACTTTCTGGATTGTCGGAGCTGCATTTTCACGAATAGTTAATTTTACAGTACGGTGAATGTAAAAATGACAACATTTGCTTTTTTGAGGGTAAAAAGTACCAATAATTTGACAGTACTCAAGGCCAAGAAGATAAATTTCTGTAGCGAACTGTAAATTAGCTTCCATTTTGTCAACTTTAGTAGCACTTTCTTAAAAATATTAATAGAACTGTTAAACGGACAAGATTTAATTATTACAAACTTGTATCCTTTTCTCAAGAGATTTGGATTTAAACTGAAATTAATTTGCATTTACTTATTTTGTTTATATATTACATGATATATTGGCCATAGCAGGTCATAATTAATGCGGTAGGCGGATTTAGTTACAATAACTAATGAGACGAATGAGTCATAAGGACTTAACATAGTTGTGTTTTATGATGATGACATTAAATATGATAATGACATTATAAAACACAACTATGTTAAATCCTTATGACTCATACGGTTTGTTATGACATCATAAAACATTCCATTGTTTTTTCGTTATACCTAATTTTTATTTATAAATATATTTTTTATAATTTTGAATATAAATTCCAGGATTTAAAAAACCGTTTATTATTTGGGTTTTTATTAGTTTCGAAAATTGGCAATAAAATCGCTATTTGTTAACCGATTTTCGATATCTTTATTGTTTTGGTAAGGTAATTATCTCGTCACCACAGTTTTCAACCACAATTTTTATTTAGGCTGAGAAAATTTTTTAAATAATTTTTTAATTTTAAAGTGAAAAATTTAAGAAAATACCGTTTTTAACGAATTTCGCGCTCAAGTCGGAACCTCTAAGCCAACTTCGATCAACCCAATATTTTTTCTGTTTAAGTTTTTAGCATAACATCACTTTTTAGGGGGTGTCTCGTTAGATATCTCAACATTTTTTTTCGCCCCATACAAGCAAGGACCACCCTAGATTTATAACCAAAAAAAATTAAACAATTTTAAAATTAAAAAAACATCAACAATAAAATTATAGAAAATGGTTATAAGTATTTTGTAAATAAAGCAATTAGATTGCTCTATGATATTATTTGTAATACCCTTTATGTGTATCATCTCTAAAACACGTCTTATGGAACAATTTGATTCATTTTCTACAATTTCAACATTGTGATTTGTTTCGCATAAATGAACTGACAAAGCACTAGTATTTTCACAATTAAATATTTTGGCATTCGCAATTCACTTTATAAACAACATTTATCACCTAGTACTGTTTTATCTTTTAGAGGGCTAACAAATAAATGTACCTCGGATTCATATAAAGAAAGAATTCGGATAATTATTTTCAATGAGAACATTTCAAAGCCGGAAATTTTCTAAATGAAAAATTGAATCAGATAATTGTATAATTTTTTGAGATAATAATTTGACTGTATTTCGGATATATGCTAAAGAAAGATGCGAATTAAAATTAAGATATCTGCCTAACCAAGTTTTTTTGTGGTACTAATTTGTCGAAAGCACCATCACTATTATGTATTTATTTGTAAATCCAAAACTATTATTGGATTCCAATTCAATTGTAAATTTTATTTTGTTGTTGACAGAATTAAATGCATGAAAAAACTATGTATTTGATCAACTGGAATAAGCAGTTATAATGTCAACATATCTAAAGAAAAAGGCCGGTGTGAAATTAAGAGAATTCAGGACACTACACTCAAAATGTTCCATAACGAACCCATGGGAGAACCAAAAAATTGTCTGTATATTTTATTATCAAAAGAAAATTCACAATTATTTAAAACTAGTTTCATTGCTGTAACGTACTCGACTTTATTAAGTTTGGTATTTGAATTCTCTTGAATTCCGGTTCATGTGTCATTTATAAGTTGAATGACTAAAGCACTATCCACATAAGTAAATAAAGATACTACATCCTAAAAATAAAATTTTGTAGTCAGTGTTACATTTTTAATTTTATCTTAAAAAAATAGAATTCTTAACAGAAGTACGCGACTTACCTACAGTTGTATTAAGTATATTCGAGAGAAAAGCCGAAAGTTTATATAATGTAGTACCAATCGACCTAACTATTGGTCTATAGGGAACACGTTTATGTATTTTAGGTAATCCATAAAGTTGAGTAGGCTAAGTTTTTTTCCCTCGCCGACTGTTATTAAATTGTTTTTTGCCATAAACTGACCAAAGTTCTCTGAATCGAGGACGTAGTATCTTTAGATATTGGTACGTGCTACTATCTTCCAACAAAGACAAAATCTTATTGATGCAGTCATTTTTATTTTCAATCACAGTCGTATTTCCTTTATCTGCTCTAGTTATTATTAATTCCGGATGATCTTTAATAAAACTTTTTATATCCGTAAAATCTTTTAGAAATTGTGTCTGTAGTTGTGAAAATTTACGGTTATGATTACGATTTTTGAAATTGGTTAAAATATTTTGTCAACAATTTCATCAGGAGTATCTAAAAAGGCACCTTCTACGTTGGGTATAATGTGAGAGAATGGAATTGATGTATTCTTTATAGGCGGACAAAACTTTTCACCTTGTTTTAAAATATTAATTGCTCTACTAGGGATTTCTACTTCCGTAAAATTTACCAACCATTTATTGTCACAATCAAGATGATTATTTTCAATAATGTTAAGATCGTTGCAATCTACAATTGCATGGTTATTATAGTTGTCAATTTCTATTGCACCTATAATTTTGATAATGTAATGCCTTAATTTTATCATACCTGTTTTGAAACCTTTTTTCTAATTTAGTTTTGAAAATTCTAAAATAATATGCCGACATGATGTTTTTGATTAGCTGCATTTTCTGGTCAATAATTTTGTTGAATTTATTTATGCTTAAAAATGTTTCAGCAATTTCTTGATTAATCACAGAAAAAATAAAACGATTTTCCAAACATTTAAACCGATTTTGGTTAATGTTATACACATTTTTTAATTTTCTGTTTTTTGGAAAACTTCCTCTTTGTAACATCTCAAAAGAAACTTTTTTGTTTGTCAAATAGTTTTTCATATTTTGTAAATTTTTATTTTTTCAAAAATTATTGTATACGCCCTAAAGACGAATATAGTTTCTGTTCGCAACGTCGGCACCATAAATAAATATTTTTTTTATTTATAAGCCTATGTTTAAAGGCTTATTTAGGAAAAAAGTACGGTTTCAAACATAATGAATATATTGTTGCGTTGGTTAAATCAGCTTTACGAAAACTAGAGTTCCTCAATAGACGCAGAAGGTTCTTTAAATCGCAGCAGATCCTCTAGATATAAAAGATCTTCATTAGACCGTGTATGAAGTATTTATTGATGTCAAGTTTGGAGTGTAGCATATCATCTTTTATAACACGTGAATTTGACGATGTTTAAATATCTTATTCGTAATCTTTTGCCTTATTTCTATACTCTTGAGGGATTATTCATTTCAAAAACCCCTATCTTAGGTTTCGTAATAAAATGTTTTAGCTATTTATTGTTACATGTAAATACACCATTACGAATTTCAAATTAATCTAGCTTGCATTAACTTTCCTAAACAAAATTTTTGAACAAAACTAACAAATTTTGAAATGATGCTGTAACTAATATCTTTATCACACCGCGATTTTAAGGAACTTAAACGAGAGAAAGGCAGAACACAATTTTTCTTTTAAACAGATTTGCTAGTTTACACCGTGATATTTTAAATTATTAGGCAATCCGGCTGATAAATTTAGTTTTATTGTTAAGTAAGTATTCCATTGGCTGCGAGCGCATTATTTTTCATTTGGTAATTTTGTATGACTTTTGGTAATCGAAGTTCAATATGCAATTTTATAATTTTCTCGTATCAATAATACGTAAGTTACAAATCCGTTTACTGAACAAAGCCTCTAAAAATCATTCAATGAAACAAAAAATTCAAATTCAATCTACTCGTATCATAGTGTTCGCGATAAAGAACTATTTTTTTCTACAGACTCGCTATGCAAGAAGTTTGAGTTTTTTATATACATACCAACTTGTGGTCCATTAGTTTCTTAGACTGCTTCCATTTGGTCAATCTTTCAATGGCGAAAAAAACATTGTAATTTTTGGTTGCTTGCCAGATGGTGTTCTAGTTTCGCCCAAGAGCAATTGTCAGTCATAATAGCTTCAGAGTTTTAATGTAAACTAAACATATAATAGCTTGTTACATATATTTGTACATCATGTATTATAAAGTTCTAACCTAATTCAAAATGTGCTGACACATTAAACAACTAGGCCGTTAGATTTCGGTGTGTTAGGGAACAAGGCCACTACTTTTCAATTGCCGCTGAGAATTAAAAATTAATTCGTAGACTTTTTCTTGTGGTTTTTTCTCAGGTTGTTTTGAATAATAGTACTTCTATCGAAAAATAAAAAATATGTATACATAAATAGATTATTGATTGGATAGTTTATTCCTCGAAATATAATTACCATAAATTCTATAGGTCAAACATGGACATTCCAGGAGTATAATGCGCCTATACAAGCTGCTAAGTACACGAAGGATTTTTTCTATCACGAAATACACCACTGCAGTAGCCTGCAATAGTTCGGACTTAATTCCAATTGAAAATCTGTGGAGCATTCTTAGCCATAGGTAGTCTTCAAAAATGGACGTCAATTTACTATTTTACCGGAGCTTAAGACAGTCATTCAAGAGGAATGAGCAAAAATTGATGTTTCTGTTCTCCAAACGTTATTGAATGCAGTGCCACGATGATAGACGGATATTATTAACAACAATGACATTCATACAAACTACTTAAATGCATTTTTTGTTAGTATTTTCGTGTTATTAATGATTAAAATAAATGGGCTCTAAGTTTTGTCCGATATAGCTATTTCCTTCGACCAATCAGAATAAACTGCTATACATAACGATGTAGGTACAATGAAAACTAACCGAATTGAAATCTATATGCAATCTGCATTAGCAAATATTCTGACGCAAATGAAAAAGAAATAAGGGTTTATTTAAAACAAGAAAAAAATTTAATTGCCCCATATATCGCTATTTCGCGCAGTGTATTTGTTTCATATCCATTTAATATGTAATCAGGTATTTATTGAACAAAACTTAACGTTTAAAGTGTTATGACTGACTTTAAAAGATCTCATTTCTTGCTACCGGTCTCCGGTGGTTAGTGCTAGAAAATCCCAGTTTAAATTTTATTTTGGACACTCATGAATAAATGGATACGACATAGGGAAAAATTCGTGGTAGAAGAAAAAAACGAAGGAGAAGAAGAAAATTTATTTTTTTGTGTGAAAATATTTGTCTTCCTTGTCTTGGAATTTTTGAGTTTTCGGAAATGAAATTGTATAAACCTAACCTACGTACCGTAATAAATAGTAAATAGATACCATTCAAGTAATCAAATTTACTAAAAATTAATTAATACTATAACTAACACGTACTGTAAAAATACTAATATCAACTTGAAATTGAAAAATTTAGACGAACGATTGGCATTACGAATTTTATGCGATTTGAATACCGGTGAATTATTTCAAACATCACTGCACAGCAACCAATTCGATACGGAAATTGATAATAATCACATATACAAACTCAATAAAATATTAATAAAATGTTTCATTAAAATAAAATTTTCACAAATTTCGAAGCAAATTAATGATGCGAATACTACTATTAATGATGCGGCAACAACTAAGCCGACTAATTATTTTTAGCTATGAATAAAATTAAATTTTGATTACTTTAATCCACGAAATTTTTCTTTATTTCAAATCACAGCCATTTCCCAATTGTATAACAAACCAATTCAGCAAATTTTACAAATGATATTCGTACATAGTAAACAAGTTTGTTTATGTTCGAAATTTGACGATTCACTAGGACTTTTTTGTTTTAATTTATTTTACAGATGTGTATTAAAAGTTTCAAGGAAATAGAGTAACAAAAAATTTTAATATTTTTCGAAAATAAGTAGCACAATATTTGAATAGTGCAAATAATGTCTTACTTAGTTAATCAGTCTCAAAATCTTCGTATGGGTTTAGCTCAAGTTTGATGTTAAGAAATTTATTTTCGAATCAAGTACAGCTCTTTTTCGGAATTAACTTTTTCGAGTGTTTGGCATTTATAAAATGAGCGGTACCTAGAAGAAAAGTCAGTGATATTTGTGCCAAATGTTACATCAAAATAATCATTAGTGTTTAGTATACGCTTGTCTTTCTGAAGTACAAAAAGTGCATTCGGCGATTTTTACGTAATGAGTGAAATTATTCAACAAAGAAGTTCCATTAAATTTTGTGTGCGGAATCAATTGTGTGGTGCCAAAACGTTCAGAATGTTGCACAAGGCCTTCGGTGATAATTGTATGTCGCGAGCAAGGGTTTTTGATTGGTACAAATTGTTCAAAGAAGGTCGAGAACGTGTTGACGACGAACCACGTCAAGGACGGCCATCAACATCAACTGATGATCAACACGTTAATAAAATCAAGGAATTGGTGCTCGAAAATCGATGATTAACAGTCAGAGACCTTACTGGCATCGTTGAAATATCAGAAGGATCAGTGAAAACCATTTTGAAAGATCATTTGGGCACAACGATAATGCACCTTCTCATACTGCATTGTTTTTACGTAATTTTTTCGACCAAAAATTCCACCCTTATCGTTCCGCAACCACCGTATTCCCCTCATTTAGCTCCGTGTGACTTCTGACTGTTCAGCAAACTCAAACGACCACTCCGGGGAAACCGTTTCGAGTCAATTGAAAACATTAAACGTGAATCGTTACGCGCATTGGTGGCTATTCCGGAAATTGACTTTAACAACTGTTTCGAGGATTGGAAAAAACGTTGGCACAAGTGTATTGAGGCCGGGGGGGATTACTTTGAGGGGGACAACATAGATTTGGAGAAATAAATAAAGAATTTTAAAATTATGAACAAAGTCTTACTATTTTTTGCTCACAGTAGTATTCATATTAGTGAATTTGGAAGTTGGAACACATCGGGTAGAAAGTTTATCTTGTTTTTTATTTCTTTTATGTTTTAGGATATAAAAAAGTAGACTGAAGAGAACAGGCGTGTTTTGCCAATTTTCAAATAATATAAAATTATAGTGTAAAGAAAAAAAATTTCAAATTTATATTTTTAAGTTTTTCAAATATATTATACAATTTTACACCGATATATTTAAAATAGAAAGTTTTATTGAGTTTGATCTTTTGATTTATCTGGATAAAAATGGTATTTAGCAGTGTTTCCGATAAGGAATTTCATGAAGTTGGGTTATGCTGTGTATAGTGCAATAAAGAATACTCCAATCAGCCTTTTTTTGTGTGTGATATGTATGATGCGCCTACCATGCAAAATCTAAAAATTTTTTGGTAAAAAATTTGAAGAGATAAATGGTATTGTTGTGATGAGTGTATAGTAATCCACAAACAGTGCAAATATCAAATCGTTCTAATATTAATGAAACGCGATGGTCGAATACGAATATGAATTTTCAATGAAGGATGATATTGATGAAATAAAAAATCTTTGGATTTTCTGTTCTTGAAATATAATGAATTTCAAAAATATTAAAATTTACTATTGATGAAAAAGCACCTTAAAGATAAAGTATCTTCGTTGGAATTTAGAAATAAGTACATGACAACAAGACTGGAGTTGGTTGCAAAATTGAATGAGTTGGTGATTTTTGGATGTCAAGCTCAAAGGAAAATATTGCTGAAATTGTTAATACATCCTTAAATATGTTGATCTTAATCCAACTGATGGGATTGTTATAATACATGCCATTCAGTATAAAAGGATCAATCGCTCGGGAAATAAAACAAAAATGGCCGTTGTGGTGTTGAAAACGGAGAAACATGTTGCTGAACTTTTTGGGGAAAGTAAAAAAAAAAAAGTTTTATAATCTGAAATTGGATTTAATGCAGTTTTGGGTATATCAATTTTTATTGGAAATGGGTTAACTATTTATAAAAGAAAATTGTTCAATGAATGTCAAAATTTTAAAGTAGATTATAATTTTAAGTACTGTTGGTTGAGGAAGGGCGACAGCTCCAATACAATCTTTTAGCGATCTGGATAATTTAAAATTTTCTTAAATGCATATAGCACTTCTTAATTTGTATATTGCTCTTGTTATTGAAAAATGATCCTCACTGAATAGTTTAATAAGTAACATTACAGATCTAAAAGAATTTTTAGATTGTACATTTTGGGTGGTTCATCAAAATATTAGAAGCATTCATAAAAATTTAGATAATTTTAATTCTCATTTTTAACTAAAATTTTAATAAAAGAAGCGGAGATTAGTTTATATGATATATTTCTATGCGCACTGTAACGAAAGCAACAAAAAGGCGGGAACTGCTCTTTATATTAAGTCAACTTTAAAGGCTAAGATCTTAACATTGAATTTTGAATAATTTTAAATCAGAATATTTTGTAATTATTGAAGATATTAATTTTAATTTCCAATGCTAGTTCAAAGTATGAATATTTAATGGTTATGGCATAAAATGGTTTAGAATCCTTAATAAATACGCCTACCAGCAATCTGTTTCTAAAAAACACGATAATGTGTAAATGAAAATCTAAACAAAATCACACAGGATTGTTGTTGTAATTTGTGTAAAGTCGAAAAGCTTACTACGGTTTTCACGTTTAGACATTATCTTGTTTTTTAGAGAATTAGTGTGCAGAGTGACTAGGTTTAAAGCGATGCCACATTACATCTAACTACGTGCGATTCGTGCATAAATTTGCTTTGCCTCGCCACATTCAAGAACAAAATTTGTACGCATTTTACAACAACAATTTTTTGTTTTTGTTTTGACTGATATTATAAGTAGACGCCATTTCTATTCAGGGTGTTAAAGTGTTTATAAGTTTAAATCATGCACGATTTACATGTTCCAATTTTTTTTTTCCAGTAAAAAATGAAAGGTTAAGTATTTATATTACGATTTTCGTTTGCGAGAGGAGCACGAAACAAATTCCAGTAAAATAAAATTGGGTTTTTTCTTTTTAATTTGAGCAAATGTTGGCATAAAACTGGGAATATTGCCATAAAATATAGTTTCTACGAGTATTTTTATAGCAGTAAAATAAAAAAAAATTCAAAAAAGTTTCACATAAACATCAAGCAGCCATAAACATCATTCAAACAAAACGAGCAAACAAGAGCGGTAATTAAATATTTTATTTTTGCTTGCAATTCGATGTTATTCGTTATCTAATTTAAACGCATGCTGTTCGAACTGTCAAAATTTATGGGATATACAAAAAAATTATAGCATTGCCTTATTTGTTAATATTGCTGACTCTTTTTAACTAGTAAATTTTTTTTATATGCGTGCAGCTCTATTTTTCAGTAAAAAATTTGTTGGGGAAAAAAATTCGAACATGTAAATCGTACATCATGGTGCGATCAAGCGAAATAAAAATTAAAGTATTATTACATTCAGCGATGTATTTTTACTATAAAAATAAACGAGGCCGCAAATATTGGATCCATCCTATTAATTCCCGTAGGAAACAATTGGACGAATATTTTACTATTGTAAAATTATTGGAGAGGTATCCAGAGAAATATTTCACATATTTTCGAATGTCCAAAAGACATTTTGATTTTATCCATTCTGTAATATCAAATGAAATTAAACCCTGAAGATTGGCAAGAAGAAAAGATACTGTAACTGCAAAAGAAGAATTAGTTATAACTCTGAGGTAAGTTTCCGGCTTAAAACAACTTAATTAAATTACAGTAATTAAAAATGATTTTTTTTTAGGTTTTTGGCTACTGGATGCAGTTTTACAGACCTCTCATTAAGATTTTTAATGAGACGGTCTACGATTGAAAAATGCATCTACCAAACAATATTAGCTATCAATAAAATACTTCTAAAAATCGTATTGCCACAACCTAAAGCTGATAACCGGAATGGTATAGTCAATCAGTTTTTCCATAGGTGGAATTTTCCCAATTGTTTGGGTGCCGTTGATGGCAAGCATATCGACACGTTTGCCCCAAATAATTCGGGTAGTTTGCATTTCAACTATGAAATGATGTTTTCCACAGTGCTGATGGCGGTCGTGTATGCAAATTATAAATTTATAAGTGTCGACATCGAGGCATATGGGTCTAATTCTGACTCTGCACTTTTTAGAAACTCGCAATTCGACAGAATGTGACTGAATAACCCACAAAGCCTACATATTCCGGATGAGACATGTTTGCCCAACTCTAACATAAAGGTTCCATACATACTGGTAAGAGATGAGGCATTCTCCTTAAAACCCACACTGCTAACCCCATATCCAGGGCAGAATTTAACCCAAATTCGTCGAATATTTAATTACAGGTAAATTTTTAAAGTTTTAAATTTTTTTGAGAGATATTAAAATTGTATTTATTTTATTATTAAACTTTCTCGCGCAAGACGGATTGTTGAAAATGCATTCGGCATACTATCCAATAAATGGAGAATTTTGATGAAAAGGATTGAGGTAAAAATATTGTAAAGTCCGAAATAAATGACTTGGAACTCATACATAGTAATGTACAACCATCATCGCCCTCTTCGACCGCTATGAATTCGTGTACTGCTTCACGTGGATATGACATCAGAGAAATTTTTGCCAACTGGTGTATTAATAAAGGAGATGTAGCATTTCAATACAATATGATTTAAATAAATACAAAAAAAATATAAATATAAAAATAATTCAGTTTTTAATTTGCATTCAAAAATATAAATCACATTGAATTCACTATTAAATACATCTATGTACACTTTAGAACTAAAACTTGATTTTTTATTTTTGAGATTTTTCACAAACTATTTTTTATAATAGCTGCAAACAACCCATTTGCAATTTTAACTCCTCGTATTGCGAAAGGTTTGCAGATGCAGCTTGCCGGGCTAAACTAATAAAAAGTTGTTCCAAGTATGAAAATGAATGATGAATCCTTGGATGAAAATGAATGGCAAGCGCACATTTAAAACCCACTATAAATGGATAATCTCTTTTTTTAAAAGTGTGGCCACCGAATGAATAGAACCAGTCATAACATTGGCCCCATCAGCATCAAATCCACATGAGTAAATTTTGTAATTTTGGTTTTTGTGTAAAGAATTTATTTAATTATTGAATCGAATAATTATCGAATTATTGAATAAATTGATTTGAAGCCACATAAACCTATACCTTCAGCAAAGTTAGAAAAAAATCGAGTAGTTGATCGTACCACGGTATTGTGACAACGATATTCAAAAGATTAGTGGTAAAAATGTCCGTAGACTTATCAATACAAATAGAAAAATAATTAAATTGCATTAGTACATCTACGAGGGCAAATCAAAAAGTCTTGCAATATCATATGAAAAAAAAGAGTGAGAGAGACAGCAATATTTTTATTTTTCGACATAATCTCCTTTAAGGTTTATACATTTGTCACATCGATCAATTAACTTACCTAAACCCTCTAAAAAAAAAGATTTCTTTTGCTCCATAAAATATTCATTTACAACAGACTGTACTTCATAGTCACTGGAAAATTTCCGGCCCCTTAGTGTTTTTTTCAAATTGGGAAAGAGAAGTAGTCACTGGGTGCCAAGTCTAGACTGTACGGTGGATGCGGAATTTCCACGAAGCCGCAGTCCTTTAATGCAGCTTGAGCAATATTAGCCTTGCGCACTGGTGTATTGTCGTGAAGAAGCAAGATTTTTTTCCTAACTTTCCTTGGCCGTTTTTCCCGGATCGCTTTTTTCAATTTTCGCAAAACCTCTGCGTAATATATGCCTGTGATTGTGGTTTTCGGTGGCATATAATCGATTATCAAAATTCCTTCAGCATCCCAAAAAATTGTTGCCAAAACCTTACCAGCAGACGGTTGAGTTTTGAATTTCTTTGGTGGTGGTTCACTACGTTTAATCCATTGCATCGATTCTTGTTTGGATTCCAGATCCCAGTGATGAAGCCATGTTTCATCGCCTGTTATTATGTTACCCAAGAAATTTTCTGGATCTGCTTTGTACATATCTAAAATCGCCTTTGAAGTTTAAACACGCATTTTTTTTTGTTCAGCATTCAACAAACGGGGAACCCATCGCGCACTTACTTTCGACATGTGAAGGTGGTCATGTAATATAGTATATGTGGTACCGTATGAAAGAGAAAGTCTCCACGCTAACCGCGGAACAGAAATACGCCGGTCCTCGAATACAATAGAATCAGCCAAAATTACGTTTTCATGGCTAATAGCATCTGCTGGCCGACCCGAGCGGTTATCGTCTTATAATGACTCCCAACCACTTTTGAATAATTTTACCCACTTTGTTACTGTGGCATATGATGGTGCAGATTCGCCGTAAACTTTTGATATATAGTTGAATATATAAATTGCATTTCGTCCATCTTTATAGAAAAATTTAGTAACGGCGCGATATTCAATTTCATTCATTTTAAGAAAAATTCAAAACACATGTTACTAAATTGACAAAAACAAACGAACCGTAAAATTTACATCGAAATGTTCTTCTAGAAGTTTCATCGTGACAAAAAATGGTTTTGAAAAATATATTGTTGTCTCACTCACTCGTTTTTTTCATATGATATTGCAAGACTTTTTGATATACCCTCGTATATTATATTAATACGCTTAACTTTTTCAAACTCAACCCTAAAATGACCCCTAAACATGATCCGATCCGTTTAAATTTTTCAGGGTAGGTCGACATAAATATAGCGGTGTGCCTTTGCTACAAAAATCGGAAAAACTCCACCGGAAAGTACTTGAAACGGGTATCTCAGGTGTTTTCAGCAAAATTTTGTCATGACGCCAGACAGAATGCCATGACAAAATATGTTTATATTGATTCTGAAATCATGCGTATTACACCGGGACAATGACAAAATTTATTAAAATTGCCGATGTTTTTGTGATGACACAGTACTGTGATGACAAAATGAGTAGAAAATTTGTAATTGAATCTCAATTAAACAAAACGCAGAACATAAAATGATTTTACATACATTTTGGTGTTAATAGTTGTGAGTGTAAAAATACAATTTTGGCATGACACTCTATCTATCTATCTTTATATTAATACTCTTAATTAGGTAGGATGAGGGCGTCATTTCCATATATACTGACATTCTCCACAATTACTTTTATGTACGCGGTAAATGGCACTTCGACAAAGAGGTGGAGATAAGGTTGTTGCACGACTGTATACAGTAAGCTTGAGAGATGATGCGTTTCTTCCTGTGGCTTCTTTTGCTACATATTCGAGGTTCCACCAGCTTTGAATTTGTACGAACATTTAATGGTTTTATTTACAAAACCTTTAAAGAAGGTACAGCTGCACCGGGTCTGGTAAACGATGATGAATGGGATCACTTCTTACCAGAAACAACAGTCATTCAAATGCCAAGGCAGCTTCGAGAGACTTTCGCTTATATTTGTTGCTTTTGTCAATCTTTAAAACCTCTTGATCTCTGGATAAAGTATGCAAATGACATGACTCTTGATTACAGCCGACCATATTGAAGTTGTAACAAAAAATTTGGCTCTCTACGATATCATAATAATTTTTATATAGCACGGACTTTCTTGCGCTATGATCGGCTTACCAACTTCATCGAGAAGTTCCGTAGAAGTGTAAGTCTTCAATACAGTTCGAGAAGCCGAAGAAGCTGAATTACGAAATCAACTGCTAAACGAAAAGCAGTTGGATGCATTTCGTAAAACAACAGCTTCAGTGGATAATGAAAATGTCTCCAGCCGAAGTTAAGATTTGAATATTTGGTTTGGGCGCGTAAGTGGTCACGTGATCTCAAGCGCGCGCCTTCCTTCTGAGATTTGAATATTTGGTTTGGGCGCGTAAATGGCCATGTGATCCCGAGCGCGCGCTCCCCGTTAGAGATATGAATATTTGACTTGGCACGGAAAACATACTGTGTGCATTTGCGTATATGAATTTACTTTATTTTTGATAAAAGAGCATCAAATTTACATCTTAAAAATCTTCTTAATCATTTTTTAACCAAGAATTCAATAAAATGTGTTCACGTGACTGATTATTCAGTCACAGTTCAGCTAGTATTATATTAATACTCTTAATATTTTCATTGTGATCGCTTTTTAACCTTTTTCCCGTGGTGGTGAAATTTATATCAGGTGAAAGGTATTTTTTCATATGTGCAGAATATACATATGTTTTATTAATGAAGGTGCACGGGAAATAGGTGTAAAAGCCAAGTAAAGTTTTACCTATACTGAAAATTGTTTTTAATCACATACGCTGTGATAAAACACTGTGCTCGATCCCGCGCTGTTGATCAAAGGAAACGGGAAGAAAATTCATTTTTTTCAGTGCAGACATGATACAAAAAAAAATTCTCTATCAGATAGGCTCAATAGAAACCGGTTGTCGCTACTATATGTGTTTTTTTAAAACCACTTTTTCAATACATATTAAAAAATTCATTCCCTGCTACCAGGTTAAAGCCCATTGCACATTTCAGCTAAGCTAAGTTCATTGCTCTTGGTTGTAAGTAAAGAATTTTAATGAAATAAAGCACACTGGAGCTAAACTATGTAAGATATGTGTCTTTTTTGAGCGATGCAAACTAACTTAGCTCGGGTTGTCTTTGGATTGCAAAAGTTACCTATATCGCTCACACAAACTTTGCTATTATTATGTACATATTTAGAACATATTGAAATTTGGATGACTAAAAAAATATTTGAACGATTTTTTCCGATTTTTTTTTATGTGTTAGCGTTGTAATTAGCTCAACTGTGCAGCGGAATGAGCTGTGCGAGCTAAACTATGCTATTACAGACTACGTTTCTCGCTTAGCTTAGCTGAAATGTGCAACGAGCCTAACACAACTATAGTTTGGGTATATCCGAAAAATATTACATTTTGTTTTATTCCCCTCATTGTCTGTCTAATTATTTTTAATATGTTTGAGTATAAGACAAAAATAAATTGGTTTCACCAATTTAGTTGTTTACTTTGAATACAAGCTATTGAGCCTATCTGTAAGAAAAATTATTATATCATGAGTGCAGATGTTAATTTCTTCTTTATTGTGCTTTTGTTACTTGAGCTGTGAAGTACAAATTTAACAAGTGCCGTTTTTTTCTTGGAATGTAAATATATATTTTGTAAATATATGTTTGGGTGGCATGTAAATACATATATATAGTTCACAATAGACCTACAATTTCAAATTAAAATATGCCAAGAAACGGAATAACTATGTTACAGTATACATCTTATAGACTTGCTATTCGCAACGATTTTAGTATTTTACATCATGCACAAAAGTTGTTCTTGCTATGGATTGCTGATATGTATGTTCGCATTGAAGGATGTAGATTGTACATTTTATTTGGGATCATGTGAACCTGAGCGCGCGCTTCCTGTTTCACATTTGAATATTTGGTCTGGGCGCGTAAATGGTCATGTGATCCCGAGAACGCGCTTCCCGTTTGAGATATGAATATTTGACTTGGCACGCAAGTCATACTGTGCGCATTTGAGCGCGTGCTTGCCGTTTAAGATTTAAAAATTAACCGCGTATATGAATTTACTTTTTTTTTTATAAAAGTGTATCAAACTTACATCTTAAAAAAATCTTCTTAATCATTTCTTAACCAAAAATTCAATAAAATGTATTCACGTGACTGATTATTCAGTCACAGGTCAGCTAGTTTTTTACTAACGATGTAGTTTTTATTCTGAATGCTGCATATTTTGCACTAAGCCAATGAATTAACCTGTTTAAGTCCAGCTACTTTTTCTCAAACTTTTAAATAGTTTAAAAAAATTGATTTCTTTGAGGGGCCTAAAATTAAAAAAGTTCCATTATATATCAACATAACATATTATTTAATTTTTATCATACATGATGTTCTATATTCCTGAATTGTGTCCGAAGTCCACATTGGCATTTTTCTTTTCATTAGAACCTCACTAAAATTATCAATAACAAAATTAAAATAATGTTTAATGCCGTGTTTATTTCATGCAAAAAAACTGGTGGATATAAACAGATCTAGAGCATTTTCTTCTCAGTTTTCTGCTGTAGACCTAATTTTTTGAATCAAAACATCAAATACAAAAATACGATTTTCCTTTTTAAAACGATAAACGTAAACTTACTGATTTTTTAGAATATTTTTTCATTGCTAAACTTACAAAGAAAATACTAGTATACTCTATCAAAATTTTACGAACAATTAAACGCTTAAAAAGACCGAAATATTACATCCTATAAATCCATAAAAGTAAAGGTTTATTTTTATTGACACACAATTAAATTCGAAAAACCACCAAATTTACCAATTTTCCATTTACAAATTAAATTGCTTACAATTTTCATTATTTTAAAATTCATCTCAAGAATATTGGGTCCATCAGATGACTATTTATCATATCAAATATGGATAATATGAGTCATATCAAACTTGGATAATATGAATCAAGTATACGCAATCATATTTCTAAAATTTATTTTTATATTTTGTTGAAATAGGTACACGCATTTTTTGAAGAATGAAGAACGGAAAATATATTTTGAATTTTTCAAGAAATCAAAATTAGGCAAAATCAAAAAATTAACCTGTTACACGCATATACAAGGGAGCAATTGAAAGTTGACGCAACACATTCGCAATGAAAAGCATTAATTTTACGAAAACCGTTATCTCAAACCTGATTCTATCGATTGTTTTTAACGCTTTGCCAGTCTCATGTATCACATAGGATACATAGGCGGTTAACTGAGACGCTTCTGTATCATATTTGATACGTAATCTAATTTAGAATATGTATCGGATATGATACAGAAGCGTCCCTGTTAACCGCCTATATATGCATGAAACTGGCAAAGGGTTTTAATGAGCATATTTATATTGCGATTAACATCGCTTTTAACAACCGATAACAAAAGTAAGATCAATGGAAAAATTTAAAATTTTATTAATTGCTTTGTTTTTTCGGTGCATAATAAAGTTGACGTAGTAGTGCAAATATAATTTGACGACACAAAACATTAAAGAATCGTGAAAATAACTTAAATTATAATTATGTTTTAAGGCTTTCGGATTAACCCAGATATTGCCGCTGTCCTTTATAAAGCAACACAAAACACTGTAGAAAATTCAATCACAACTTGAGGAAAGTTTTTTCGAAAAGTCCCGTTAGGCCTGTATAAAGATTCATTTGTGGCAACGTATTTAGTATTGAAGTGTTTGTGTTTTGTGGAACAAGTAGTGAGCTAAAAGTAGTAAAATAGAATTTTTTTATTCTGAATTGAACAGAACAATACAATCCGAAGAAATTCGCATATTAACCCTCATGTGAGTGGAGAAAAAATATCTTAATTTGATTGATTAACTTATTTTTTCTACGTTCGACCAAGTTGTTACATTTCTCATTTTTAATTATGATCGTAATCTATGCCAATTGAACTAGAAGTTCTCATAAAATTTAAAGTTCTTATTGAGAGTAAAACATACAAAAATAGACGTCTAAAAGTGCAAAAGATACCTGGGTACCCACGTCACCCACATTAGGGTTAATTGGGAAAGATCGTAAAAATGGATCTACTTACGGTGAATTAGCCTTAAATTTCAACATTTCGAAGCAAGTTGTAAAAAAAATTGTAGATAAATATTATAGAGAAGGGAATGTTGAAACATTACATGGAGTGGAGATGGGCGTAAAAGGAAGACAACCAACCAAAACGATCGTCAATTATACCTTGAAGCAAGGAGGAATCTTGGTAAATCTGCGAGAACGCTAAAAGAAGATACAGAGCTAGATGTTTCGGTTTGGACAGTTCCATGAAGATTAAAAGAGTCTGGTCTTAGCGCTGTTAATAATTCAAAGAGAGTGAATTTTACAAAGGCTCATGAAAATAGCCCTTGGGTTAGGTCAATTTATCTTCGTTCAGTAAATTATTTTACTGAAAGTTGTATTGAATCGGTGGATTTGCCATTCCAGTCATCGGGTTAAATCCGATAGAACACCTGTGGTCAGTATTAGACTCTAAAATTCCACTGAGTGCTAGAATTAATAAAAATACTTACGAATTCCTTCAAAATCTAGTACTAAGTATGCCACAACGTTAAGCAGCAGTGAGACAAAACAAAGCTAATCTAAACTTATGTATATTCGTACCCAATATTTTGTGTTTAATTCCAAATCTTGGACATTTTTCCATCGTAAACTTAATTTTGCACCATAATGTAAACTGTACCTTGTGTTTGCAGACAATCAAAGTATTATGTAATTTTTACCAAATCGGCAATAATAACGTCACTATCAAATTTTACTTGGAATAGTATAACGACAACACTATTTTTTTTTTTTTTTTCAAAAATTTGGAAATGTCAATTTCTTTTATTTTCATAAAGCATTTTAAATATTTTTTTTATTTCATTGATACGATTACTTATTTACACCTATTCTATATTATAGTACCTCCTTACTGTTCATATACATGTTTCCCACCAATAAAATTTTACAATTTTCCCATAAAAATGAAATCCATCATAATAGCTATTATTATAAAATGAAAAAAAAAAACTACTTTATAAAGTAAGAAATGCACCTGTCAAATATGGTATACATATGTATAAGCATCTTAGTTTCCCAAACAATACTATCAAACAAGAAGTGTTAAGTAATAAATATTTGAGTAGCAAGTTAGCACTTTAATATCTTTTATTTATTGTTTAATGTATTTGCATAATTTGAACTTTATATACGTTACACGCATAAATCCATAATACATATAATAAATATTTCTTAATTGTTTTGTGCTCCTTTATAACGTTCATTTATTAATACGCAAAGCAAATCAAAATGTATATCATCATAATACTCGGTAAGTTCAGGAATTAAAATTTGTGTATAGTGAAAATATAATGATTATTTTATTGGATACACAAAAAAATGATTTTGTTGTATATTTATTTATTTAGTAGCAAAAAAGCATCATTCGGCCATAAATCTATAAACACTCAATAAACCTTCATTCCGCTTGGTTTTTTTGTTGTTGAATTTTTATTGTTATAGCATCAATAAATTCATTACAGTTAGTTGTGAATAATAAAATAAAAAAAAAAAGTAAATAAACATCCACTAAACCACCGCATCACCAACCAAAATAAAAAGAGATACTCTCATAAACAATATCGCGATCGTAATTGTTATTTTCTGAGATAATAATACGTTCTCATGTATATTATAGGCTTTTGTGGTTGGGTTACATTTTTATTTGTGTTTTGTTATAACAATAAAAGGTGTAAGCGATTGTTTTATGGATTTTTATTGTTTGTACATCAGACAGTGGTACAAAAATCAGACAGAGGTTAGTGGTAATGCATTTGTACCATAGTGTTATTCTGACCATTCGGAAATAGAGGAAGCAACTCTATTGAATGGATGAGTAGCGCGGTGATTAAAGCTTTGGTGCTTTAGCCGTGAGGTATCAATAAACATTGGCATTAATCGAATATTTACTTACAATATGAAAAAGTGTATTAACCTAAGCGTACAATATTTGTATTGCCTCTATTACTATGTATGAAAGGCATGCATATCGATAAACAGGTATATGAAAATAAAAGAATAAATAATTTTCTTTACCTTGTAGTAGGTGTACTTCACTATAGATGTAGGCCAAGGTTTTGAAAGATTCTTAGGATACTTCTTACTTCTTGTACCTAAACAGGCTTAACTTATCTAATTAAAAATGTATATCAAGATACATTTTTTCATAATCAAAATCAAAATACGCTTCGTTAACGTCGTGATGTTTTTTAATTTATAATTAATTCGTTGTCCGAATAACCCAAGCAATCGAATCGTGCAAAATATATACTTATTTTTGTTATGAATGAGTTGAAGCTGCGGCAGCAGATGTTTTATAAGATGTCTCCTATAATAAAAAAATATATAAATATTTTTATATGATTATGAACAACATCATAAATATTTATGATTTGGAATTCAAACAAATTGTAAATCTGCGATTCTTTCATCTCTTCGAACAGCTAAAATTGTCATTGTATATAATAATATAATTAAATTTTGATTAGAGTAGTTATGTTGAAAAAAAAATTGAGTTAGTATTAGATTTGAAGTCAAACGATCTTAAATATCGGAATAAAGTAGGTTTTGTAAATTCAAGTAAATAAAATGCATAGTTTATGAGTTTAGTAATTTATCTTTCTAAATTTGTTTGGAGAAATGGTTGTTTTAGTCGAAACTAAATTCTTATTATGTTCTATAATAAATTTTAGGGGAAATAATTTGCGGAGATAGTAAATACATATTACTGTGGTGATTATTTTCCGCGTGGAAAACCGTGAAATCCCGAAAATGAATTTAGGTTGTATCGTAACTAAACGATATCTACAGTTCAAAACTATGTTCCCATTTAGTTTACGCAGCTCAGTCCAATCCTACAAAATTGAATTTCTACAAAAATTTGATCAATGAGCTGTCAGTACAGTGGATTAACCATCCATCCTTACAAATACAAATTATATCCGCGCATAATTTGAAAATTTTACTGAATTTAAATTGGTTTTCATAATATACGAAAATCATAAAACATGTAAAATGTTATATTCAAATCCGTCTGCTATTTATGTGGCGGATACCGTAAAATATACGAACCTGTAAATTTAATAAAAAAGTGTTTCTGAATATGTTTTGTTTTTTTACAAGATTTGACAGAATATTTCATTTAAATATATTTCTGTACCCCGAAGGCATACGAAACTATGTCCAATTTTTTCAGAAAATGAACTTCTCACATTGTGTTTGATTATGTTTAGTTCTCTTTCTAATGGAATATAACACTAATGTAATCCTTAAAGTATTAACGGAAATATGCATGTTTGAAATAACACCATGTTTAGTTTCCGTTAGAGGCACAGGACACTATCTGGACATAAATTCGTATACCTCTGAAAATTTTATTTTCATATAAAAATATGTCCAATTAGGCGGCGTTGAAATAGATAATAACAATTGATTTAATCTTTTTTTTGTTCATTCAGTTAGATGTATTATCTTATCATAAATTATTGCGTATAATTGAACACGTTTAAAATATTATAATTACAATTTTTAATATTTTTATTGCGTGGCGAGTTTTAATAATTGAAGATGGCATCTCGATCGAAAATTGTGGCATCGAAAGCAAGAACAAATGTTCTTCCTGAATGTAAGTAACAATAATCGATTGCATTGGTATTTGCATATGTGGATTATGCTATACTTACTTCTTTCTTAAATAAAATATGATATTTTATAAACTGTAGTTAAACATTGTAAAATAATTCTTTTTTTCGGTTATAGAGAGAACTTCCGATTTTCAAAGTATGACGTCGCCAGAAAATAATATTAGATCAAATACTAGTGACAAAAACAATAGCTTTATCGAAGGAGCTTCATGTTCTAATGTAGTCATCAATAATTGCGAACATGACATACCTTCGGACGATTTATTGAGCAATGATTTGCACATAAGTAGCAGTGATCCAGATGATTCTAACGCTGACGGACATTACGAGTCTTTTAATGACGAAAGTTTGGAATCAGAAGATGAGTTAATTGAAAACAACCCTGGTCACGTGTTGGATGGTAATGTTTACAGGAACTAGGTACAGGAACT
Source organism: Nephrotoma appendiculata (assembly GCA_947310385.1). Lineage (NCBI taxonomy): Eukaryota > Metazoa > Arthropoda > Insecta > Diptera > Tipulidae > Nephrotoma > Nephrotoma appendiculata. Next base: position 249,272,244 of record OX371224.1, read on the forward strand.
AGGCCATACCGCGGGGCAAGCCTACTTGAGTAAAACAGGTAAGGACGTACTGGCTAGAACTATAAAACCACCATGTTCCTGCAGAATGAAATGCAATGAAAAACTGTCTGAGAACGAACGGTTGGAGATTTTTAATACTTATTGGAATATAAAAACCAATAATGATCTTAAAAAACAATTCATTCGTACGTGTGTGGAAATGAAACCAGCAGCACGTTCTAGGAGCAGAGATTTCATTAAACAAAAACAAAACTCATTGATATACAAACTTATTGTTAAAAAAAAGTATTAATAGTATGTGATGTTCCTAATACACTTAGTATTTCCAACACGATAGTTGTTAATACTTTGAAGAAAGAAAGGTTGGGAGGGTTGATTGAACCAGATAACAGAAGAAGGCACACACCAAGTAACAAAACTGCAACTATGGTGATTGACAATGTCATAAATCATATTGCTTCTTTTCCAGCATATCATATAGTCATTATAGCAGAGAAAGATGTGAGAAAAAATTCTTAGAACCAGATCTGAATATTGGAAAAATATATTCTATATACATACTTACAATTCTGTTCTTAAAAATCTGCAGAACCATAATATACAGCAAAAAAATGGATTTATACAGATACAATCAAAACAAAGTTTAAGTTATCTTTTAAACCACCAGGCATAGACACATGTGCAACTGCAGGATAACTCAAACGGGATTGAAAAACACAATGTTCAAAGTAATTACGATTTACATCTCTTGAAATCAAAAACCAGGTATGATCTAAAAAGCAGAGACACCACAAGCTATGGACTTTTAACTATACTATTTATGATTCTTCCAATATGTCTGCCCATTGTATGATGTGGGATGAATCCAAAGGTGGCCGTGGTGGAAATGAAATGGCTTCAGCTATATTAAAATGGGCTAACTGTAAGATTCCAAGCTCACAGATAGAGGAAGTAACTATATGGGCTGATAACTGTTACGGTCAAAATAAAAACATGTCAATGATTGTGTGTTTTTTTGAATTTTTTTAATATATCTTCAAATTAAAATTATTAATTAAATATTTTTGCTCAAGGGGCACACACATATGGAAGCTGATACTGTGCATGCTCTGATTGAAAAAACCGGAAAAAAATCAAAGCGTTGATTATTTTAACACCTTGGGACTGGCAGTAATTGGTACGCCAATGTTCCAACAGATACTGTGTATATAACATGGAACTACCTGATTTCAAAGACTTCAAATCGTTTGATACTATCCCCTCTATACATCCCCACTTTTATTTAGAAAGGTGGATATACATAAACAATCAATATTGCTTTCCAAGTGTGTTCACCTGCAACTTTGACAGGAAAATAATGGTACTTTGTACTTAAGACATCATTTGATGAAAACTGCAACTTCAGAGAAGTATGTCTTAAAAGAAATATAAGAAGAGCTGAGGTTGATTTCTCAGAAACTTTAAAAATAACTAATCAATCAAATTAATCAATTTCCACCAAGAAATATAAAGATTTAATTTCACTTCTACCGTTTGTACCAAGTGATTGCCATGCGTTTTACAAAAACCTAAGCCATGCAAATGTTATCCCAGATTACTCATTTGATGATTATACAGAAGAAGGTTAAATTGTTTTTTTGTATAATCGCTAACGTCATAAAGTAAATTTTAATAAAAAATACAAGTTATAGGAGTAATTTTTCTATGACAATCCGATGGGCAATACTTTTTGCTGGTTTATTTAATAATTTTCGTTTAATTGTTTTGTATTATTATTATAAAAATAAGAATATATATATTTTATATATATATAAGAATATAATACAAATATTTACAATACATACAGTGAAAATAATATAAAAATAATAATTTAAATTAAATTTAGATTTAATGTTTTTAAATAATAACTAACTTGAATATATGTATGTAAACACTTCTTTCGTAAGATAGATCGGATTTTGAGATTTCGTATTTTTTGCGCAATAGAAAATATTTCATATTAAACTCGCTGGATCTATTACAGATCAACATATCGAAATCCCAAAAACTAAATCCTGAAAATATTTCGTAAAATAACTGAAAAAAAATTGAAATTAAAATAATATTTTAACTATATTGTACAATAGTAACGGTAGTGAAATTCATATCCTAAAATAATTTGAATGTATAGTTTAAAAAAGTTATTATTCTACTGGGGGATGCTAGAACTTAAATTCCAAATTCAATTAGATATTGCGAATATTTTGCCATTCGTATCGAAATAGGTAATTCAACGACCTTACTAAATTTAATAATTAATTTTCAAAATCATGGCGTTAGCGAAAAATACGTTACGAGTTATCCTGGAAATCCAAATTCCGAAAGTTTTAGTCCCGGGTTTCAAGATATTCGATGATTTTTTAACTCTGGCCACACTAATTGAACTCGACTGCCATTTGAAATATTAACAAAAATCTTCAATGATGTTATAAAATATGGAATTCTGGTTGGATTTAAACAGTTAATCGAAATCGTAACATTAGTATCGTTCGAGTTATCCTCGAAATTTCGTATTTCAAAATTTCGAGATTTAAAAGTCTGGAAGTCAAAATTCCGGAAAACTTAATCTCAGATTTCAAGATATCAATTTTAAAAGATTACGATTTCTGGTATGCAAAGACATTTTGGTTAATGATAATCCTGAGGCGAGATCATGAAATCCGACCGTAAAGTTCGAAAAATGGTCAAAGTTGGCTTAGATAATTTGTATGAAAACACAAAAAAATGAAAGTTTACTGTCAAAATTGTATTAGACAACTATTTCATAACCGAGCAAGTTTAAACGAAAATGTTCTACCGATAAATTTTTAATTTCGAAACTATTGTAGCAAGTTAGTTATTGCTTTAAAGATTTAAAAGCCATAAATCTCTAAAACGCTAATAAAATTTCAAAATTTTAAAATTAAAAATAAAGTTAATTTAGAAATAAACCATGATTAACAATTATTTTTTTAATTAATTTTTTGAGAGAAAAAATATATTGAACATGTTAAACAAACTACATAAAGAAAAAATACTTTTCAATACTTTTAAAAACAGAGGACTCCGTCTCCCCGTGATAAAAAACCGACCTAAACGCTATTTTAAAAAGTTTCGAACATGGTAAAAATAAAATACAACGAATTTAAACCACGTACCAGCTCATTTTCCACGAGTTTTCGTTATTTAAAAATTAATTGGGTGGATTCGACCCTGTGGTTAGTAACGGAGGGTTAAAAATAATGTTCCCCTTGTACTTATAATTTCGCCAATGTTTTTTGAAATTTGGAAATACTGATTGAACTCGACTGCCAATTGGCATACTAACATTAATTTTGGTTGAAGTTCTAAAATTTGGCATTATTGATTGAATTTTTTCTCCTATGACTTTGGTCAATTTCGGTGTGTCGTGCAAATTCAGGATTATAAAATTCCGGATGAAGTTCTGAAGTATGAGTATGTACACTCAATTCTGTTTTTACACGGGAGATACGTTCCAGAGAAAACCGTGTAAAAAAACCGTACAATAAAAGACATTGGGTACATAGTAAGGCGTAAAAGACTTAAACATTTTTTTTGTTTTTCAAAACCGTGTTATTTGAAATTAAAAACGAACATTTGAAAACAGAATTGGGTGTATAATAGAATATTGCCACATCTACGATATAATTGCGGTATACTAGCGCTAATTTTAACTAGTGGAATTTTACTATATTTTTCACTTAACAGGTATTTACGATAAGATTAGTATTATGTCGTGAATTTTGAATTATATTCTCAGATTTTGGATAGTAAGATGCGATTTATTATATGTTAATCGATGTGTGAGAATGAAATTCGATCATTACATAACCAGCTAAATTTGGTTTTAACGATCGGATTGGAATTTAAAAATTAGTCGTTCTTACTTGTTGTTAAACTTATGAATTCCACTTGATTTTTCTTCAACATGCTGAACGAGCTGAACGAAACTTTGGAACTTATTTCTAATGAAACTCGTTACAGATTGAAACTTGCGGCGATCTGTTAACCGATTATTGTCGAACTATGTTCTTAGGATGCGATTATTTCATGAACGAAATTTAAAAATTGGTTTTGCTTCAGCAATCATGATTGAAACTCAGCCATTCCTTTTCCTTAATCGAATATACACAAATAAAATTTTTAAGAAGTATAATTGGCATTCAAACAAATTTTACGTGAACTTCTGAAACTAGGCCACCATGTTTAAATTTGTTCTCTAAGCTAAATTGGGAGAACTTTGATTGACATTGTTTGATTTAGATTTATACTTAGTTCTTAACCGGTTATTGCCAAATTCAGTTTATTGGGTGGTTTTATGAGAGTTTACCCGCACTCACAGTCTGAAGTTTGTAAATAATCCTTTTTACTCAATAAAGTTCGTCTACAGGTCTTGACGCTTGCTTCATTCGATTGAAATGGAAAGCGGCAAGGCCAATTTTTCAATTTTTTTAAACGTTTAAATTTGTCGATTTATTTCAAATTATTTTCGTATTCTACGATTGATATCCATGTTTTACTTCAGCTGCAGAAACATGAAGACATCAAAGCGGGCCCCTATAAATCGGGTAATCCTTAGATGTACTAGCAAAAATCTACTTAATGCTGGTGAAAGTTTCAATAACGTTTTACAGGCAATGTATAATAGGACGGATCGTTGGCAAATCGTTAGTAGTAATACATCGGGAAATCTTAATAATTTTAAGCGGATTTTATCCAAATCCAATTAGTAATTAATTCCAACGTAGAAATTCAGGAAATGTGTGATAAAAAATCGGAAAATACTGATATGATTAGAACACCTTTAATTTTTTTAATAAAGCCGGAGATAGTGAGAGCCGGTCATTATGTCGTCGACATGAAAGCGGGATTTGAACCGTAAACTATAAACAATAAACTCTTCAAAAGTTCAGAATTTCTTCAAATTTATAATAACGGTACTTTTACATTTTAGTGTTTTATTCAATTTACCAGAAAATTTATGTTTATAAATTTATTCAATTCAAAATATGTAGATATGTGTAATGACGAATAGTTTGTAAAATGAATTTTATTTTATAATATAATTTCACGGCAGCGGGTAGTCCCTTTTTCCATAGAAAACAATCGTTTGGATACCCATATTGAAAGCTTGTTTTTTTCGTGTACAATCAGGGCACTTATTCTTGAAAAAAGCCAAAATTTCTACATGTGGAATATAATTTACTTTAAAATTCTTTATATTATTCGATTTTTTCGCCGGCTACGTTAATCATTTTTTCAAATTTGTATGCAAGTTTTCTATCGTTTATTTCCTTCCTAAGGGAATAATTCCGCATCGATATACCCAGTCGAAATTTCTCCCATAGTAGCTAAATAAATAATAGAAAACTGCAAATAAATTTGAAAAATGATTAAAGTAGCCGGCAAACAATTCGAATAATATTAAGAATTTGCTTTAAATTATATTTCGCATGTGGAAATTTCCACCGATTTCAAGAATACGCACCCAGGCCTGTAGATTAATTGGCTTTGATCGAAGGTGAGTGAAGATTATTAGATTGAGATAAAAGATTTTTTTTTGTTGTTTTTGTGCCTGCATTATAGACTGTTGCATAGTGCTTACGTTCCTTGTTTAGTTCCTGTATAGAAAAATGTGTGTTGTACTGAGAATTTAATTTCGAAAAGTTATTTGGCACTATTTCATACAATCTAGCACTATATTGACGGCAATTTAGAACCCATCGACCTAGAAGCCTTCAAGATAGAACCAATCAATATCGCTAATACTCAATTAAATTTTGAATATATAAAATGAAGTTCACGTATAATTTTTTTCTATAGTGAAATTGTAACAATTAACGGTTTAGGTGATTTTTTCGGCTACGTAGGGCCATAGAAAAACCCTTAGAAAATGGCGGAGGGATTCTAGAAAGTAGTCGGAATATACGAACTGACGGTGCAACAAGTAAAAAGTAAACGATATTGAAGGTTAGATATTAAAATTCAATCATTGTTTTCCGATAACTAAATTTATATTAATAAACTTTGTTGGCCGCTGTACGTATAAAATGAGAGCAATATAGAATAATTTTCCCGTTAGATGATATAGAAGATTATTCTCTCTTCTTAATTTAAACTAAAATTTGGTTTCGCTAAAGAAGAAATCGTAAAATCCACCATATTGGCGGCGACGATTCAATAAAACCTTTTACATATTTGTCATTTCTTCTCAGTTATTTTAATTATAAGTGTTTTTTTTCAAATTCATTCCAAATTTTTCTAATATTCTATTTTTATTTATTCAATGGAACATTTAGAACTTTAGAAATAATTTATGCCAAAAAATTTATTAAACACCTCGAGCAGTCAAAAATCTGTTTTGTCTATTCTAAAGTATTTTAATATTACACTCGCCCTTTTGTTTAATGAATTAAAAAAATACTCTATGCAAATCAATCAGTATGAATATCGAGTTACCTTAGAAATAATAGAAGTAAAAACGAACAAAAGTACAACGCCATTATGAAACGGGAAAACAAAACGAAATCAAAATTTTCGGAAATCAATTATTAAAATCCGCCTACTATTTAGATGAGGAATATCGTAAAATATGAAAATCTTAATTTAATAAAAATGTTTCTATGGAAATCTGCAGGTCGGTTCTGGCTTTCCTATAGGAAAAAGGAATTAATAAAAATGTTTTCATAATATTTTTGTCGCAAACATATTTTTGCTGACATACTATGATAAACAGTAGGTGTAATTTTTCCTAATTCCTCTTTTCCTATAGGAAAACCAGAATCGACCTGCTGTTGATTTTTTAAACATGGTATGGGATATTTATTGTTAAGTAAGTTAAGTAACAAAATAGTAAATGAAAAATATCATTATTATGTGTTATAGATTTTACAATACGTGCATGCTTCGTAAAAATCAACACGTACCTAGTGCCATTTTAACAATAAAATAAAAAGCACCCTGAAATATTGCTTATGCTGAATGATAACTAGATATGTATTTGTTTTACATCTAGTGAGGTTGCCAAGAGGTGTAAGAGTATGGTTTTAATCTAATGAGATTTTTTAAAGCATAGTAATAATTTGCCAAGTATTTAAGTTTTTTTACTTTTGTATTCACTTTAGGGTGACCATATTTTGTCCCAGGCACCTAGAACAAAACTTGGAAAAACTGAGACATATAAAGTGATTTAAAAAGAAGACAAAACCAGGATAATAAAACTAATATTTTAGATGAATTTAACTTATCTGCGGTTATATATTAAATTCAATGAAAGGAATTCAATGTGGAAAGTCACGCTGACTGAAGTAATACTTAGCCTGACTGAAGTTAGCCGTATATGTTTACATAATCTTAATTTGTGTTACATAAAGCTCTTAAGTCGACTTCGCGTGAAATCTTCATACGATTTTAATACATGATGCAAAACCCCGCGAGGACGGCTTTAAAAAAAGGCATATCCTCGTAAACTAGGACGGTGGTTGATCACTTTAATTCAGCCGATTCTTTTAATCGAACATTAATGCAGATATTATTCTAATCTCCTAAATTCCGTGAGCGGTAAGCTTATTTTCAATTCATTTTAATTGAAAATTAGAAAAAGAATTTAACACATTTCTAACATTATAATTCCAATTTCCGTAACAGATAAATTTTGAAATGAAAAAGTTGACACACGCTATAAAATTATTTCTATAAATGTTATTTTTATCCACAAAGCACAATTTTTAATTATCAAAGTGATGCTTAATACATAGAATTGTGTACATAAATCAATATACACGCATATCATAATATATAAAATTTTCTTTTTTTCCAAGTTTTATGATGATGACAATAAATTCAATTGAATGATCAAATTAAAACATTAAACAAATATCAATTGATTGGATATATTTTAATGGATAAACAGTAGTTTTTTATATTATATTTCATTTATGTATATACATGCTCTATATATAAAGATATGATATACATAGAGAAAAAAACGATTAATATTAAAAGCTATAAAAATATTATTATTATTATGTTATTACTTTTGGAAATAAATATAAATAGTTATAAAATTATGAATACATACGGATATCAAAAGTTGTATAATGATAATAGATAATAAATTCAACCAATTCGTTCGACATCATTTGGCCGGATCTGACCTTTATTGAACCATAAATAAAATTATTTGACCTGCATTTTTTTTTATTATTATCTACTCATTTTTGACATTATTCATCAATTTTCATATTTTCATGAAGCTATAATCTTTAAATTATCTCTTTTCTGACCTAGTGCCTCAAAAGTTTATTTCATGTGAATTTAGATAAGTAATTCTTATTCAATTTCAGAAGTTTTTTCGCACTACATTACCAACTAACATGCTGCAAAACTCTTAATTGGGAACATGAACGTTTATTTTAAAATAGCTTGAAATTAAATACTAAACAATTCTTAGACTAATTTTAAGTGCATTGCAGTTGACTTTTCAGGATAATAAACTTCAATTATTTGCCAAATAAAATATATTCCAAATATGTATAACTGCAGTTTATTACTTTTATATAAAACATAAAGTTAAAAATCACCGAAATAAGCATTTAACTAAGCCGTAAAAACTATCGTAATATCCAGATCAGTATAGTACATAAACTGAAAATTAATTGCATGTGAAATTTTTTATATTTGTATTTAACTATTTGTATATTGTTTGTATTCACATGCACGATTGTTTGAACTTATCTAAACAAGTAAACGGTTGGTAACCATAATAAGTTCCACAGTCAAGAAAAACTTAAAGTGCATTTTCCATCCAAATGTAAAAATAACGCGACATATTATATATATTTCATATATGTATGGATATAAGATGGCCTCAAGCTATTTAAGAATTGTTATACGATACAAACAAAGATGAAATCAAGACGATGAAATTTGTGATTACAGAGAGATATATAATACATAAAATCGTATGTCTACAGTTTCATTGCTGTTGGATCTTATATATTATACCGTACGTATATATATATATATATATATATATATATATAATTCCAAATAATGGAATCGGGTAAAAGAAAAGAAATTGCTTGTCTTATCTTCATGTTGTTATTTTTATATAAATTTAATTTTTTTTCTTTTTCTTATCCGAAGATGTTTTATGGTGTTGGTTGATTCGTAAATGGATTTTTTAAATATATAATACCAAGAGCTGAAAGAAATATGTATAAGAATAATGTATTATAACAATACTGTACGCGCTTGTTTTCCAGAATTTTGTGCTGTACTTTTTTTATTATCGTCATAAATAAAACTAAACTTTTCCATCTATAGATACAAGCATGTATATAAATAATATATACTCGTATGTATGCGGGAAGATCATATATGTATATGTTTTTATAAACAAAGAGTATTGATTTTATTTTCTTCATGTACGTAAATAAACGTATAGTATGTTATATGTAGTGTACTTACACATAATCCAAATAATGCGAGGTTTTTATATCAGAATGAACTTAACATCTGTGTTACACGTATAATTTCACATGCACGATATACAAATGTATTTCCACTTTCCGCGTTAATGGTTTACATTTGGTGGTCTTAAAAAACATATTATCAATATGTCAAAAAAGTATTGGCTTTTTCTATGCAGATAAATTACAATTACTTTGACAATTCTGTTCGATCGAAAACACTACCAGAAACAGTTAAAGCTGTCACTTAAATTTATATTGGAAATATTTTGTAAGGCTTTGACTTGCATCGTTCTAATAATTTGCAATCAAAGTGTTTCGTGGCACGGAACAAATTTGCATTATTAAAAAATCCAAATATTGTAATATTTTCCTGTCAGTGTGTCAACGAATTTGGCTCTTTTACCGAGTTTCATTGAGTGTAAATTTTACATATGGCCCTCAACCCATTGTGGCGGTTAGCGAATTTATTCGATAATTGGATCCTGAAAATAAGAGGAATTAAATGTGATACCATACACACTGTTCACAAATTAGAGATCCCTCTCATAATTTAAAAAGCTTGCAGTTGAATACCATGGTAAGATTAATAAAAACAATCTAGAAAAATTATGCTTGTTGAGGGCACTCATTGCGCTTCACCACACTTGAATTCTTTCGTTGTGATTCTATGATTTCAAAAAATCAATCGACGTTTACATTTGATTTTTTGGCGCATTTCTTTTTTTATGTATGTGCGTAACATTATGTTTTTTGATTTATTCATATAGTAAAAAATGTTTATTATTTGCTTCGAAAACTGCTTTATTGGTTGAAAAAATATATTTTTTGCACTCGAAGCAAAAATTAAACTAAAATTAACCAAAACGACAAATAAACAAGGTGTCCTTGAAATATTTATCTTTGTAGTGCGAGAATCAGTTGAATCAAAAAAAAAATATTGCTGAAAAAAGAATCAAAAATTTCCCCGCCAAAAACTTAGTTTGTAGGTGAAGGGGAAACAAACGAGGAAAGAATCACGACGATAGAATTAAAGTGTGGAACCACAGATTTAAATTAACCTTTTTCGTCGCCTTAATGTGATTTTGCGCAATACTTTTGTGAAAAGACAAATTCTAATTATTACCATTGGAAAAGGATGAAAACAACCACGCCCTCACGGTGGAAACAGAAAAATTAAACGAAGATATCGTAAAATTGAAATAATTTTTACAATTTATAAAAATAATAAAACAATAATTTAATATTCAAATCGAATTTTTAGTCGGCATACAGCTCATCGGTCGTGAGTTCATTTTCCAACATGATAATAATCTTAAACACACTTCCAAACTATGTACGAGCTTTTTAGATGAACAGCACCCGCAAAAAAACTTAACTTAATGAAATGGCCACCACAATCTCCGGACCTTAATCCGAGCGAGTTGTTGTGGAATCACCTTGACCGTGAACTGAGAAAAACTTGTCGAACTTCTTCCAAAAACTTGCTAGAGAATTTTCAAAACATTTGGAAAAATATTGAAACCGAAGCTCTAGATAAACTAATAAATCGAATTTCACAACTCTGTTCGGCAATAATTAAAAGGTGAGGCGAGGCGGTCAAATTGATGAATCCGTAATTTAATGAATTTTTAATTTTTCTTTTGTATTTTAGACTGTTATTAAATCGTTTTAATAGGGCTGAAATAAATTTTAAACAGAATTGAGTTATTTTGTAAATGTGTTTTAGTTTAGCTATTTTGACAAAAAAATGTTTGAGCAAATAACTACTTTCCGCACCCAGAGTCTATGGGTGCGGTCTAAAACACTTCTTAGAATATAATTACCATTGCACCAACCAGGAAAATAAAACACATATAAAAGAAAATGTCCATTAAAATATTCCTCACAAAACGACTCAGAAAAATTTTCTGATCCCTCATCGATTTTGTATAAAATTTGTTTTTAAAAATATCTTGTTATATTAAAATATCATTATACACTTATGGGTGCAAAAACATCGCACATTGCTCAATTTTCCACAAACGTTCAAAAATATCAAAAAGAAATCCATTATTTGTTTAACTTTTTAAATGCAGATTCAAAGTCTATTTCAATACCTATCCAGTGGTGCCTTTTTTGTATTTATACATGCCATCAAACTGATTTTTGGGGGTAAACATTTGAGGTACACGTTTTTGTGAATTTAGTCAGCATGAAAATTAGGGATAACAATCGAATTAAAACATGGAAAAAAAACAGTTTTATTAATAAGAAGTATTCCCTCCCCTGGCCCGAATGACAGCTTCCATTCGATGCTGCATTGATTTCACCAAAGTTTTCACAAAATCTTGAGGTATCGCCTCCCATTCCTCTACGATCGCCTGTTGCAGCTCCTGGAGACTCGTTGGAACAACATCTCTGGCGCAAACCCTTCTTTTCAACTCGTCTGATAAATATTAGATGGGATTGAGGTCTGGGATACGTTCTAGCGATTCCATAACAGGCACATGTACTGTTATACTACACCAGCCGTATGCGGTTTCGTATTATTCTGCATAAACAGAAAATTTTCACCAATAAACCCGGCAAAAGGTACAACGTACTCCTTGAGTACTTCCTCAATGTACCGTTGAGAATTCATTCCTGTTGATCGACAGCCAGTATTGGCTCGTGTGATGAATACAAGATCTGTCTACACCTCTGATGATATGCCTTCCTCAGAATATGTATGATCCACCGCCATACGAGACATGTTATTAAATGCAACATTGTGCATATCACTCTCCTTGGCTTCTGTATACTCTTTCGCGTCCATCGGTGCCATGTAAACACATCCTGCACTCGTTAGAGAACATGGCTGTTCTCCATTCTTCTTCTGTCCAAATCAAATGCTCTCGAGCGAACTCACGGCGAGCTTGTCCGTGGGTTGCGGTCAATTTCGGCCCATTTGCTGGTATGTGTGCAATCAGATTAACTTCTCGATGTCGTCTTCTAACTGTCCACCGATGGACTTCGACTTCACGAACTTCTTGGAGCCGCCGTCCCAGTTGAATAATGCATTCATACGGCGATTTCGCAATGAAATTGTTACAAGAAAGCGGTCATCACGCTATACTGTAGCACGAGGTCGGCCAGGTCCTTGTCGCCGTCTGAAGCCACTAGTTTTCTGATATCTCTGCCATACTCGATGACCGGAGAATGGGCTCAAATTTAGTTGTAGAGCCACTTCACTTTGGTGCTACCCCGCATAAATTAGTGCAACCACTTGTGCGGCTATCTCTGGTGTGGTATACATTTCTTTGCTCCGGTTGAAGATGTAATCAATAGATTATCGTTCAGGCTAAGCGTCGATATGCGAATAATCACAATTTCGAGCGAGATATTTCATGGCATGCTACGTTTTGATCTTGTTGAATTATTTTTAAAATTTAATTCGAAAACCTGCTATATGCATTTGACAAAAAAACACTTTGTTAGCATGGTACAAGTACAAAAAAGATACCACTGAATAGGTATTGAATCTGCATTAAAAAAAATTAAACAAATATTGGATTTTTTTGTTGATATTTTTGAATTTTTGTGGAAAATTGAGCAATGTTCAATTTTTTTGCACCCAAGTATATATATATATATATATATATATATATATATATATATATATATAAAATCAAATTCAGAAAATTTTATATATATATATATATATATATATATATATATATATATATATATATATATATATATATATATATATATATATATATGTAATACATTCTATACCATCACTATGTGAACTAAAGTGCTGGAAATACAATAATTGCTTTTCCAAAACCTTTCAACCATGAAAGATTTATATGTTATGTGATTATATTAGAATGAGCTAAATGTAACTGAAGCCATCACCCCAACTGTGAGCCCTAACGCCTTTCTACTTATTTGATGACGTTCTTCTAGACCTTTTCAATGACATGATTTACGTATATATATTCTACCTTAGGAATAATTTGAAACCACTCTTCGTTCAAAAACTTAAAGACGATATGTCATATGATGATATCGGAATGAAAAAATATGAATCTACAATCAGCAGTGGTAATTTCAGTGCCACAGTGGTAACACGATTGCAAGAGGGAACAGTTTATCAAAAAATTGCAAGATTACTGTTCATTTTGGAGAATATCAACATAATATTTTCCAAAATTCGACAATTGAGTTTAAAAATTCCTTTAGTAATCTTGTTGTGTGCTTCAATTTTAGAGTCATTTACAAAATCATGATGAATGAGTTATCGGTTAAGCGATTTTCGCAAAATGCAAATGAGTTATTTTGCACACATGCAAGCTATACAGATGCTAGTGTAAATGAAAATCTTTTGAGTGTTGGAAAATTCATTCATGCAATGAGAAATGAAAAAATGTTTAGAATAAATTATAGCAACTTTAGCTGTTTTGCTTTCACAAAGCCGCTTATAGCTTTAATATTAGAGGCCAATTTTGGTTTCAGCAATATTTGTTTGTGAATTTCCAGTAACGGAAAATAATTGTTCATCGTAGTTGGCTTTTATGTCAGTAGTAACTGTAATCCGAATCGGTTTTATGAAAATCGTTTTTTTTAGTTTTATTTAAAGCCAACTTTACTTTAATTACTACTGATAAATACGCCAACTATGATGAACAATTATTTTCCGTTACTGGAAATTGACAAACAAATATTGCTGAAACCAAAATTGGCCACTAATATTAAAGCTAGCGGCTTTGCGAAAGCAACACCGCTTTTGTTGTGAATGTAGAATTGATATTGGGATTATGGAAGAATCGAGTTGCAATGAATAAAGGGAGAAGGAGAGTAATTAAATTTTTAACTGTTTGAGTGGATTACAGTTAATCGGTAGGGGATGTAGGGGATGGGATACTCATATAAATTTGTACAAATTTTAGTACAAATATAAAATATAAAGTAAAAATATGAAGTAAAAGATGATGAGTTACGGGGGGGGGGGGGTAGCAAAGTGGCTATTGATTTGGAGTCATAAATCAAAAAACGTATTAATTTAATAACAGATCAGAGCAATTAGCAAAGAGAAATCACTTAATAATGCATCCAGACTCAGTAATTCTGCAAGTAACATCACATATACTCATCTATCTAAACCATGTCATTTCTTACTACCATGAACAAAGTAACAAACGTACGGTAGTTTGTTTTGATGTCCTCATAAATTGTACAGCGATATTTGCATTGCACTTCGATTTTGAATTTAATATCGTCAATGCTATGCTTTGTGGAACTTAGTACAAGATCTTTCCCGTTTATTTGTGAATTAATGATGCATTTGAATTGGCCACAGCCTCACACAAATGGATTGCAATGATCCCGGTTTCAGTTGTATTCAGTTTGTAAAATTTATACTGTTGTTTTCGAACACTTTCGTTACTGAACGACTGTCATCGTTAATGAACATCTAATATTCTTCCATTGTTCTTTTTTGACTCTCTTCGATCACACTAGTTGGCTGTTTTTCTAAATTTCTGTTAGTAAAATAAATGTTTCCATCATAGTTGGCGTATTTATCAGTAATAGTCAAATTTGAGTTTGGTTTATATAAATAAAAAAAATTGAAGATATATACAGGGTGATTTTTTTAATAAATGTCAGGCATTTATCACGGAAACAGTGCTATGATATGAGAAAATAATTTATTATGAAAATTGTTCAGTCTCTAGTTTTGGAGATTTTGACGAAAGTTAGATTTTTCAATTAGTTAGAACGAAATAAATAAATTCTTTTCTTCATACAAAATTTTTCGAAAACTGCATATAGTTTCAGAGATATGATCAACATTTAAATGCAGCGAAAAAAAATTCTGTAAATTCTACAATACCAATACTTTTTACGCTATTCGAATAACGGATATGCAACTAGGACTATATTAAAGTTATTGAATAAAAAGCTAAAGCGTAAAACTCTAACGGGTATTTATCCACCGGATAGTCCAACGCGGGAAAATTGGCGTCGCTTAGAATATATAGGAAAAAAGAGCCAACGGATTAGCAACATCGTGTCCAATTATACCAATATTAGTTTTGCTTTTTATAATAATAACACAATAAAGAAAATGATTTTTAACAATAAACCTAGAGTTGATCGCCTTTCCAAATCTGGTGTCTATAGGATCAATTGCAATGAATGTAGTTTCTCCTATATTGGTCAGACTGGGCGCAATTTTGGAGTTAGAGCTAAAGAACATTTAACTGGTTGCAATCAATCAACTTTCCATAACCATTTAACTTCAGAAAATCATACAGCTAGCTTGAACAATTTAGACATATTACATATACAACCCAAAGGCAGACGTTTAGATACCTTAGAATCTTACGAAATTAGAAAATCAATATTTCTTAACCAAAATATCCTTAACGAACAGAGAGAAATCCAGTTCTTACCAATTACAGATTCCGCCCTTTTCTATTCTCACGTACGCAATAATATACCTTGAATTTTGTTACTTAACCTATGACTCATCGCCTACCTGCGCGATCCGTAGATTAAATTTTATTGCTTATTTTCTGTCCTTCCTTCTTTTATTTATATTTTGCTTTTTTCTGCTATATAACAAAATTTTTACTAATACAAATCAGTAGATACTCCTGATGATGACCTAACAAGTCGAAATCGATCGAGTGATTTTTTAAACTTTTTGAAAATTATTCAAAATAACTGCGAAACAAAAAACAAGTGATTAATAAAAAATGTGTTTATTAACTACAATACCAAGTAAAAATAATAAATTCGATTGTTTTCTGTTCATAAAATCATTTGCTGATAATTCCTCTAGCAATGATAATATCATTGCTAGAGGCATTATCAAATATAAACATATTGTGTTTTATGCTTGCAACTTTTTTCTCTCTCAAAACTCGAAAGCTCATATAGTTGTTTGAGACATTCGTCTGCCTCGTGCAATATTTCTTGTTGATGACTTCAAATACTTTCTCCCCTGCATCGTGGTTACTTCCGCCGTATGTCACATCTAATGCCAATATTCTCATGTTTTCATCACATATCTGTAGATAATGTGAAAAATTATTCTAAATTAAAAATAATTAGTGTTACAATGATCACAGTTAAACTGTGGCGAGATTTTCGGTTTAAAATCAAGAGTTCGTTTACTGTTGGCTTGAGCAAATAAACATGGGTGCCATCCACACAGCTAACAACCCCGGAAATATTGAATCGCTCAAAAGCTTTAGTAGTTTGGGATGGTTCAAAACAAATATACTCTGGGCAAAGGATCGGTTCCATTTCAGTTAATACTCTTGTAATCATCCTTTGTGCCGTTCGTTTTAGGTATGACGGTATGGCAGCTGAAAAATTTCCCACTTCCAAGCAAATTTTTCTTCCAGTATGGTGATTGCCATTTTTGTTAAATTTTGATATCCTATTTATAACAAAATTTATTTGTTTGTTTATTATTATTATCTATTTTTACCACAAAATAAATTGTTTGTATAAAACATTTGAAATTCAAAAAAACAAACGCTAAAATTTAGAAATTTTACTAATATGTAGTAATTTTGGTATATTCTAGTCATTCAACTTAAATTTGCTCAAAATGGCTTTATTCAATTTCTGTACGGTGTTTGTGATACGGATTTTTTACCGGTTGGATTGGTAACCATCTAGCGTGACCGCGCGGATTTCATGATACCATCCCTTGCTTTTATTAAAATAATCACCCTGAGAAATAATTTTTGTTTGCTATTACAAATTCAGAAATTAGAACTGCTAATTATAAAATTGGCCTCTAGTTTAAATCTCAACAAAATATCTCTATAGTATAAATTAAACAATTTGTGTGATTATGGTTTGATTCAACTGATTATGGTTTGGTTTAACTTTTGTCACTTTGATAGTATAGTTTGTTAGTTCTAATTTGATTTTGAAATTATATTTCGAAATCGATTTTTAAAAATAAATAAATAAATATTGTTATACTATGAGGATTACAAAATGTTTTAGTTAGTTATTAAAAAAATTGTCTAAGAGCTTCATTATTTATATTTGTTGGATTTTTTCATCTGAATTTTTTTCAAAATATTTAAATTTGGGTTTCCCAGTTATCACAGATATCAGCTGCAAACGCGGTGGCTTCTATGTTTTAAATGGATCAAGGGTCATGTGATATATCATTTGAAAGATATTTAAATTTTTCGTGCAACGGTATGGACCAACAGTGTATATTAATCAACTTCAATCGTTATACACCTTAAAAGATAAAATTATCAATGAATGTCGTGAAATAACTTCCAGCAACGTTTGTTTTGCTGTGTTCGATCAAAAATAATAAAGAAATTTTCAAAATTCTCGACAGTAACCGTTTGGTCCGAATTCAAAACCCTAGTAACATTTGTAAAATGATAAGCTCCCTTCTTTAAAACTGAACGGTAAAAATCTTCACCTAAGCGAAATTAATTATTTTTATAGTTATTTAGGGTGTTTCGTTTTAAAAGAAACACACTGTATATGATTTGTAATGCAATACGTACACTATACATGAAATATCGATCTCATATAAGAAAACAAAATTTTTTTTTGCGAGTTTTCCTCGAAAACAAATCATGAAACCCACCCACATACATATCGATTTTATAAACATTCGTCTTATTTTTTTCTGTATTATTCGTCATCTTAGAAAAAATCGTATTACATTTTTCTCCCCTTTTCCATTTTTAATTCGATTATTTTCAGGTCACAAATTTTTTAGGATATTAAACAAAAAGAAAATTCTTTATTTTTTATTTTTCTTGATGATTTATTATTCCAAGTGATTTTATTGTTAATTTAATTTTGTTTTTTGTTCTCGTCTTATGGCAAAAAGCTTTTTTATTAGATTAAAACAAGAAAACAAATTTTATTATGCGTAATTGGAAATAGAAAAGTTTTTCGGTCTTAGATGAAAAAACAAAAAAAACAAAATGTAACAGTTGGAGTACATTAAAAGTTTTAGATATGGACGTTAATTTTAAATTTTTTTTGTTTTCCTTTCTTTTCAGGTAAGAAAACATATTTGGTTGGTTCAAAACGTAATTCAAGATGTCGTATTAAATGTAAGTAATAATTGTGTAAAATATTTTACAAAAAAGCTCAATAACATATGGTCTATATGACGTATTCATGTATGTCGTGTTGTTTCTTTGGCCACCATGAAGATATTTTTATGTCTAGATCCACATGAGGAATTATTATATTGCGCTCATAATTCAAATGATTGATTTCACTTACGAGTATAAAACGAAGATGAACCAATCCCTTGCCATTTATATAGACGTTTTATGATTATTATTTAATAATTTATTTGATTTATGATGTACGTTCTGTTCGATTCTAATTTGTGGAATGGTGTTATCGATACCTATTTAGAAATGTTTAAAAATATGTAACATTCGAATAAGACCGAGAGTGTATTGAAAAATTATTTCATGTTTAACAATTCAAAGTGTGTCAATTATATGTATATGCGGAAATATTTATGTTTGTCGATATCGTATACATAAACACTATATCAATTAAATTAATGTTGCATGAATAAAATGTCGTTATGTAAGCATAAAAAATTGTGCTCCCATGACATTCATCGTATATATAGGTAATCACAATTTCACGAGTCAAGCATTGACATTCTCATACACGATCATACGAGTATGTATGTATACATTGATGTCGGTTATGAATCATATTTCTAATATATTCCATCACATGCCGTAATAAATTAATTTTAGTCAAGAACAAGAAAACAAAAATTATCAGCAAACAGCATGAAACAATTTGTTATATTTTAATCATCCGAGACCCAATTCGCAATAAATATATAAATATTTACAAACAAACCTTATAATAAAAAGAAAATAATAATTCCGCTATAGTATAAGAAAACAAAGTTTAAAGAACAACTAAATAATTAAAAAAATATATTATTGCAATAAAAAAAAAATTATAAATTATGAAAAATATACATAAATCAATTATTTTTATCACATTTTTACTGATTGAGTGTGAAATTCTTCGAAATATTATGATGCAACATTTTAACGTTTGTATTCATGCGCAATTATACCATACTCAGTTTTTATGATAAATATTAATTTATTTTCAATGTAGTTTATTTATTTAAACATAATTTTCACAGCTTATAGCAATAGTTTTTGTAAAGGTACGTATAATTTTACCGTCTTTTAAGTTTTTCATCTTTGACCGCGCTGCTATGCTTATTACACGATCGGCTGGTGCACCGGATTTATTTCCGATAGATCTAAAAAATAATCAATTATAGCTCAACTGTATCGGTGTATACAAATAGTGCGGCATCCTGCTATTAGCATCGCACAAATCAAGCGTACTAAAAAGTGTTACATTCTGTGTGATTTTTATAAAATGGTAACGGTATACTCGGAATAATATCGCTTTCATTATAAGCGTGAAAGGTCATCAGAAAAACAGATGCGACTTAATGCTTTGCGACATATTTACATATTTTTGGTTACACAACACAATTATGTCTGTTTCGGCCATATCTAAAAGTTTGAATATGAATAATGGGTGGGTACAGTTCGTATATAACCCTTCAAAGTTTCTAGAATGTAATTGGTGAAACTGTCAAATTGTGGATACAAAAATGGGCGTAATATTAAATACATATGTGGATGGTACCCTTTTCTAGTTAAGCCTAAATGACTTAACTTAACTTAATCCTAAATGTCGTCTATTTTGGAGTTAAATGTGCATTTAGGCATATGTTGGTATTGTTTACATTTTGATGTTGAAAATTGTGTTAAATTAATTTTCTCCTTATTTTAGTAGCTAAATTTGTTTTTTCAAAAGTTGGTAACTTTTGATTTCATCAAGGTATCTGATAATAGGTGAAACACTATAAGCTAAATTTTGGCTTCTATTTGTTAAGTTCAAGAAACTGCTACCGTTTTTATAGTAAATAAAATTTGTTGCTTAAGTTCAGAAAAATCGCCGCCAAATGCTAAGTTCACTTTGAGGTTCTGCTGGATGAAAAATAATAATTTCAAACGATAGTATACACAGGTTTCAGTTTAGTAAAGGAAATTAATGTCTTGTTAGCAACCTCTTGCCGCTGTGCTACACACTACTATTGTTTTACCAAATTACATGCCATTTTGGCAAAAAACGCGGCTAAATTTCTTGAGTAGAATTAATAGTATTCTCTTTTAAGTCTAGAATTGTTTGTTGATCGATGGCATAGACTTTTGCCTTCAAACAGCCTTCACAATTCTAGGAGGTTAGAGCGCAGGACCTAGGCGGATAATTAATGTAGAGAAATTATTCGATACCTAAAGCGTTTGCGCAAAAGATATATTGTTTGCGGTAACACCAATACCGGCTTCATTTTTAAAAATATACGGTCCAATTACTCCACCAGCCCAAAAATCAGACAATCATTCACCGTAGATTTTATTCACCTCATAGATTCAAGAATTTTGTTTGTTTACAAATCCACTTAGTTGAAAATTTGCTTCGTCGCTAATGACGATTTTGTTTAAAAAGTGCTCATTATAAGTTTTTTTGTAAAGCGGCCAAGTAGCATCCAATGGCTTTATTTTTTGAATATCTGAAACTTATGTACCAGCAAATAAAGATCTTGGTGCAAAATTCTGAATAAGGGGTTCATAGATTGTCAATTGCCATGAACGATGTCGAAGTTGTGTGTGCGTATCTCCTTAATACTAACACTTACAGCAGCAATATTTAATAAAAGAAATCTCTTTTTAAATTTATTTAATTCTACGAAATATTTGATCAAAATAAATAAACTTTCTATCAATTTTTAAATTCAAAATTTTTTTAGTTTTTAGCAACTAATAACTTTGGTTTCTAATTTTACGAAGCAATATTTTTGCTGCTGTACGTATTTTTCATACGCCACTGAACATCTCAATAATAATTGAACATCGTGATACTGTTAACGTAAATATTATTTCTAGTGAGTCTTTCAAATTTAAAAAGAGATACTATATGATGCTTTAAATGAGTTGCTCCACAATACTATGATTCTAATCGATAAGAAACGGGTAGTTTAGATGCCTATTTTAGTAAAAATCCAAATATTCAAATTCAGTTTACTACCGATGTAGATTAGTTGGCCCGGACAAAATTCAACCTTTTGTGTTTAAAGAGTGTGGTTGTGAATTGATTCAACCGCTGACGTATATTTTCAATTTGAGTTTGGTGAGTGGAGTATTTCCTTTAATTTGGGAATCCTGTTTCATTAAGCCAAATTTCAAAAGTGGACGGAGTGGATATCTAAAGTTACCGCGGTCAAGGATCGTATCTTTTTCGTATCACAAAACGTATTTTTAAATAACATTTTATCTAGAGGTTAGCCAATTTGGACCTCTTTTATTTATTGCATTCATGAGTTTTTAATTCATGCTGAAGATGTTAAAATCTCTTAAATTCGGAATAATGGTGATCTGTTTTATCTACAACGAATCGAATTAAATGTTTTCTGTGGATTGTTTGCCTTGAATAAGCTTTGTCCCAACTTTTCTAAATGTAAAGTTATGAACTTTTCTAGAAGACGTAATGGCCTTGGTATAATAACTCATTTTTAAATTAAAATTAAAGGAATGCAATTCTTACCAGATCTTCGAGGGCAAGTTACCGCATAATCAGATGCTGAGTTGGATATAGTTTGAAACTGTTCAAAATTTTTTATAACTATTAGAAATTGGTAGCGAATCAGAAAAAATGAGGCGTCTAACTTTACTGGGATATATATGCGAATATTGGTTTAAAAAATACGAGGCAATTTTCAGAGCGAAATCTTGATATAGCTAAAAGATCTGAAACATAATATGAGTTAGGATATCACTAACAAAGCCTTAAGTACTAGATATTAAGAAAATTACTCCGCCTATCTTTATACACACGGTACCAAATTGTCCAGTTGTTTGATTAGAGTCTGACTAGAATTGAGTAATCCAGAAGTCTAGTGAAATTTTACAGAAAATAAATTAATAAGAAATCCATTAAGGCGACATAGCAATTTCAAATTTTCATAAAATCGAAATTTTTTTTATGGTAGATTATATTAGAATGAACGTTTAAAAACATGATTTTAATGATATAAACATGAAAATCTCAAAAAAAAAAATTATTTTATTTATTGCGTAGCGCGCCAAAGTCGTTTTTTACGCGGTTATTTCGAAATGACGTTTTTCAAGTTGGCGTGCAAGATTGAAAAAAAACTTTATCCAATCGTTCTAAAATTTTAACATGTTGATCTACATATATTTCTGCTCAGAATAAACTACGGAAGGAAAAATCAGCTTTCAATTTTTTGAGTAACAACCAATTCAAGGGGACAGAAAAGTTGCATTTTCGAAAAAATGCCGCCATTTTTTTATTTTTCAACCAATTTTTTCCTTTTAGTAAATTCCAAGGGCGATTTAATGCTGAATAAAACCCCGTTTTTGTTTTTTTTTTCAGACGTTTCTGAGAGAAGTTATGATGCACGCCGCGAATTTTCAGTGTTTTTGGAAAACTCTTGTAGCAGACGACCTTGGGCTAAAAAGAAGCTAAAAAAATTGTTTTTGTACTTTCAGTTAAATAAAATGTCAATGGAAAGCTTAATTAAAAAATATCTCTTTTTATTCCATTAAAAAAAATCTTTGAAAAAGTTTTTTTTTTAATTTTGAAGGTGCTCTGTCCCCTTAAATTTCATTTGCAAGATTTTATCAAAAATCTATTGTCAGTTAACTTGGTATTTCATTTTACCAGATTTTTGTTGGAATAATTTTATTTCTTATAATCACGTTCATTATATAATCCGTAGAAAAATTAAAAACAATTGCTATAAATCCACGTAGCCAAGAAAATTGGTATTGATTTCCACACAAATTGTTTTTTATGTTCCTCTTAAAGGCAGGTTCACGTATGCGACCAAAAAATGATTCGCAAATCAAGCCAATCAATGAGCGTCATTATTGCTCGTAATTTGTTGTTTTTTTTATTATGTTGGATGCTTGTGATACAAATTTGCTCAAAGTTAAAATTATTTCATCTTGGGCGGGGAAATTTGTATATGTTTCCAATGGTTTGATCGTCTTTTGGTTCACGAATCATTTTCTGATGGAATACGTGAACCTGCCGTTACCAACGCAATAAATAATAGTTGCGGATTCTAAACAAATATTACATTGCGAATTGTATGAAAATCCATCAGAATTTCTGTGATACTATGATTTAAAATTTTGTTTTATGTTTTTTATATGCGGCATTTCTAAATCCGCAATCGATTCGCTCCCAGGGATTCTATATAATCGACGTGAATAATATCTTACACAAATTTCATAAAATTTACTTCTAGTCAAATTATTTTAACAAAAATTCCAATAAAACAATTTAACAAGATTTTATCTAGTTATGGTGATGTTTAAAAATATTTATTAAAATATCAAAATTTACCTACGATTTTGGTTTAATGCTCTAATAAACTTTCAGATATCGAAATTAAGCATTAAAAGAGCAAATTTTGTCGACTTACGAAATAATTACCTATTTTTTTATTATACCAACTCGAACAAATAAAATAAATATTTTGAATGTAACAAGTTTTATTCACTTAATTTTATTTCTAAAGTCATTATACATTTTGGGCGAAACGTCTCCTCTGTTAATGTTCATACCTCGCGTACTTGTAGTTATCCTCAACATCCAATAAAATCTTTTTCTATCGAAATGAATTGTAAATGCAGAATGAATTAAATATAATAATTGCGCAATTTATTAACTGTTTACCATGCAAACATGAAATTTAAAACACAATTTAAAAATGTATTACAAAAATAAGCGCGTTGTTTATGCTTTGTTCATAACATCGGGAAAATAGCATGGTATTGATACCATGGTATTGAAGTAAGAAATATTTCAACTCGAGTATAAAAAAAGTAGGCGGAGTTTTTATATTTTGAAGCGATATCATTGGTGTAGAGCATGGTTACCAATACCATGGAAATTTTTCCCGATGTTATGAACAAGGCATTAAGCGCCTACAAAAATTAAAAAAGTTAAATTTTGAACCAATAGTCAAAGTTAACTTTCGTTTACAAAATCCATAATATACTTGTATACTACCTAATGTATAATTCCAGGGGCATGTTGTACCATCACTTCGAATTGAAATTCTAAAAAAGTCGAAATGCGGTATTGAATATCAGTTTCGAATCGTGATAAATGATAAAGTTTCATATTTTAAAACCAAAGTAATAATAAATGTAACCAACATTTCATTCTAGAAAAATATTGCGAGTGCACAACCCATGGGCCGACCCATCTTCCATGTCAGTACTATAGGCTGGCATGGAGCAATGCAATGTGCAGATGGTTCTACGTAATTCCGACCTATAGCCGTACGTCCTCGATTTGGCAAGCAATGCGTAAAGTAGGACGGTAAAAGTGAACTGCGAAAGAGTTGGGAGTGCTTCGGCCCCAGAACAGATTGCATAGATTAAAACATAAAAAAAAAAAATAAAAAAAAAAAAAGATTAAAAACGATAAAAATACAACATGCCGACTATCACTTTTTTCGATTCGACTTTTTTCGAATTTCGATTCGAAGTGACGGTACAACGTACCGTCCAGAATACAAAAGCTTATCACACAAAATACGCTACACAATTAGTTGCGTGCAACACAACACACATAAATGTAAACACAAATTATTTGATATTTGCCATCTTAATTTTTGCCTAACAATTTTTTCCTCATGTATATTGTTATTTAATTTTGTTGTAATTGAACTGCGTAGGCCGAACAATATGAAATATATTGTTGTGGGTTGGGATGGCCTAACATTTTTTGATAATTTTTCCATTCGTTTCTGGAGAATAAAATTTGTCTCTTGCTTTTTTATATCATTTACCATCCTGCTAAATTGCAACATTATGATGTTTGTAATGTGTTTTTATCACCAAATAATTTGTTTTCGAAAATAAGTGAAATATTACTCAAATACAGTCAAACCTGTTTTTGGGCGGTACTACATTACGCACCCTGACGCAATACTTACTTTCATTACGCAATGTGATTAACGGCGGCCGCACGAGTTTTGTCTCGAGCGAGACAAAGTTAAAAATGAGTGATATAAAATACAAATTGTTGTTGTAAATTATTGTTGTAGTAATGCAATTGTTGTTGTACCGCCGTTTTAAGATCACACATTTTCAACACATTTTTTTTGTCTAGCTCGAGAAAAATTTCGTGCGGCCGTCTTAAATATCAAAAAAAAAACAAAATGGCCCACGTCAATTAGATTAGACAGCTAATTAGAATAATCACATTCAATTATTTTCTAATTTGATTGAAATTTTGAAACGACTTAAGTAGATTGTACTGAATAAATTGTTTTCATACCACATAAAAATGGCACAAAAAAAGCGCACAAAAAAAATCGTACAAAAAGAGACCACACAAAAACAGGTTTGACTGTATGTTCTTGTAGGTTGTGACAGCAATAGAGAAGAAATAATTAATAAACGAAACAGAAGTCAGATTAATTGTAGCAGAAAGAGACGTAGACTTCAATAAAATATCGACAAATGGTGATGGTAGAACATCCCAGCCCTGTATCTGTCAATAATTTTTTCAGAAAAAAAACTGTAGTAAATTGGCTGAGTTGAATATTTTCACGAAGATGTCAAAAATTACACAAATTATATAATTCCTACATTTCCTACAATGATTCTACAAGTTTCAATATTCTTATAAAAATGTAATACTATATGAGAATACGAAACATACACATACTAAAAAAAACTACAAGAAACATTCATTTTTGTGGGAATGGTTTCTTTTCTCTATAGCTAAACGGAACGGAACAAAAAACAATGACGCGTAATCAAAAATATAGATATCGACTTCCATATGATGCTGAAGAAACTGTTGTATTGAAATTTGACATTGTAGCTTCACGAGAATCAAATGCTGGGAATAATACAATTCTTTAGTTGTATTTTACTCGCTTCATGGTAAAAGAAAATTGAGTGGTATGACCACACATACATATACGTTTCTCAATTTTTTTCTCCATGATATTGATCCAACTTTACAATCTATTCTTTTGAACTCATTCCAAAAGGACACTGTGAAAAAATTTAAATTTTATGTAGGCAATTAACTTATTCACCTTTTACCAGTGGCGAACTATGGACATTTTAAGTATGGACATATTGTTGAATTTGTTTGAAGTGTTTATTATAATTTCAAAAAATGAGTAAAATTTAAATTTTTGAAACAAGCGAAATTTCTGTACGATAAAATACATATAATTTAGATCAGATTTGTCAATCACCCATTAGAAATATTTTGGAGATTGATATAATTAATTTTACAGATGCTGTTGATTTATGCCATCTATGATCGACTGGAACTAAACATTAATTAAGTTAGTCGGAAATTTAGACCAGCAAAATCCATGTGACGTACCCAGTATAAGATTATTAGACTCTTATTTAATTGTTGTCTGCATTTAGCATAGAGTCTGCTTTGGTTCATTAAAGCTTCAAATATTTTGACGGAAACATCCTTACACTACGAGTCTGGTGGTAAGTTATGGATATAGAAAGCCATTATTATACGTTTGTGAATACCTATATCACGAGAGAGTTTCAAATTGTTACTATTTCATTCCCTTAAAGTCTTACATGACCCGGTAGACATCCATTGAATGGCAATATTTATTTATTAATGTCTGATTCGTCACAGTTTTAATTTATTTGAAAGAACTGCAAACAAGTTCTAGAATTTATATCTTTGTCTTAGAGAAGTATTAATGCAACCAATTTAGTTTCAATTAAAGTTATTAAATCTCTTCTTTTATAAATTAGATAACTGAATCTTTGTGTATTGCGTTTAACGGGTGTTCAATTTTGAGGTATCTTTTACATATTCCGCCATTTATATTTTTTGTACTATAGAGTATCATATGTTATTTGACAGATGACAAGTACAAACATTATGAGGTTAATGGAGAGATATACCATTGAACAACGTGGTTTTATTATTAAAACTTATTTTAAATACGGTGAAAGTTATTCAGAAGTTGGAACAAAATTTTGTTTAAAATACGGTAGAGAAAATGCTGAGACAAGCTGTGTTATTAAAACTTATCATTGATAAATTTGACGAAACTGGTTCAGTTCAAAATTATCGAAGCAGAATTTATCATCGTAGTGGTCGTTCAAATGAAACAATTTCAGCTGTTAGCACGTATTGCTGAAGAGCCAAGGACATCAATTCATCATCGTTCAAAGCAATTAAACCTTTAACCAACATCATTGTTCAATATATTACACAAAAATCTTTATGTTAAGGCTTACAAAATACAGAACACAGGAATTAAAGCCAAATGACCATGCATCACATCGGCAGTTCGTTAATTGCGCCATAGAAAATTAGAATTTTGGCAAGGAAATTATCTTTACCGATAAAGCTCGTTTTGAAATTGGCGGCTATGTCAACAAACAAAACTGCGAAAATTGTTTCAAATACAATGAAACCAAAAAAAAATACTGTAGAGCATAGGCGACTCGTGAACTGCAAAGTAGAGGAAGCTGCGTTAATAAAATGGAGTTTTAACACCCTTGGAATTTAGAATAAAAAGTATTGTTGAGCCAAATTATCAGACAAATTGATGAAATAATCTCATATTTTTATACTTTCATCAAAATATAAAAAATTTGACCTAAAATACACAATAACTAGTAAAATTAAATTAAGCCTGATTGTTTTATTTTAATGTTTGATTTACAAGATTTATTTAAAATATAATTCAATTTGACGATTCTTTTTAAAAACAAAAATTTTCATTACAAATTAATGTATAGAAATCTGGTGACATTTTAATCTGAGACAATAGTTTCTTTTTAATAGAAATTAACGAAACATGAGAAAGTCGTTCATCTCCAATAGTACTTCTTCAATAAGTTGTAATTCTATGTAAAGCAGAAAAGCTTCTTTCGGATGATACACTTGTAGATGGAATCGTTAAGAATAGTCGAAATAAGGGTGATACTTCATTGAATGAACTTATTAAATCATTGTCTTTAGAAATTCTAACATCTCTAATATTGATTTGTCCAAAAAGTTCTCATCGCTATATACAACAATTAATCCACTTCTCAATTTTGAAAAATCGAATCGTTTGCCATAAAATTCTTGGAGATTTTTAAATTGTTGCTCCGGAAAATTCAATTTAAATTTACAATTTTTTTTTGCATTTATCAGTTCCAAGAACGTGAACTCAGCAATATTTTGAAATCTAGTACTTAAATGGGTTGAAATATGATCAATTATTTCAAAAAATAATTTTCTGTAAGACGTTTTTAAATCTTTGGTGATTTCGAGTGTGATTCTCACTCGAGTGGTGCACGTTTCATCAATTTCCACGACAGCTTTAGTTTTTTCCCAAAAACTCTCAAATTTATCCCTAATCATACCTTTATTACCTTTTTTAATAAATTTTTCAATAAACCGATCACTTGTCGCTTCACGAGAACATGAGAAGTTAATTTGTGCAAAATTGAAAACAAATAATTCATTTCAGTATTTTAATAAGCTGTTTAGTTTGCAGCGTATTCTGAGAGTAACAAGTGAGAGTATAAACAAATCTAAGAATAGATAAAACACATACACATCGATAATTAATTTTGTTAATAATATACGTTGAAGGGAAATAAG
Organism: Nephrotoma appendiculata; assembly: GCA_947310385.1. Classification (NCBI taxonomy): domain Eukaryota; kingdom Metazoa; phylum Arthropoda; class Insecta; order Diptera; family Tipulidae; genus Nephrotoma; species Nephrotoma appendiculata. Next base: position 249,301,499 of record OX371224.1, read on the forward strand.
GTAAAGCTAAACTAAAACAATGCCTTCTAAACTATAGGCCGCTTACACCAAATGATGACGACACTCTAAGTCGACGTTGTTGTTGCTTTCTCTATTTGCTTTGTTAGTGTAAATATCTTAAAATTATTATTGCGCAGTCTCGGTTTAGACTTAAATTGACGTCATGTGCGAAAAATGAGAGTAGTAAAAGGCCAGTAGTTTAGAAGGCATTGACTAAAAACAGCTTCCATCAGAGAGAATAGTTTTTGTTATTCTGTTTTGTTGCGTTGGATGCAAGACGCATGCTATAAACAATGCCTTCTAAACTACTGGCCTTTTACTACTCTCATTTTTCGCACATGACGTCAGTTTAAGTCTAAACCGAGACTGCGCAATAATAATTTTAAGATATTTACACTAACAAAGCAACTAGAGAAAGCAACAACAACGTCGACTTAGCGTGTCGTCATCATTTGGTGTAAGCGGCCAGTAGTTTACAAGGCATTGCTATAAATCAACGAGAGTATTCGTATTTGTTTTTATTTTGGTTCTATGATGCACTATGCAATAGTGGATGATGTGTATAAGAGAAGGTGGATGATGTGTATAAATTATAATGAGAAATCAAAGTAGGAAAGAAATATACAAAATATTTTTAAAGTCAATTGCATTAAACTAGATATCTATATGTGCAGACCTGTAAGGCATAATAGTGTATATTATTATGAAAAAAAATATTTTTAATCAAACGTGTTATACATAAAATAAATCATATTTGAAATTTTATTTTATAACGATAGTGATTTTTGAAAGGGATGCAGTGCTTCCGTAGCTTCTATGGACACTTCGCCCCTGCTGTAGAGTATCTACTCAAACCTTTTAAACATTTTGAAAAAAAAATGTATTTAAAAAATTCAAAAATCTAATTTTATTGCGAAATAAAAACATCTGTTTTTGAAATGTGTTTGTTAAGTGTTAGTATGTTTCACCAAGTGCCTACGGCAAATATAGTGTTAAAAGTAAAAAATGTAGTTTTATAAAAACATTAAAATACAATTTTGTGTAAAATAGGCCCTACAGCGTTCGCTCCATAGTTATAAGTTTTCCTTAACGGTCTCAACTGAGACTCACGGTATGTGCCGTTCGCCTTTAAGTCACAGTTTTATCGGTTTTGGCCATCCACTTACAACAAGGAATATTCAAGGGCCTTTCGTATTTAGCGGTTTAACAGATTTTTAAGTCTATGGTAAAATTTTAGTGTGTTTACATTCGGGTGTATAAATCACACTCTTTCTATGCAAAGAACTATGTAAAATACTTGAAAATTCATACTACTCGCCAAAGAAAAATGTCACAAAAATTCCAGTATGGCTGTGAGTCCCGACTAAAACGAGGAAAAATCAAATTGGATAGAAGATGGAATTTCGTCGGAAATTCGGGTTTATTCCATATATTTTTCCACTTTTCTGCATGCTACTAGAGCAGATTTCCATAGTACTTTTAACGTTTTGGTTTTATTTTGAAATTAAAGAAATTTTTGTTACATTTTTTTGTACAATTTATTTATTTATTTTTAATTTACAATACACATTATATAATTGTTTGTGTATTTGCATCGCTCACTCGGCATCCATCTGAAAAAATAGACACATAAAAATCGTCAGTATCAAAAGTAAATTTGTACATGATGATTGAAATTCAATTTTATTACCGGTTTAGTCCAATGTTGTTGATCGTGATGATGGCGAAATACGAGCAAAATTAGAAAACACTTGAAATTAATAAAATTTTACTCTAATAATTAAAACGCATTTTAAATAAACACAACATTTCGAAAATAAAAAAACAAGTTTTAAAAATAAGAAAAACCGTTAGTGCGTACTTGTCCATTTGTCGACGTGTCACACGAAACTAACTGAATCAAGATACAAAATAAATCTAATAAAATATCAAAAAAATTAGCAAATCAGAGAGAGAAAGAAAATTATTTCAACTCAAAATCGGGTTTTTTGTGTCTTTGATAATATGTAATACGGAATGTAGTTTGGAATTGGAGCAGTTTTTTCCGCACATTGGAAAAATTGCACACTGCGGGCTACACTCCATTCCAGGTTTATCTTGGTACGAAAACGACATCAACAACAGTCTTGCCAAGCATGCTTAAAACGGAATTATAGATAAAACTATAAACCCTTAAAGGTTAGGATAACCCTTAAGATAGACACGCAATTATGCAAATTGGATACTCCGAATGCTCATCATTTGTAGTTTACTCAATAATATATTACGGGTAATTGTGTCAACGAAGGGATGTTAAACAAGACAGATTTAATAAATAGTAGCATGGATGTTGCAGGCACAACAACCCATAATTGATCTGAAAAAAAAAATCAAGGGAATGTGAAACATTTACTTAAAACAAATTACAAATCGATGAAGATTCATCTAGAACCAAAATTTCCATTGATAACAAATTCTCATCATTTTATTTCGAATTTAAAGAGCCAGACAGAACTACAAGGTAGGAAGATCGGAGTATACGACGCGTGGATGCAGAAAAGTTTAGTGTTGGTACGTAAAGCACACAAACCAAATCCAAAATTGTTTGGATTAAAACCGAAATCGATCTGAATAGCCATTTTGCTAATTATTGTTCATTTATAAGCTTAACTTTAATATAGCAAATTAGATCCTGGATGATTCTCTACTGAATAAGAATCCAAATTTTCCAGATTAATTTTTCATTAATAAAAAAATTTCGTAAAATTTGCTAGAAATTCAGTAAATCTTACAAATCCAGTCTTAAATACATGAAAATTAATATAATTCATATACAATTGTCTCATTTTACAACATTTTGGCTATATCGTTCTGTTACAAGTTCAGCCCTTTTTATCATACTAATAAGTCAGAATAAATTGAAATGTCTATTCCCGCTTAAACGGAAATGACATTTATAAATCCAATGACTCTTTCAAATATTTGACAAATTATATCATCTAAAAAATAAAGCTCGAGTGTACATGACCGCACTAATTAAAGTAAAAAAATTGCTGTTTCAAAATAATCCGTTCTTATACGTTTACGTATCTGTAAATTGGTAATAAACATAACAATAATAGGAGTACATAACGACGAAATAATTGAGAAATTTTCCTTTATGAAAATCGTATAATAAACATCAACATAATTATAGCAAATTATGGCTTTCGAATAAAAATGAAAACTTGTTATTCGCAAACCCATCTCAGCTCAACTCAATACGGGTACGAGTATATAGAATAATGATACATAAGATGAAATAATAATATGTTGTAAAAACACAAGCCAACTAATTATATGCGCATTTTAAACGGAAATTGGAATGTACGTTGGTACATAAAGAGTACGAAAATTAAATTGGAGAGCTGTACATATAAAATACAAAAACTGAGAAATTTACAATTTTAATTGAATGCACCTTTTCCGGTTTAAAATTATTTAGTGTGTAATTATTATAGTTAATTGATCTCGTTGTAACATATATACAGAAAATGTTTTAATTATGTGTCTCATTTCATGTAACTGATTCAATTATTTTGTAATTGATGTAATCTAGGCATATTTTATAGATGTATAACTATTTAATCTGCCACGAGTAGCTGTAGTTTACGTTTTGAGACAGGTTTATCGTCCGTACTGGGTTTATATTTACAGTTAGAACCCCCAACACAATTTAAAATGCGTGATATTAAAAGGCATTTCCGGTGCGAAGCAAACATAACATCTCAAGAAGGAGAACTGCCAAAGAATACAAAAAAAAATCTCTTTGTTTATGCATTTGGTAAAAATTATAAATTTATCTGCACGGCCATAATGTTTTTTAACGTTTAACGTAAAATTTACAATATTTAAGAATTACTGTACGTAACGGTTTGACATGTAGCACAATACAACTATCAGCAGGAAAGTAACTAAAAAATAGAATAGAAATTGGTTGTGGTGTTTCAAAAATAATACTTAGTATTTAAACCGAGACTTTGGCTAGCCTTTGACGGCCTATTTTTTTTTAAGTGTGGAACTTTTTTCTATGGATTACTTCAATTAAATAAATATTTAGTTGTAGGGATTTGAATTGAAATTGTACATCAACTGGCCTACCAACTTTAAAAAATCAACAATTTCGTTCAGCTAATTACTAGTCTGAAAAAGTAAGATATTTAAGCAGCTTTAGCCAGCTTGTGAACAAAATTTAAGAAAAATAGAACTCTTGGGATCATAATTTCTCAAATGAGAACTTAATATCGAATTCTTTTCAAACAAAATTTTGCATTCTGATCAAAAAAATACCCGCCAATGCGCAATGAATTTACATAAACTTTCATACAAATTCATCGGAATGACACTGAATTTTTTGACCTGAGGGCAAATTTTGCTATGAAAAGAATTCGCCATAAGTAAGACACACTACAATCTCGTTTGTTTTCCATTTGGTTTTAAATATCAATGGAGTAGGCGCGAGTGAAACAATTTTTTTCAGTAAATTTAACACGAGATAAAAATATAAATTACTTGATAGAGAGAATTTTTTAGTAAAATTTATTTGCAAAATAATCGAGTAAAGCGCGATTTAGATGATGAAAAAATATTGGCCCTGCAAAAAAAGAAAAGTTGGGTAAAATTTTCGTGTGTATGACAAGAAAAGAATACCATCGGGCACAAATTCTGCTGTGCGTTTTTGTCTTTTTTTGAGCAAATGCTGCCATAAAATATATTCGACCCGAGTATATTTTATGGCCACAAATATTATTTATGGTAGCTCATATTTCTTTCTCAATTCAACTAATGCGAAACATTTATATTGTGTGCAGCTTTATGGCCCTATTCCATGGAAAAAATTTGCTGTCAGCAAAAATAAAAGCGAGAGAAAAATATAGATTTTACTGGTTGTGTACGGAACAAAACATGTTGTCAGTAAAATTTTACAGAGAGGGGAAGTGTGATAGGGGTAGTAAACTTGCCATAAAAAATGTAAATTGGAGTCTTTTTTATGGCAGCATTTTTCACACATCTACAAAAAATGTGTCTAAAGATAAGAAATTTTTCACACACTCATTAAAATAAGTCGTTCGCCATTTTTATACTCAAATTACGATTTGTTTTTTTTTGTTGTGTTGAAATTTGTTAACGTTTGTGGGTTTTTGTGGTATATATATTTAAAAAAAATTGAATTTTACGAAAATGTACAAATTAAATATTTTATGAAATTTTTAGGTTATGCCAAAATGTAAAACCATAAAATTTTACTATAAAATGAAATAAAAAAATATTTCTGTTCTTTGTCACTCTTATGAAATTTAAAAAAAAAATTGTTTGCGTATTATCAGCAAAAAAATTGCTGTCAGCAAATTTTTACCATGGAATTAAAGCATTATGCTTTAATGCCATGGATAAAATTTGCTGACAGCAATTTTTTTGCTGATAATACGCAAAAAAAAAATTTAAATTTTCATAAGAGTGACAAGAACAAAAAAAATTTTTATATCATTTTATAGAAAAATTTTATGGTTGGCATAACCTAAAAATTTCATAAAATTTTTAATTTGTGCATTTTATCACAATTCGATTTTTTTATATATTTTAATTTTAATATATATATATCACAATAAACCACTAACGTTAACAAATTTCAACACAAAAAGAAAAAACAAATCGACATTTGGGTATAAAAATGGCGAACAACTTATTTTATATGAGTGTGAGAAAAAATTCTTATCTTTACACACATTTTTTGTAGATGTGTGAAAAATGCTGCCATAAAAATACTCCAATTTACATTTTTTATGGCAGTAAACTTCCCCTATCACACTTCCCCTCTTAGTAAAATTTTACTGACAACATGTTTTGTTTCGTACACAACCAGTAATATCTATATTTTTTTCCCGCTTTTATTTTTGCTGACAGTAGATTATTTCCAAAGAATAGGGCCATTAAATACATAGCAAACATTTTGCTGGGCCAACATTTTGCTGGGCGAACATTTGTTCATCATCTAATTCGCGCTTAAGTGGGGAAAATGTTGCCATAAAAAGTCTAAAACTCAATACTTTTTATGGCAACATTTTTAACAAACTTTCAAAAAATAGTATGCGATGAGAAATATTTTTAACACACTACGGCAATTTTATGGCTGAAAAAATATTATAGTCAAATGTCAAGAGAAAAATGAAACGCGGGATAATTATGTGCCGCCACGTACAACACGTTCATTGTAGGGTATTATACAATTTTGAAATTTTTCTGTTTCGTTAAAATCGTTTAGTTTAAAAGTTTTAGGTTATGATGCCACGAATGTGCCACTATTTTGACTATAAATTTTGCTATTAAAAAAAAAATACTCTCTAGTGTAATTTAAATATACTCATCTCTTTCCGGTTTCCCAGTATTTTTTACTGAATAAAATTGTTGCACTGTGGAATCCACGCATTAGTTGAATTATAAATTGTCAGAAATGACTTTCATATTGACAGAACAAAAAAAAATTGTTCCCGCCAACTAAATATTTCAATGACAAACAAAAAATTTAGAGGCAACTAGCTGCGGGATTGTGAAATACGACAGATTTAATAGGTGTCGAATACAATTTTGCGTTTAAACTTTCATTTATTTGTATTTTTCAAACGAAACATCTTGGCCAATTTTGACTATTTTCCAAATTATTTTGAGTTTGTTCATTTAAATATTTTGGAACAATTGATATTTTCGGTCGGGTTTCATGACCTAGCCCTAAATTTTCTTGTTAAACTATTAGTGTCCGGTATCTCCATTTTTGATTTATTGGGCATTGTACGCGCTAAACCTAAAATGCCTATAGGAACGAGAAAAACACCTCATTTCGAAACTATGTTTAAACCAAGTTGTAAATCATGGTTAGGCATAACGTTATGAAACCAGTCTGTGGTATAAGAGTCTCAATGTTTATTGTGAACTTTCAGGTGTATAACAGTTAGTTATAGATAATTATCAGAATTACTAATATATTCAGAACTTTGAGCACGATGATTATACTAAACTCGTTCTTTAAGGGTGGTATTAAAGAAAAATCCACCACCTAATCTCGCTTTTCGGAACCCACCCTGCGATATGAGAATTAGTATCTGATACATGAAGAAATTTTTTTCGAAGTTTATCGTAGAGAATTAAAGTATAAGTAGTGCCTTTGTACTGGGTGCTCCAAAATTTATCACACGACAAAACATATCACCCGACGTGTTGCAAAATCAGCTGCGTTAAGAGAATGAACTATGGACAATTTGTAGAGAAACACTTTCTTTTTGGTCAGCACTATAATTGTTTCAACTTACCCCGTAATTGGGGTAAGTTGAAACTCTCATTGGGGTAAGTTGAACCACATATTTTCTTATAAAAAATTGAAAAAAATTAAATTTTTTAAACGGTTATAATTTCTTTATTAATTCAAAATCCAGATTTTTAACACAAAGTTAAACATTAAAATAAAAACAAATTAATATTAATTTTAAGCTTTAGACTAGTATTGTAGGTACTTCATTTTTAAATAAAAACATACAAACATGCATTTTTCATAAGCCCACTCCACTGGTCACATTTTTGGCACTTAACCCAATCCTCTCCAACTTTGCTCTCTGAATATGAATCAGAGCAAACAAAACAGAACCACTCCTTCCCTTCACGATTACGCTCCTGGAGTCCAGTTCGTGTTTTGCTATGTTTTGTTTTTTTTATTGTTACGTTTTGCTGCATTAAAGATGCCTTTGCCTTTTTCTTTTGTTGGGCTCTTCTTCAAGTGCCGCCTTCTTTGGGCTAGAGGTTCATTTTACTGATTTTAGTTTCTTGCGGGTAATTTTAGATGATTTCTTTTCAGGCGCTTTAGGAGAAGGCCGAATTGATTCGAGTGAAAATTCTATAAGGCATGCATCTAATATAGTCAAATATAAGCATAAAATGAAAATTTATTCAAAATGTTACCTAAATCTATCAGACCTTTAGTTGTCATCTGCCGTGGTACGGATAGTCTAGGTTGAACTATTGTTAATGATGAAGATGCACCTGATAGTAACTCAGCTGATTGATTTTAGACGACCTAACGAACTATTTAACAATGCATAATTTTTGTGTCCCTGCTTACCTTTTAAATTGCTATCATAAGCGGTACCTGGTGTAATACCTTCAGAAAAGACAAAATCTAAAATTATAGGCTATTCTATATAGCCTGTTCCATATAGCATGTTGGAATATGTCAACTTGTTACTCAAAAATGTTGCATTTAGCATTGGCAATATATTTTCCTCGGCTAACTAATAGTTGAAAGAGAATGCTAACCCAAATAGTTGTTTATTTTCTTAAATTAGTAACGGTTGCTCTGTTCCTGACGTGGACAAAAATTCGTTTTCCGCGAAAACCCCCGTGAGTTACTTTGAACCTATTTATTATATTATTTGGTAAGCCATCTGCCACATTCGATGGTATGTTGTAAATCGATATTGAGGTACCCGGATTATTTATATGCCAGTTGTTTTGTGAACCACTCAAATATTTTATAAAAAGGCCATATACACTACGTTCTAGCGGCTGCAGTTTATGGGAGCAATGATGCGGAAAGGATAGCATAATGATTCCATTCGATTTTGCCAGATCAATTGTATTCACGGACGTATCTGTTCGATGAAATGTTTCATAAACAAATAAAACGATTCAGATGTTTGCCATCCAGAAGCGTTACAAGTTCCTATAGAACCAATTGGTCCATTTCTTACGAAACTCTTGCACTATCTTTTACGAGGAAAAATAAATATTGGTGGTTTCGGAATTGTCAATTGCGGAAACAGCTGTGCAAACAGTTACTAAAACTCCGCGTTCTGAAGATATAATTCCACCAACTTGTTTTGCTCCTTTTTCCGCTATGATTTTTGTCAGTTTTTGAACAGTTGTGATACCGGTTTTGTCTAAATTCCACCTACGTGATGGTCCAATAGTATGTGTTTCCTACAGCTTAGCTAGTTTATCAAAAAAGTTTTCAACATTCTGCTTGTTGAAACTGATTGCCTTTGTAAGAATCGCTGCTTCAGGCATCTAATCGAAAGTCCTGGGGCCCTATTCCTGAATACGATACGAAAACGAATGTACAAGACTCATATTCAATTTTAAATAAGAATCGTACGAATCTGATTCAATTCAAATATGAATTTTGTATTTTCGTTTTGTATCGTCGTTCGTTTTCGTCAGAAATAGGGCTGCTGTATTTTTTTAAGAATATCGAAAGCCAATCTTCACCGGCACACTTATTTTTTTTCTAAGACTCCGGAATATTTTTGTTGTATGCAACAGTACATTCAAAGGCAACTTTTTGGCCTCTTTTGGGGTAATTCCAAAGTATATTTTTGAGGCATGTTTTTTTGGTAAAAATTGCATGGTCTACATTTGCATATGCAACATTATTGATATATTCGGTTTCATTAAAACTTCCCGTTTCAATATTCTTTCTTACTTGTATCTCACTTGTATCGTACAATAAGCACTTTTTTTCTCCCGTGCAGTTTGTCGAATTGGCTTTTCAGTAACTAAGCAGACAGCTTCATTAATTTTTTCAGCCGACAAATTAGCCCGCTTGGTTTTCCGTTTGTAGTTTCGCATGTTTGACAAAATAAAATGTAAATAATATACAAACTTAAGGCATAAGCAACAAATTTTAGTTCGGTGCAAGTTGAAACGATGTTTCAATTTACCCCGTGTTAAATGTTTCAACTTGCCTTTCACCTTGCACCGGTTTCCCTTAGCATCAGAACACCTACAATGTCAAAATTCGTAGCAAAAAACCTGAAGTCGTGCATTGTTTGAACTATGTTGATGGTTTTAGCTAGGAGACTCAATGATCAACTTAAGTACTATAGCCAGACCTAAATCGCGATCTCCAAAAATGACGTTTAATGGTTATCCAAATTTAAGCTTAAATAACATAGTACACCTAGCAGATCAACATTTGTAGCATAATTAACTCTATAGGTGTGTTTAGTTAAACGGCTAAATGACCAATTTAATACTTGAATAACCAGGCTTGATTCACGATTTCCGTTCTAAATTTGAGTAACAAATTAGGTGTACTGGTCCTTGAAGATCAAAATTCCTATTGAAAAACATGTCTGTTAATTTGACCCGAAAAAACCATCCCGAAAAGACTTTTTTTTGTGTGGTGTGTTTCCATGATAAATTTACATTTCAGTCCAAAAAAAAATAAAAAAAATATCAAAATGTGAGTTTCATCCCGAATTTTTTTTCTAGCCAGAAAAATAATTATCAACAAAAAAAAAAATATGTTTTAAAGATAAGACATTACTTCATCCCGAGAAAGTAATATTTTTTTAAATATGTACATATATTCAATAATTACGACATCATGGGGAATACTGGTAGAAATAATTTATTGAATCATTCTACCACTTGCGTATTATGAATTATTATTAACTTTAGTAAATTTGAAATTTTCTAGCTCCAATCTCAGAAATGTCTGGACCAAATGGGTAGTGGTTTCAGGCTTCTGAATTATCAGACAACACGAACACAAAATGTCATAACGGTCTCATGGGGAATACTGGTTCAAGGTAGAATATTAAGCGAACATTCGAAAGAAATAGAGACCAATTAATAAAATATAGGTACTGCCAAAAGAAAACCAAATTTCAGAAATGTTTCAAAATAGATTTTCACCTCAAAAAATGTATGTGTACTACGTAATGGAACAAGCACCTGCAATTATTTCAAAAATACGTGTACTTTGGATGCTTTGTTGCAGGCTCTAGTTGTCGCGGTTGAATCTTTTGAGTCAAGTCGGTTAATTGATCATCATAGTGAGAATGGGTCAAGGCCACAACAATTAGTTCGTACAAAAGGCATACAAAATTAGAAAACAATTTCTAATAAATATTTTTGAAGACACATCAGACTGCACATGCAATATTTTAGATCTAGCTTACCCGATTCTTGAAAATTTTCCTAGTGCTTCTCAAGAACCTCATTGTTCAAATTGCAAACATTCCTGTTCTAGTAAGAAAGGATTTATATTTGTAAACATGTGCAAGCTAAATGACCTCGGATTTTCCAATTTAAGCCCATGTATTAATTTAAATACTATTGAAAAATGCAAAAAATGTTCAAATACTATGACAGAAACAACACGTACATATCTAGATATAATAAGCATTTACATTGAAAATGCTTTTCCAGTTGTAAATCAAATTACGACAATATCTATGATAGAACCAATATTATATTTTAGCGGCGTGTGCTTCAAACTAAAGTCGATCGTTAGCTACTCTGCAGGAAGCGGGGGGCACTATATAAGTTACTGTTTCAAAAATGGTAAATGGCTCAATTATGACGATTTAGGTGCTTATGTAGTTACGGTCAGAAACAGTGAAACACAAAATGTAACACCCCACATGGTAATATACACCAAATCAGGTTAAAAGCATGATCAAATAAAACGTTAGCTCAATTAAAATAGAAGAGCGTTCAAGTGAAAATTTCTGATGATTTCTAATTTATCCGTTTTTGATAAGTTACAAGTATCAGGTAATTTCTCACCGCCAGTCGAGTGATTTTTTTAGTATTTAATTTATCGGTTTTGATCAATTAAAATAAAACAACGTTCACCACTGGACATTTCCGAATGTATTTCAACATTTCTGAGATTGGCGCTATAAAATTCCAAATTTACTAAAGTTCATAATAATTCATAATACGCAAGTGGTAGAATGATTCAATAAATTCTTTCTACCAGTATTCCCCATGATATCGTAATGAGATTTTGTGGTCGTGTTGTCTAATGATTCAGAAGCCTGAAACCATTACCCATTTGGCTTTTTGTATTTTGAGATCGGCGCCACTATATATCAAATTAACAGAAGTTTTGCTTAATTTGCATCTGATTGAATATGGAAATATATGGGCCCCTTGTTATTTGATTGGTAGTTGAACGGTTACTTGTAACTAATTACATATAGTATATTTATTCTAGAACTATTTCGCACAGATATTTATGGGATCCGCACAAAAAATGCTTAAAATGTATGATTGTGGCATTAAAACAATTCATGATTGTATAGAAGATTTTATTTTTAAATGTGTGAAATATAAATATCAGTAATATCTACCAGGATTTTATAAATACGATTTTACAATTAAATATTTATTCTTATGTATTTAATGAAATGTTGTTTAATGTTGTAATTTCTTTTGATTTTTTTATAGCTAAGACACAAATATAAAAACCATTTTCGGGCTGAAAAGACTTCTTGCTAAGTTATCATACGTCCGAAAAACCTGAAATCGTGAATTATTAACACTAGCTATAAGATTAATTGGAATTGCGGACCGCTGTCTAAGTTTAAATTAAATTAGACTCAAATTTGGATGATCATTAAGGATTATTTCGGGGTATCATGTTTCATATCTGGCTAGAACATTGAGCTGATCATTGACCTTACTAACACGACTTATTGCTAAAAATGCAATGGGTCGGTAGTTAGTAGGAAATGATTTTTCACCTTTTTTGGAACTGTTTGAGTATTGTTTTCATTGACAGGTGAAATAACTTGCTAAGCGGCCTAGCGAGGGAGTTGTAGCAATGTTTGAGTACAATTGCTGGAATACCGTCATATCCAATTGCTTTGTTTAGGTTAAATTCCCTTAGAGTTATGGAAACTACCTTGGAACGGAAAATAATTTTGGACTTAGTTGAGTTAACTTTAGGAAAAATTGAAGGACTCTGGTTTGTTGGTACAGTTGAAGTTTTGGCGGGTAAAATTCTTTTTTATCCAGCTCAGTGAAGTACCAAAAGAACCGAGTATTTGTATCAGAGTCCAAACTCTTCTCATATTATCACAAACTTCACGGTCATATCCTAGTTTACACTAGTTATTGTGGCGTTTGCTCTATTTCTAGCTATTCGAAGGCTAGCAAGATTTTCATCTGAAGTTACTTGTTTATGAAATCTTATGACTGCGGCATTTCGTTTCATTAAACCATTTATTTGTACAAGTTTTTGCCCTCCTATATGGAATGAAATATTCTTCCTCGATAAAATTGTTGATGTATAGGTTAAGAAGCTTCTTCTACCTCATTATTGATAAAACAGGTCGACCAATTAAATCGTTTTTCAGAAATTGTACTTAGAAACAAATTTAACAGGTGAATATGAATAACAACGAATAAACCGAATTAATTCTGCAATTGGTTCAGCAGTTTTATTGACGCGATTCCTGTCGTTCAAAAATTTAAACTACGTGTAAAGTGGAGGGAGAACTGATCAAACTTATATTAGGCTCGACAACATATCGAACTCATGGCATCTGATAAATTTGTACTACACGACAACAAAAATCAAACGAAAAGAAAGTGTTTCGAAATTTTAATTTCAATCCACAAAATATTAAAACCGGGTTCAGAACATAGCAGGGATAAATTTATTAATATTTTGGTGGATATCATCTCTGATAAATAAAATGAGTCCTCGATGTAAGACAAGATGGTTAATGCGCGATTATCTGCAACAATTTAAGTGATTGGGACACCCAAGCAGGAGATCTGAGGCTCTCCTAAGCCAAAAATGGCCGGTTATTTATCTCAAGATGAGCTTAAATGTACCGTGAAGTACGAGCATTAATCAATTGATATTAATTTTAAAATAATTCCATTTGTTAAAGATTATACCTAGATATACTATAATTAAAGCAAGTCGCTTCTTGTAAAAGTAAACGCGCCGAATTTGGGTACCGACCGCTGTACTCTTTTTTGGAATCTAAACACACCTAGAACAATCTCCAAACCACTCTCTGTTTCTGGTAAAATTTTGATCCAGGGATACACCGTAACCAAATTCGGTTTAAACTCTTAAAACATTTTTGTATTACACGTAAGATTATAAATTATCCATTTCTTAGATGCTGAAATTAAAAATCTAACATTTAATTGGTTAAATTTTATATTTAAATTGCACTACTAAATTTTAATTTTTAAAATTGTTACTATTGTTCAAATAAATTTTTTACGTAAAAAATAAATTAAAATGAAAAATCTATGCCTGCTGTTGTAATGCTCTATTTTATAATGGTCGTAACAAATCTGCATTACCATCATTAAAATTTTATTTTTGACTATTTTTTATAGTTTTGAATATTTTATTAAGATGTCACTACGTTTTAAAATAATACAAACAAATTATCATTTTAATTAATTAAAGTTAACACATTAAAATAATACGACACAAAACATATAAAATAACTCGTATAAATAAAAAATAATAATTAAGAATTAAACCAAAAAAAAAAACTATTACAATTTATTTTAAGGTTCGGTACAATTAAAATCAACTTTTACTATCAAACGGCAGATGACTCTCGTCACTGTAAAATGATTAGTATATAAAAAATATTTGAAATTCGTTTTTTTTTTGGTAATTTTGGTTGGTTTGTAAATTATGTATATATGTTTTTACTATTTATCTAAATTTTTCATCGCAGACATAAAACATAAATTATTTTTAGCGTGACGATATAAATGAGAAACATGTTTTTATGAAATGTAATATTTTCATGTTTTTGTGTATACTCTTAACGCTCTACAAAGAATATGAGGTAAACACATATTTTAATTTTATATGTAGGTGAGGAACAAAACTATTTTTTTTTCAGTTTTTTCTTATACACTGACTAAAATACTCCACCCTAAAATTTTGTTTTATAAAGCTTTCAACTTGATATCCATTGTTGCGATTTGTTTTTTTCTAATTACGACCGTGTTTACGTTAAATTGGTGTAAGACATGTCATTAGGTAATTCTTGGGTAAACATTTCGTCCCGGAATATAATTCGGCCCTGATGTCATTTAAGGTATAACGATATAAAACTATGATTCGTGCGTGTATCGATCCATTTTCATGTTTACAAGAAAAATAGAATAGGTCACATTGACTTTTTGACAAATAAATTGCCACTGTCTCTTCGCATCCACAAATCTATTTAAGTTTAATGAGGTGGATGTGAGGCAACCAAAAATAAAAAAATAAGAATGGAATTTCCTCTTTTATCATTTTCTATTCAATTTTCTTTTGGTATCATCATCATCATCGTATATATATGTATGTATTTCGTATTTGTATTATTGTAGATAAATAACAGAACCAAAAACAATCTTCAAAATAATTTTAACCCCCCTTGTGACCTCGTCCCCCGGGCCGGTGTTATTTCGGAAGACATTTTTGTAACATCTCATAAGAAAAAAAAAAGTTTTATTTGAATTTTCTAGTTTGTGTCGTTTTTATTCATTTTCTTTTTATTTTGTTGTTGCTGCCAGGAAAATGAAAATAAGAAGACTCAAATATTAAGATAAAGTTTTTTTTTTTTTTTTTTTGGAAAAAATAATCGCAAGGGTACATTTGCCGCTAGCTCGTGTTTTTTTTGTTGTGTTTATGGTGAAAGGTTATTTAAATTGACTTTGTTGTTTGTGCGAGTGTATTTATATTTTCCTTGATATTTGTATAACGGTATTGTGATATGTTAAAAAGCATAATCACCCTCCACACAACAGTTGCGATTTTGACGATTTTATTGAAGGTATAAATGAATATATACAAAGTGGGAAAAATTGATTTATACGAGAGTGACACATCATTATGGGTATTTGTGACTGTCAATGAAATAGACATAATTTATGTTTAATCATTAAAATTTTACCATCGGAAATTATCTAACATAAAATGATGTTTGATCAATTTTCAAGAAGATACATGCAATTGAGACATATACGACCACCGGAAGCGATGAACAGTCAGGCTCTAACGGAACTGGATTTTTCGTAGAATTTTTTCCTTGGTTTTAATGAGATGTTTTCAGTACCTGGTCCAGTTTTAGATCTTGAACTTCATTTTCAACTACGTAAATCTCATTAAATTTAGTGTCATAATAACACGTTCGAACATAGAGGCGCTTAACGACTGCTTCATCAAAAATTTAAAAATCTGGACTTTGATATCTTTAGATCTACTGTTTTGATTCGGGTGCGGGTGTAACCTATTTACTTTGTGCATTATAAGGATCGGTTAGTTCGTAGCACATACTGTTGCAGATCCGCATAGTAAATGTAAACTTTGTATGATTCAGAGTTTTTGAAAGCTGTCGTTCCTCTGTTCTTGAATTGCACCTGTGTGTCTAAGTTTGGCAGTTAGGGTAAAAAACGGTTGGCGTTATTAAACCTATCAGTGGCACTATTCTGGCTTTAGGTTAGGGAATTGGGAAAAATATTTACATTGCATTTTTGCCAAACTGTATTTTTCTGGCCTACTGAAGGAATAACTTTAAATTAATATTCAACTTTGTTTCGAAATTTTGTGTACTAAACTTATTACACAAACTTATTGTACCCTCAGTAGGCCAGAAAAATACAGTTTGGCAAAATTGCTATGAAAATGTTTTTCCCAATTTCCCATTCCTCCGGAAAGCCCGTATAATCCCACAGGAACGGTTTTTTGAAAGAGAGCCGTGAAATCGTTGCTATTTCGTGCTCAAATTATGTTAGAACGTAGCGTCTGTGTCCATACCATGAGTATAGAGAATTTTCCGTGCCCTTGCCTTATATTATAGGGAATACCCTTCTTTTTTGCCACATCATTGGATTTACCGATGATTCTGTTAACTTTGGTCAAACGTTTTCCTCGAAGTTCACCAAGTGAATGCTGAAAATAAGAGATCACGCAACTCGATAGTGCTTTTACACATCGCAGCACTATTTTCAGAAAAAGAAGCATTCCAGTGGAATAAAATCTTAAAATTGTTTTTTAAATTGATACGCGGAAGTAATTAAACTCGATATATGGAAATTTTATACATTGTTGCATCTACCTCCGCTATTTTAATGAAATTGGTTTAGGAGTATTGAAAAGAGATTCTAAAGTGAGTTTTAGACAAAATACAATCATTATGAAGTTTTTGGTTTCTAGGATTGATTTTTGATTGAAACATATATAGGCTCTAGTTGAAGTTCTCGTATCTGTCAATTTTACACGACTAAAATGGATTCTTAGATACATTTAAAAATGCATGTACACCCAAAAAAATAAAGTGGTTAATCTGAATAAACCGTCAGTCAATTTGAAGAAATAGCGTTCAATATAGCGTCAACGAAGAGGGGCAATCAGTTTGATTACTTTTTATTCAAATTTTAAATTAAAGAGTATTTTTTTTAATTTAACGAAATTTCTTCGAACTGAATAAATTGATTGAGGAAATGCAATTGATAAATTGACAAAATTTATTCAATTCAATTAAGATCTATGCTATCGAATTGAATAAAATTTCGTCAAATTAAAGAATGTTTTACTGCTGGTTTAAATAAAAAATTCGTTGATTTGAATAAATTTTTTCATATTAATTCATTGAATTTAATGAAAGCATTGTTGAAACGAATAAAACTATCGTCAATTTGAATAAAATATTTGTCAATTCAAAGAAAAATTATTTAAAATATGATTATATATATATATATATATACATATATATATATATATATATATATATATATATATATATATATATATATATATATATATATATATATATATATATATATATATATATATTTATATATATATATATATATATATATATATATATATATATATATATTTATATATATATATATATATATATATATATATATATATATATATATATATATATATATATATATATATATATATATATATATATATATATATATATATATATATATATATATGGGGAATTCTTTTTGAAACCGGCCACCCCCTCTGCCCATTTCAATTTTGGAGGAAAAAAATTTTTGAGCACACGAAAAAATTCGTCAAAAAGTCTAGTTTTTGATACCGTTAGGTGTTTTAAAAATAAAAGAATTTCTAACCTCAAAAAAACTGTTTAAAGTGGGGTATCTCGAAATAAAAAGCCATTTTTTAGACAAGAATATTCGAAAAAATTATAATTTCTCAATAATTTTGACGAAATTACTCACTAAAAGTATTTTGGGGATCGCTGAACCAGAATCCGATATCAGTTTCTACATTTTCCGACATCATTTCGGGAAATGATTATGAGAAAATATGTTTCCACCATTTTGAAAACGCAATCTGGAATTTGAAATTAAGGTCCGCCATCTTGCATCCGCCATTTTGAATTTAGATTCTGATACCGGATTCTTGTTCAGCGATCCTCAAAATACTTTTAATGAGTAATTTGGTCAAAATTATTGAGAAATTATAATTTTTTCGAATATTCTTGTCTAAAAAATGGCTTTTTATTTCGAGATACCCCACTTTAAACAGTTTTTTTGAGGTTAGAAATTGTTTTATTTTTAAAACACCTAACGGTATCAAAAACTAGACTTTTTGACGAATTTTTTCGTGTGCTCAAAAATTTTTTTCCTCCAAAATTGAAATGGGCAGAGGGGGTGGCCGGTTTCAAAAAGAATTCCCCATATATATATACACTAAGGCCTCGAGTTGCGTCGATTCGACTTGCGTCAGTTCGACTTGCGTCACTAAAAGTTTTAATACTATAAATTTAAGTTGCGTCGTTTTTCGACGCAACTGGAATTTTTCTTCCATGTTAAATTGAGTACATAGACGAGTATAATGACAGAGACAAAATATTTTTTTATAGATAAATACAATATTTGAGAACTGAAATAACAAATGAAACTTTCGAGTTGCGTCATTTTCGAGTTGCGTCGCTTTCTCATGGAACGCATTAATGACGCAACTTGAGGCTTTAGTATATATATATATATATATATATATATATATATATATATATATATATATATATATATATATAAATATAAAATACATAGATATTATTTACCTGTATAAATTCAAATTGTAATGAGGATATTTCATAAAGAGATAAATGAAAGGAAAACGTGTAAATAATACGATTAATGAAATTGTATTTATTGGGAATCCACTTGTAGTACAAAATGCACATTATGCTTATCACATTTTTTTATAATATTAAAAAAATATTTTTGAATGAACCTCCACACTAAGTGGGATGCTAATTAATATTCTAAATTAAAAATGTTGAATATTTTAAAACAAAAATCCACCGCCTCAATAAATGAGTTCAAAACGTATTTCACGCCATCGAAATACACCTTAAACTCTGTTGGGCCTAAAATACTCAGCGGCATCAAGAAAATTCCTTGGGAATCAGTTATTGAAATTTAGTTCTGACCCTTTTTCGTTTGCTCCTTCTACAACGCTCTTAGTTGGAACCAGTACACTGTGAAGTAAATGGAAAATCGCGCAACATCGACCATCTAAATAAAAATAAATTATTAAATTGTTGTAATTTGATAAACTTAGAATTTTATTAACTTACTGTCAGTGACATGTTTTATTTGTTGCAAGTCTTCAACAAGTTATTTTGATGACGGATCTGGCAATATTTTAAAAGCAAATGCATCAAAGTTTAAAATAAGACTCGACGAATTTGAATATTAATAAAAATCAATATTCATCATCACCTATGAAGTAAAAAGTAATTATTTATTTAAATATATTTATGAAAGGATTTACACGAATAACAACAAAAGATGACTTACTTGTACATTCCACACGAAGTTCTCAAATTTGAAAATCCATTTCTTTATTTTGAAATCTCTGCTTTTTTTCCAGCTTGCTAATACAATTTCCATTAGATCAATACATAGAGTTTGGATAAATACTTCAGAGGTGTCAAAAATATTGAATCCCTTATTTTGATTCATCGTTTAAACGTCATGATACGTACTCGGGTACTCCAGTATTCAATTTGTTGACTATAAAATTAAACACACTAATAAATAACTGAAATATAAATTAAGTTAGAAAATTCGGTGAGTATTTCTCGAAAGTTATTATAGATTTTAGAAAAGCGTGTTATGCGAGAGCTGTAATTCATTTGGTAGTTTTAAGAAATGTTACTAATCTGTTTGCTGAACAATGCCTCCAAAAATTATTCAATGAAATCAAAAAATCTAAATGTTTTTTTCCTATCTACTATAGTGTTTGCAATAAGAACCGATTTTTTCTACAAACTCGCCATGATAATTCAAAAAATGTTTGTTTGTTATATACATACCAACTTGTATCTCATGTGTTTCTTATACTGCTTCCATTTGTTGAATATTTCAATGATGGAATTAGAAGTTTGGATTTAGGCCAATCTAAAAATTTTGGTTGCTTGCCAGTGGTGTTCTAGTTCTGCCCAAGAGCAATTGTCAGTCACAATCGCTTCCAGTTGCTCGTTGATGTTTGACTCTGGAGATTCTAATTTTGAGATGAACTTTTAAGCATGCAGAACTATTAAAACAAAATACATTGTTACCAGTGTATTTTCTGTAATATAGTTTATATAAAACACAAACACTTGTTTTATTAAAATTAACAACACAAAAAAGACGCCAAACCACAATTTGTCTCCTCAAAAAAAATTAAGGTGCAATTTATCACAAAAAAGATTGAATCACAATTACGCAAATATTTGCTTACCTATTTATTGTTATATTATTCACTATATTATTAACTCATATGTTATTCATAAAAATATTATTTTTATTAAAAATTTATAACTCTATTTTAACACACGTATTAAATTTAAATGTTTCCGAATAAACAACGCGCATTGAAATGACTTAAAATTAGTTTTCCTCGTGGTTTAAAATAATATAACTAAACTTTCGTCCATTTGAAGAAATTTCATCAAAATTACGCTTTTTTTTCCTAGAGGTGGTTAACAATTTTGTTAAATTGAATAAATTTATTTGATTCAACGAAATTTAGTAGAATTTTTTGAAATATCAATTCTTCAACGTAATCACAATTTCATCAAATTGAAGAACTTTAATCAAATGTATTATTAATGAAAAATTAATCAAATCTGAAGAAATTTCTCATTAATTTGAATAATTTTCTTTTTTTTGCAATTAATTGAATATTTCATAATCAAATCAGTAGTAATTACCATCAAACTCAATAAATCGGTTCTTCAAAGTTCAACGAAATCGATTATTCAATTTCACCTACGAGATTTTTTTGAGTGTATGTAAGCAAATTCTTAAATTTAGCGATGCTGGAGAGAATTCAGCTAGTTCTTAATTAGTAATTCTGAAATTTGAATCGCAGGACTATATCTTTCGCAAAGGCCCATTGTGTTCACCCGTATTTAAATGCCGGTCGAATATTCTCGATTCGCCTTGACACGGAAATAATATTCTCGACGGTTTTTGTTAGGCTACTATACACCACAAAACTGATCCAAACTACCTTTAATGCTACTACTTAAATCTAGATGTCACTAATCTTACAAAAAAAATTCACCCCCACCTCACCTACGTGTGTTCGTTCCGAGAAGGATCTAAACTACTGCATCTGTAGGTTAGATCTTGTAGCGCACACCAATTCAATTTTATCTTCGTCCCCGCGTCCCGGCGATTCCATTTCTGCTTCATTCTGAACCACAACTCTACCTCTATACCTGGTATCATCTGCAGTTAACACATCTATAGCGAACACGCTTTTGACCAGCATTTCATAAGTGATCTTTCATGCTATCGTCTGTCCCTGTCACATTTTAGCGATATAGGGTCCCACCCGTTCCACTTAGTATCGCTGTCCCTTCCCCGAACTACTGGGTTACTGTCGTTTACCATTACAGAAGCAATTAACACCTCCTCTTCCGATCATTAAAAGTATTGAGTAGTTCGTCTTTTTCTTAATGAACTGTGTCAATATTCACTGTCTCCTTGCCACCACTCGATTCCGCAGAGCCCAATAATTCCTCCCGACCAATGTGATCCAGTCTTTGATCTTCATCATTCTCTTCCACCTTGTTACCAAAAGCCATTTTCAATATCTACTTGTAGACCGTTTGCTTCGTATCGCATCTCTTTATTTCTATGATTAACCTTTTGGTTCAATTGATCTCTATAATCATGTAATTGTTGTTTTTATTGATTAAACCCCGAGTTAAAATAGTTAACAACTGTTGCTGTGTTTTAATATTGGAGCAAATATATTAATGGTGAAATATATTAATTGACATTTATTTTGACAAGACGTTATAAACAAGAATTCATTTTGCTGCGTTTTAAATTTTTATTGTAAGACTTAGTTTCTAATGGTTTCAGGGGTTTACAAAATAAAAGCCTTTTCAAATTTCCCATTGAAATGGATAGCGCTCCCGATAGCGGCTCCCGATAAATAGGTAGAGCAAAATATTTGTATATCGATTTTTAACTAAAAAGTTGAATGAAAAATCTTAGTTTAGAGTTAAATAAATTAATTATATGCAATATTAGCGCGCTAAATATAAGTTTTGACATAGAAAATTGGCTGCAAAAAACACAGCATGTTCCACATTAATTTTTAATTTTTCCGGATGGTTCGAGAATTACTTCACGTTCATTCGTCAAATCCTCGAAATTTTATTCCTTTAGTTTTCAGAATCCCATCGATGTCACCATTCTCACGAATTTGCCCTATCAAATCCGGTTCTTAACAGTAGATTGTGAATACCGTTACAGAGTTTGGCGGTTTCAGGCTCGGCGGTTTTAGCATGCCACCTAAAGGTTTTAACAAAAGGGATGTTTGAATTCGTTTGGTTATCGTTTGGTCAGGATTGGTCAACACATTTAGGCGTTTGGTCTCCAATGGGTCAGTTTTTAGAAATATACCATGTAGAAAAAAATATTTCTTTTTCAAAGAATTGTATCTAAGCTCGTTGAAGATTGGTCACTAGTTAAATTCGTTTGGTCATCCCTACTTAATGATTTATTGAGAAATTTCTTTTAAACCGAACGATTACCTCACGAAATTTGATAAAAACCGTATGATTTTCTTGCCCGGGAAATTTTTTTATGAATTTTTCATTATTTCTGTGGCAATTTAACATAATCACTTAACTGAAATTCAGTGAATATTCAGAGTGTTTTTTCCAAAATAATAAAGTAACAGATAGCAATTCAGTGCAGTTAAGTGGTTTTGTTTTATAGCCACAACATGGTCAAAAATTATACAAAATCGTCCAAAATTGGCTTGGGTCATAAATGATGCAAAATGGAACAGATAGAAATAAAATTTGACAAAATCACTTAACTTATATTAAGTGGTTATGTTGAATTGCCACAGATTTATTTACTGTTTAATCGTAATTGATCAAACGATAAAAACTAGTGACCAATCCTGACCAAACGATGACCAAACGAATTCAATCATCACTTTTGTCAAAACCTTTAGATGCGGTGCTAAAAAGGAGGACCCGCGGTTTCAACATCAATTCTCGTAATTTACAATTTACTGCAGTGACGTCTTTTAATTTAAAGCATCGACATTAGAGATAGATGATTGTTTGCACTTATATTTGAATGTGGCAAGCAATGATCGCTGTCCATGTCTGCACCTCTGTAGGATCTAACGTCAGATATGCTGGTGGAGTGTCTCTTAGACACAATGACGTGATCGATATAGTTTTCCGTTCTTCCATCATTCGATCTCCACGTTACTTTGTGGATTCTCTGATACTTGATACAACTATATGTTGTACATTTTTGACACGTCGGTGATGCGTTGGCCGTTGTTGTAATAAGATATAGGTGCATGCTGGTAGAGCCGGTGTGCGATGTATTTTCTGCACGCCTACCGATTTTTGCAATAAAGTCACGCACGATGATTTTAATGGCGTTGATTGACCGTGCATATCCGCATGTTGATTGGGCGCAAGTCTATGATATTATGCTTTACGCATGATGGAGGCAACTCCAAACTTTCCTTCATTGTGATGGCAACTGCAATGAAAAGTGTAACCATTGGTGGTGTCATGGATCCTACTCTCAGACCATCTAAGCTCTTGTATAGTAGCAGCTCGTGTATAGTATGTATAATGTGTAACTCTTTGCTTGGTTCGAAAAGTTCTGCAGATCTCCAGGCCTTAAGAGACTAACTACGTTCCATATTCATATTTTTAAAGCGTTATCTTTGTGCAATTTCGGAGGTCAATCTTGTGGTGAATCCGATATGGTAATACAAGGCCTTTGATTCGGGTTCATCGAGAAGGTTATTACGTGGGTCACGTACTAGTGAGAGTTTTAAGACATCCAGTCCTACCTTGAATACATTTATATAGCGAGCCGCGTAGTACAAGAAAGACGGCCACTTCAGCCGTTCTTAACCCAGAAAACAGGCGCTAGTCTATTTAACTTTATTATTAACCCAAGCTGAATCTAGTTAAATTCTTTTGTGCCAAAAGCTCATGTTAAGCCTAAGCCTGTGGGCAATTAAACTTGTAAAACATATTTACCACAAAAAAATTGGCTTAGTACAGATTTTTCCAAAAATGATTGAGTTTAAAAATGGCACCGTAGCATTCGCACTTAGTATTAAGAATTTCCAACAAATCTTAAGACCACAAACTTTCCTTGATTCACAAACAGAAAACTTTCCTAGTTTCATAGTAAATCGACCCTAACCGCAAGATCCCCAGATAAAACAAAATTAGGACGTACTTGATCCCAAATAAACTCAATCCTTCAACCAAAACCAAACGGTTTTAGAGCTCAAACCCCAAAAAATCCTACCACCAAAATTAAACGAATCTAAGCTACAAAAACTACCAATCCCCCCACTCAACTTCAAGACCAATAGTTGCACCACCGCACCTCCACCGTTTCTACCACCATTACCAAGAAGCTCAATAGAAAACCAAATTGCCACAAGATCAACTACATCAAAAACTTTACAACATAACTTATCACATCGAATCAAACACCAATCAAATCACCAATAATACCACCAGCATAACCACAACAA
Source organism: Nephrotoma appendiculata (assembly GCA_947310385.1). Taxonomy (NCBI): domain Eukaryota; kingdom Metazoa; phylum Arthropoda; class Insecta; order Diptera; family Tipulidae; genus Nephrotoma; species Nephrotoma appendiculata. The sequence goes on from OX371224.1 coordinate 249,326,364, forward strand.
CCCCTCGAAACAAAACTGATTCCAGCAACAACTGCAACGATGACTCAACAACAAACACAACAGATTTAACCAATTATCGCAAGCTCAGTTCCACAGTTTTGCGGAGAAAGTACAAATAGGACAGATGACATATTCAGATTCACGGCTACAGCTGACAACATATACAAAATACTAACCACAGATGCGGAGAAGAAAATTTTCGATATGCTAAAGTTAACATTGACTGGCGAAGCATTCACCAGAATTTCACATCGGAACAAATGCAAACTTACAAGAGAGTTACGGTGAAACAGTACGTTATTACGGGTATAGACTGTTAGAAGCCGTAGAACAATGCAAGGCAGGATTCAAGTCGAAATTCAAATTAAATCAAATCAACTCATCATACGCAGAACATCTAGAAAAAACTTCAGTCCAAACATTCAAAACAGGACTGATAAATACCATCTTAAGGGAAAATATTAACAAAATAAACAAAACACAAATCGAGTAAATGCTTGCCGCAACGCCAGTCTCATATACCATAGCCGAAAAACCATTACCAATCTACACTCATAGACCACAACCAATTAAGATGCCATACACGAATCAATCAAGAAAAGATTCCCAATTTCAGAAAAACCCCACCCAGATGTACCAACCAAAAATACATATTATAATCCAAACCGACCACAATTATCTAACAAACAATATTAACAACCAATGCAACAAAACTACTAATTTAATTCATTAACCGCATTCAATCAACAACAAACGCGGAATCAATACACTTCGATACAACATCCAACACATCCCCAGAACTAATCCTTAAACAAATAGATCCGCAACAAAGTATTGTTCATACTGCAAAACAACCACGGGACACTCATTTGACGAATATCGTAGAAAATTCTTCAATAAAAACTACAACCAAATCAACAACCGATTCCATCCATCCGTACTCCCTGATACCAGAGACTTAACGGACAAATTCTACAGTATGCTCACAATCAACTCCAAATCCAGAATCAACAGAATATTATAATAAGGGAAATTCCAACGGATCTGACCAGTAACAGGAGAGACACTGCAACCGGATCATTCACAAGCAAAGCAACGCAAAATCAACCAGAAAACGAGTACATAAATTCTCTCCAAAAGGGGATCATACCAAACATATACCTACAGAACCATCTACCCATCAAATCATAACGAATCGAATCTAAAAACTCACATAAACCAGACAGAACCCCTTCATCATATTCATATTTAGATTTATAACATCATCACATTTAATTTATAACCAAACGAGTCCAGACACTCCAATATAACCAATTAATTATCAAATCTGCTAAAACAATTATCCAAAGCCAGAAACCTTTTCAACATATTCAGATAAGAAGCCAATGAGCCCAGATGCTCAAATTACAATCAATCATCAACCAAATCACGTGACAGTTACCTAAACTTAGAAACCCTTCTATAGTTAATAAGCAAACGAGCCCAGATGCTCAAAACATAATCAATCAATTATAAACGAAACGCTCAAAATTTAAAAAATTTAAATAAATGAAAAATTGAACAGAACATCAAAAAAAACGCGCTCAAAGAATGTTTTTAAAGCGAAAATTCGATATATTTTTGTGTCAAAGGGTACCCACAACTCACCCGGCTCTGGTGTTCTTGACCACGCCCAATGGTCTTTAAAATTTAAAGAACTTCTGTGTAAACGAAATTCCACGTGAACACTTTATCACATTTGGGAACTAATTTTCCGTAGCTCTGCGCTCTCTTTGGCCGTAACTTTGATACTTTCAAATGTGTTCACCCTTGAAAAGGCAGTGTATAATTGCCCATGAGCAAGTATTATTTGTGATAAATACAGTCCTACTTTCTGAAGAGTCTGTCCTTGAGCTTTATTAATAGTCATGGCAAAAGGCACTTTTACAAGAAATTGCTTTCTCTATAACTCAAACGGGAAAGGACTTTCAGAAGGTGCTAGTACCATTCTTGGAATGGACGCAATTTCTCCCTTTGACTTGCCATCAGAAATTACTTTGGCAAAAATCACGCTGTTTTACAACTTCGTGATAATGAGTCTTATACCATTACAAAGATCTCGTTTCCAATTCAAATTTTGGAGCAACATTATTATTGCTCCTACTATAAGAGTTAATTTATAAACAGGCTTGCCAGATGCATGAAGAGTGTTAAAAAACTCTACTGGAAAGTGCATTTTTTCCTCTTTATCGTCGGTGACGTACTGTCTACACTTTCGTAAACACTTTCATCCAGAGGTCTATCTTCAGGTGTAACCAAGTGACTCAAAACTAGGCCATTAATGGCGAAAGTGTTCTCATTTAAATGACACAAGATTGCTGTCATGGCATATGTTTCTGCCTCCGTCGGAGAAAAGGAATCAGGGAATATTGCATCCACTAATGAGTCATTGCAAATACACTGTTAAGGTATTTCAATGATATCGTCACCAAGACTTTGATCATTGGTGAATGTACCATTACCTTATATAAATACTACCGCGCATTAGAATCCCTCCGATTCAATTTAAACCAAGCTGTTAGCGTGGTTTCCTTTTCTGCAAACTTCAACGATGATGCGGCAGTTGAATTTTTTCAAAAGCCAAGGATTGTTAGAGATAATCCTTTAATTATCAATTCGTTGGTTTTCTGAAGAAACCCCCAGCACGTCGTTAGTACTTGGCGCATATACCCGTTTTTTCGAGTTATCTCTTCAAAATCTTTGGGAAATTCTTTGGCACATTTCGATCTTTCAAACATCTATCGTTGGAACAGCCTTGTGTCATGAGCCTTATTGTGACATGTTAAAAAAACTGGGTATTTTTCCTTGCCTGGAATTTTAGCCCACACCAACTTGTCAATAGCCTCGGTTGTTCAAAGTCCATGTTTTTGATTACATACGCATGCAATAACTGTACCCAATACATTCCTAACTTCTTGAATTAAAGACTTTAGAGACCAGATTTAGTCTGTTCTCAGAACTTACAACCTTTATAGTTGTCTTTAATATCTTTTCATCTAGGATTTCAGGTCCCAGTAATGAAGAGGTCTGGATTCCCAAACTTTCCTACAATTCCCACTGAATCCTGTGAATTTTGGAGTTGACTCCTTGATCCTCCACTAAGAGGTCCGCCTGTTGTCCGTTTTCTTTTTCAAAATGGTGGGGCTGGTCAAATGCACCGGCGTAATTATTAACTTTTAATTCAAGTTGATATGTGTTTTTATATAATGCAACCGACTGGCTTCGGTTTTGCAGTATACAGAGTGGTCCAAAAGTCTCGAAACGGTGATATTATTTCGCGTACGGGAGGAAAATCGGAATTCTTATACTATTGTAATTGGGGTCTATTGTAATTTCACCCGAGGAATCGAATGGGCCCATCAGATTTTGGACCCGGTGGGGCCTTATACAAGATATGAGGCCCAACTTTGAAATTTCAAATGCAAACCCATCTTTTTTATTGCAGATTCGGATTCAGCGGGGAATTTTACATCCGAATTGGTTAAAACCCGAATTCTGCTGGTACATTTAAAGACCTCGTTTGTTGTTTGGGCTTAAGAAGTCAATTGTTTAATACAACCAGCGAAAAAATTCAATATTTACGTCTAATACGTATGTGATGTACGTATGTGTGCGATAATTGTTTCATAAGTTTTTCTTCGAGCTAAATATGCCCTTAACTTTTTAACAAAAAACGCTGAATAGGTCCCGAAAATGGACGAAAAAATTTTTGGTTTTAACCAATTCGGATTTAAAATTTCCCGCTGAATTCGAATCTGCAATAAAAAAGATGGGTTTACATTTGAAATTTCAAAGTTGGGCCTCATATCTCGTATAAGGCCCCATCGGGCCCATAATCTGATGGGCCCATTCGATTTCTCGGGTGAAATTACTAAAGACCCCAGTATCAGAATTCCAATTCTCCACCCGTGCGCGAAATAAATTCACCGTTTCCAGACTTTTGGACCACCCTGTATATGCATCAACAATAAATTGTTGAGTTAATTTCCCTGCAGAAAGGAAATGGCTAAATTTTCTTATAGCCAATAAATTACTGTAATATTGCATCTCGGTAATTCTTTTCCCAGTAATGTTATCTTTTAAATCAAGATGCCATCCCCCAACTCTTTTGGGAAATAGAAGTGGATACACCATGGGATCACACTTTTCATCAAGAACAGATAGCTGTTTAGTCTCACGCGATCTTTTGTTGGATCATGAAATTACCTGCGAGTATATTAGAAAAATTGGCACTGGTTCCAAATTAGTTTCATATGAATTTTTCTATAAAGGTCGATTTCAGTTGCGATTTTTTTTTTCAGTTGTATAATGCTGTAAATATTTTCAACACAACTAGACCTTGGAACAATTTTATATCACTTTGAGGTAAAACGTTACGAAATGCACACTAAAACAATTTACCGTGCGTAAAACGCGATATTATCTTACTATTAAAATGATATCTTATGAAATTCAGGTATGCAAAGCTCCGCACAATTTATGATTAATTGCGAGATTGAACTCAAACAAGTTTTACATGAAATGAGTTGCGCGTGATTTAACTTTACTAAACTAAGATAAAATTATATATCTTATTTTATTTCATCATACATAAGATTTCTTATAAATAATCTGTATATCTTATAAAAAGATTATATATGATTAAGAAATTATCATGTTTCCTAATTATCTCAATTATTACAATATATTTATATATAGATAATTTTGAGTATAAAAAATACCCTACCAATGGTTTACAAACATACTCGTATAAAATAACAAGACAAGAGTAAAAAAAATTGAAACCAAGTCCGAAGTATCCATAAAATTTTATGATTTGTTATGATTGTGGTCATAAATTCATCACATATTTCGTCGGTTAACGAAAAAAAATTGTAAAGCTTAAAATTATACGAGTATTCATACACAATTTTTTTTATTTTATTAAAAGTTCAATGATCTTATCAATTTTCCTTCTTTTTCGTTTTCATTTTGGATTTTTGATTACGCCCGATCATGTATACTCGTACGAGTTTATATTGATTGAATAAAAGTGTAAGACCATTTTTTATATTTACTCGTATTCTTAATTTTTGATTTTTTATAAATATTTTTTTTATACAGGTGATAATAATAACAATAATCAAGATGATAATCAAGGTATGGTAATATAATAAAAATGATTAGTGATGATTAGTTTACAAAAACCAAATATGGCTACGGTCGTTGTTGTTACTCTTAAACTGCCAAAATGATAATCGTTTCATAAATTTTTTAATTTTATTTTATATTTTTTTGATTTTTTAAGAAATGATAAGCCAACTAATTTTTGAGATAGGCGTCTTGATACGCCATGAATACACAACACAAATAAGATTACTGAGAACATGCCTTTGTAAATTATTTTCCTTTATTTTTAGACCTGAGGAGCTAATATCAACTTGGTTCGAGCCAAAAATTTAATTTTAGTGCTGGTGACACATTTAAATTATCGCGATCAGTGTTGTGCCGTATGGTCTACACCACGTAGATGTAGAGAATGTATGTAGACAATTAAAAAATTATGTTGACAATGGTTGCGGGCTAATAGCCAGGTAGGCAAACTGATTGAAAAATCTGTTCTAACTCCGATTTTTACCATAGTAAACGATTTACCCGACTATTTGCCCGCAGCCAATGTACACAATGTCGAAAATTATTGTTTCTGTAATTTCTTTGTTAATTGAATCATTTCGACTCCATGGAACCTCATTTCTTACTAACATTTGATTTTATGTATGGTAATGACGTACTGCTATGTTTATAATATGTGTTGCTATGGCTGAAAAACGGTATGATGAGAAAAAATGGATATAATATAGCTGACTTAGTATACGATTTTAGAAAAATTCCAAAAAAGTTAAAAACCTATGTTAAAAGCAGAACTGTATACACAGTTAAATGTTTAAACCAAATAAGGAGCTCTCAAAATAAACTGCTTTGAGCCATGGTACTTCAATGAACATGAATGGATTAATGATGGCTATCACACATCAGTATACAACTATAATTTCGATAAAACCGCTCAAATATCATGTATGTGAAGTTGGCACGAAAAACCAGCCCGAAAACACCTTTTCAATTTTGGTGTGTTTCTGTGCTAAATTAAATACTATCTCGAAAAATTTATTGAAAATGCAAGAAAAACTATAATCTCATCCCGAAATATGTTTGAACTAGTATTAAATAAATAATAATTAATATCGGTGAAAAGGAATAAATATCACGGTTTTATTTGCTCTATTTAGACTTCACATTAAGGTAAAGTATGTGACAAAACCATTTAAATGTGTGCTGTTGTACAACAAAATAAGTTTTTCTTATTATTTAACTACAGAAGACACACAACATGTATCATATGCATACACTGTGTCGAGATTGCCCTCAAAGATTTAAAAATACTTAAGAATAAGCACATCAAGCAATTTGTCCTTATGGTTTGATATGAAAAATCGATTAAATTAATTAATTATTTATGGAAATCGTAGAAATAACCCCATCCGGAAATTAAGTTTAAAAATTAGGTCCATCTATCACCTAAGCCATACCAAAAGCTCATCTTGAAATCATGACTATAAGATCCTGAACTTAAGCAATTTGTCAAATATAGATGAGCTTTTGGTATGATTTAGGTGATAGATGAACCTAACTTTTAAACTTAATTAATTAATTTAATCGATTTTTCATATCAAACCATAAGGACAAATTGCTTGATGTGCTTATTCTAAAGTATTTCTTTAAGTCTTTGTGGGAAATCTCGACACAGTGTATGCATATGATCCGATATAGGAGGATCCGATCATAGGAAAAAATATGTCTTTCCGTTGTTTTTCGAAACGAAAAGCTCATGATTCCAGTATGTTGTATTTGTTGCTAAGCAACAAGTAATAATAGTACGAGAATATTTTTTCTGGCCTAGGCCGGGAATATATTCCCGTATGGATTTTTAATTGTTTAGAAGAAATAAAAGTACACTTATAAGTTCAAACGCATTTATTTATTTTAATTTAACAGTAGGATTTGTGTTTCAAGAAGACACGTAATTTTTGGTCTTTTGCAATTTCCACATTATTTTTAACCACTAGCATCGACCTGATCATTGAGTAGTTTGACCATAATGTGGATGATTTCAATTTTGTAGATAACAGAGCATACCCAATAGAATTCCTTATGACTTTTTACTTACAGAAAAGTATGAAAAAAAAACTTCAGATTTTTTTTTTCTCAAGTTTTTTTTCATACTTTTCTGTAAGTAAAAAGCCATAAGGAATTCTATTGGGTAAATGCTCTGTAAATCAGCGAAATACGCCAGAATGACGTTTTTCGAAAATAATTTGATGTGTTTAGATTGATGATAATCCATAAAGCGTTATAAGCATTTTCATATTTTTCCTTCGATTTTTGCGGGAGTAAATCACATGTAGATGAACTAGATGCTTCCACTATATCCGGTGGGGTACAAAATAAGGATAATTCGCTTTCACTGTCCATATCCCTTAAATTTCGTTCACACGTTTCTTATAAATCAAATAGGTACACAAACTTGACATTTTTTGAAAAAAAAAACAAAATGTATTTATGTCTTATGATGTCGTGGCTAACTAAGCAATAATTTTATGTTATTTTCCATTTTTTACTTTGTTTTGATTTCTTAATATGATAATTAATGAATAATACTAAAAATTAGTTTGGGTTTATATTCGTTTTAAAGTCCGATCGAAGAAAAAATATTATGTACAATTCGGATGAAAAGTGCATCCCCGGACTCTGGTTGCCAATTTCCACTATCGTCGGGGAATGTAGTACTTTTCCTCCTAATTATACAATATACTATTGTTGTACAACGGCACACCTTTAAATTTTTTTGTCACATACTTTACCTTAATGTGTAGTCTAAATAGAGCAAATAAAACCGTGATATTTATTCCTTTTCACCGATATTAATTATTATTTATTTAATACAAGTTCAAACATATTTCGGGATGAAATTATAATTTTTTTGCATTTTCAATAAATTTTTCGAGATAGTATTTAACTTAGCACAGAAACACACCAAAATTAAAAGGTGTTTTCGGGCTGTTTTTTCGTGCCAGCTTCACATACATTCAAATGTCCCAATATTTTTATGAATCTTGTAAATCCAACGTGCAAAATATTTGGTTCAACCAATTCGTATGTAAACTTAGATAATGAAGGTGAATGTAGTCTCGTACAAAATTATATGCTTATCAATGAAACCGATACGTAACCACATTTTATTTGGTTTCGTTAAAGTATATATTGATGAACTCGATTTACGCGAGCTACTAATCCTAAACATTATTGACATAAAATAAAAAACGTAAATTTCCAATATATAATTCTTCACAAAACTACTCAAAAACCATTTTCCAATTTTTCATTGATTTTGTAAAAAATGTATTTTTAAAAATATCATGTAGTATTATTATATAAATTCTATACGAAAGTATTAATTTGTCACCATCGCCAAAGCGGTGGATTTGTGAACTAAGGTGCTGGTAATAAATTTGTTGCTTTTCCAAAGCCTTGCAACGATGACTGTTCTATGCGTTACATGGTTTTATTGGACTGTTTCCAAAGCCACAACGGCAGTTTTTGGTACAAACGAGCTTTAATTTATTTTGTCGTTATCTTATGATATACAGTACATGGCCAAATTAAAATGAACTTTTCAAAAATTATGCATTCAGCGGAAATTTGGTTAAAAAATATGTTTTTTTAACTTTAATTCATTAAAATGGATTTATTAACCTTTTTTCTATAAAAAAAAACAAAAAAAAAATAATATTTCGTCCACCTCTCGTCCACCTCCCTTTATTTTTAAGCAAAACTGTTGGTCGACTTTCTGATGGTATCCTTGATTAAGGGGTCGTTGTACCAAATATTTTTAATTTCCTCAATAAACTTTGATTTAGTCGTGATGACTTTTTCGACAATTGGCGTTTTAATATAGCCCACACATTTTCAGTCGGGTTCATATCTGGTAAATTACCAGCCCAATCCAGAATGGGTATCCTTTTTCATTTTATATACACCAAGACACGTTTTGCTGTGTGGAAGGGGGGTTCCATCTTCTTGAAAAATGTATTTTTGATTACGGCGGAACAGTTTTGGGAGTTCGGGCACCAGCTTTTTATCCAGGAGCTGAATATATTTCTCGGCATTCATCGTTTCTTCTACGATGTACAGAGGTCCCGAGCCTTTTATGGTGATACAACCCCAAATCATTACTGAAGTTGGATGCTTTACCATTTGTGTAATGCAATGCATTTTGAAACATCTTTTTTGATTGTAACCCCAAAATACAAACTCGTTTTACGCCTTAAATAATAAACTTAGAATATCTAACTCTTCGAATATACATTAAGTGTTTCTTTGAATTTCATATTGTTTTTGTTTCATTTTTTTTCGTTTAGATTATAACGGTAATTTTAAATTTGGTCAACATAAAACCGGATCGTGACCTCATATTTTACTATGAAAACATGCGTAAAAATTTTGTATCCAGCTTTACTTCTGTTTATATTTATTTTTTTCTGTGGTTCGGTCTTCTCTTTCGGTCGTAGTTCGCTTTCGATGTTTGCGCTGGCTAGCCAAGGATTCACCATTTTTCTGCTGCCTCTTAATGTTTGACACTGATGACTTTGTAACTCCAACCAATTCGGCAAATTTACATTGTGTTAAAGTGGTTTTTGTCAGCAGTTGGATTATATATCGTTTTGTATCCTCAGAAATATCATGTTTTCATCCCATGATGACTTTGATTTAATAAGCGTAAAATTTGATATGTAAACAGAACTTAAATAAATAAATATTACTAACAATTGGAAGCCTATTAAGTACACTTCTAGAAAATAATTATTTTAATTTAAATATTTTTGTTACCCTACTTTTAAATAACGATGTGATCACAAACGATTGCACAATTGAAATGTCAAAAATGAAAAAAAATGAATATCTCCAAAAACATAAGTAACGGGGAAATTTTTTTCTACGCAAAACAAAGGAAAAAAAAATATGTAACAAAACAATTTTTTAGTTCAATGGACGTTTACAGTAATTGAAAAGATATTTAAAAAATATATAGTTCACAGAAACAATTTGCTGCCAGCGCCATAACACTGAATTTGAGAAAAAAAATGCTAATAAAAAAATTTGCCTTCGTCCAAAATCTGCAAATCGCCCATTTGGTGGAACAGTGACACAACTCAAAATTTTTAAATTTTCAGTAGAGCGATTTGAAAATATCGCTCAAAATTGTTTGTAAAAACTGCGTTTTTCAAAAGTAAATAAAATACATTTCGATTAGTAAAATAAATTTTTTTCTATTCCTACATCCTCAATCGGATCTTAATTTATTATAATTATTTAATATTTTGCAAATTTTCTTAGGATAGTTTTCAGTATCTTAAAATGTTAATTTCTTTTGCGAATTGAGTGATTTTTTATATGGAAGTTTACCTAATTTGCTACATATAACTACACAAGTGAGTATGATTTGATACAACATAATAAAAATATGAATTATTAGGTATCGTTTGATTCGAATATCTTCGAAATGAGTGAAATTTGAGTTGTGTCACTGTTCCAGCAAATGAGCGAAATGATATGCCACATCAGAACGAGAATAAATGTATTTGTAATCAGCGCCACAATGATATTTTGGAATATTAATATTCTTTAGATAATTTGTGACATTATTAAAGACGTTTTCATGACTGTATATTTTATAATAAATCAATTATTCTCACCCAGCGTTATAACGGTGAAGCTTTCAACTAAATGGCTAATACAAAAATTTTATATTTTTTGTAAGATTTTTCAAATGATTATGATACATCATTATATAGGAACGAGAAAAATTGTATTTGCTTCAAGACCTTTTCTATGATATACGTCACGTGTATATTTATATATACATATATGATAATTTAAAAATTAGCTACTGCAAGCGCCAAAACATGATTGGAAATAATAAAAATTGTAACTGTTTCCAACGCCACAACGGTAGTTTTTAGTACTAAGATTTTCTGGAAAATTTAAGGCATTCTTCAAGTCCTTTCTAAGGATATACGACAAGTATATATATTTTGTAATAAACGAAAAATTAGCTCCTAGCGCCAAAACGGTGGATTTATGAACCAAAGTTTAATCGAGATTGTTGTTTGATCTAAGATTTTTCAAACGATATACTACACGGAAATAGGGAAAATGCAAAGCAATGCTGTAGTATTGGGTAATTTCCTATACCCGAAGGTACTCGTAAAAGGTAAAAGAAGTTTGACGAACAAAAATTTGATTCTGATAACCCGTTCTTGAGATATCATCGGCAGGCATCGTCGATCCATCCATCCAGACAAAGAACATACATTTTTTTTGGGATTTTATGATCAGGGAACTTCGAAGGTCGAGAAAAGTGGTTTTGGACGAGGGTAATTTTTTATCATTTTTTATCAGGATTTAAATAACTTGACCTTACACAGACCGAAGTTAAAACAAAAACAAAAGTAATAATCGAAGTTGTCTACAAATATTTTACTCACTCTACGCATTGTATACATTTTATATTCGAAAATGAATTTTCTTCGCTATTTTCGAAACATGTTGAAAATTCCGAACTACGCATAGACGCACAACACTGGATTTGCGAAATAAACCACGAATTTAAACTAATAAACTTTTCAGCGTCAGGTGCGATGTATATACCTGCCGTTTAGAAGTGGCACAACTCAAAAACCTGAAAAAAAACCTCAACACCTGTCCATTAATAATTGGTAATTTTATGTTGGCTGGTTTTAATCAAATTTTTGGAATTGCTACCCTTAATCTACTGAAAATTTTAATTATGATAGTTTTGAATTGATGTTATAGTTTTGAACAATTATGATTCATGATAATATTTTTAAATATCTTTAGCTATATTACCTACAGTTTTTGGAAAACTAAGTAAAAATAAACATTTTTAACGAAAAACTCTGATTTTAGTTTTGATATCGTAAAGTTGTAACTAATAAATTTCGACATATAATAAAATATAAAAACATCCCCTCAAGGATTAGGCGGAACCGTTTTCATTTTTAGTTGCTTTTACTATGACTCGTCTGGCGAGTGGCATCTGAGCACGTAAGTAATGTAATTCAAGTTGCAGGATTGACTCTATATCTGTTTGTCTTTACCCCATGTACACCCAAGTATAAACTAGAACTATTTCTTATTTCTACAATCGTTCTAATTGGTCTGTACGGTTTTTTTATACCCGAATACTGATATTTTAGATGGCAGCCATTTATAAAACTAAGTTGTTTAAATAAATCACTCAAAGTCCAATACCTGTCAAAAATGTAATATTGTCTCGATTCATTAATTTTATTTTCTACAGCTTCATATTTTTTATGACATTTCAAACCGATGTGTACCTTAACCTCAAGTTGTTATTTAGTTTAGATTTTTTCACGTTCCGATTTTTCGGAGCTAGTGGGTAAAAATTGAACTACGGTTTCATCAGAAGAATTTGATTCTTCTGATTCGCTGGACGAAGATATTACACTGTTCTGATATATTCTGCCGCAAGATCACTCCTACATCATTCAGTCGTTATCATCACTGCCGACCGGAGAAATGTTTTGCTTTAAGGAGGACCATTGAAATGTTTCTTTAGAAGGATTTTTAAGGTACAAATTTAAAACAGAGTCATATACGGCTTGAAACTCATTTCATTTTATTGCGATTGAAATTTCTGACTATATTTTTCGGTTTTCGATATCATTATAGATCCCAATTTGAGATAGAACTGTTATTGGATGGCTTTAAAATAACTCCGAAATTGTATGTGACTTATAACAGGCGTTATAATCACTCTTGACCGAAATAAATGGTATTTCAACAGGAACGGTCGAAATTTGTTAGGTTATGGCAGTCATTTATTAGCCAAATTTATTGTGAGTGATTCAGTAGTGTATGAGAAATCACCACGGCAGGTTGTAGCGTTGAACAACGTGTTCAAATCATCAAATTTAATTTTCAAAATCAGCCAACCGGTTCGATAAATTACACTGTGCTTGAATTGCAAACTTTTTTTTCGTGACAAGCTGATTTTCACGTTGATAGCTCTTGAACCATTAAGATTTTTGTTATGCTTGCTTCAGCAAAGTTGTTGCGCTTTTCATTTCGACGAAAAATACTGTTTTTATCATTTTTTATCATTTTGTTGAATTTAAATCGAGTAGAATCGACCGAATAAACATCGCATCGACAAATATAGATACAATAGAAACTATTTAAAAGAAAGTTAAATCGATTCAATTGATTTTATGGTGATTTTTCCTAAAAATAAAAAATTCCTAAAAAATTTACATTTTCCTTCTCTTTGACAAAACAATGGCGTGCGGTTGCGATAGTGGATAAAAATCCTGGATTTTTCCATCCCCTCGTTTTAACCAATTACATCACGTAAATTATACACGTAAATTAAGAAACATCTGCATCAATATATAAACCATCAAATGTCACTGCGCCATTCAATCACAGAAACATACGACGGATAAAAATCTTGGATTTTTCTATCCCAGATTATTTTTCTATTTTTTCAACTTTTTTGTATGCAAAGTGGCGTGTCTGTTGTACGAAGTAAATTTTCGAGTGATGAAAGCCAAATTCAATTCACAAAATTTCTGATATCAAATTTGTGCGAAAAAAAAACAATTCCATTCGATTTGTCAACGGTTTTTCGGAATGTTAGTGCATTCAGCGCGTTGTTGTTGAACATTCCGAAAAATCGTTGGCAAATTGTTGTTTTTGACAGTTAGAAAGAAAAATGAAAACAAACGCGCCGAATACACTAACATTCCGAAAAATCGTTGACAAATCGAATGCAATTGTTTTTTTCGGTACAAATTTGATATCAGAAATTTTGTGAATTGAATTCGGCTTTCGTTACTCGAACATTTACCTCGTTAAGAGGTTTTTTATTTGATATCAATGGTTTTGGCACGGCAAATTGAAAATGAATTGAATTGCGATTCGTTTTATTGTTGTCAGTCAAACCAGTTCACACACACTCGATAGCAATTCATTTTTGATTCCTTAAACAATACAACAAAATATACATATTTTAGTGTGTTAGTTGGAAACAAAAATTAATGGTAGCTACCCTCTCGCAGATATTCCATCTTCATGCGATGGGATTGGAGATAAGATCTATTATTTACAGAAATCATCATAAAGATTCAAAAAATATCGATTTTATGCAATAGGAGACTGTCAAATGTTCAATGTTTTTGGTGATGTGATGCCACTTCACATCAATTTGTCAGTTTTTTCATTTTTTCAGTATTTTGGCCAAAATGACCCTCAACCTTAATTTTTTGAATATTTTTTTATATGCTACTTGATAGCTGTCTATACCTTTCTAACGAGCTATAATCATAATAATTGGGGCACTTTTTGGGGCAGTTATACCTGAAAAACTAATTTTTTGAGGCAATGTTTGGAAGGTCATATCTCCACTCAATGTTGGTAGAAATTCAAGCTTTTATACATAATTTGGGTCTACTTTTCAAGACCTTTATGTTATATACCAATGGTATATAACATGATCCTGGCGGCCTCAAAGGAAAAAAGTTCGAAACTAGCTGTTTATATACGAGTTCGACTTCCAGCACAGTAGGTGCTCTCGTCACTCGTTTGTACTACCGTCCAAAGTGATAATTTACGTGATGTAATTGGTTAAAACGATGGGATGGAAAAATTCAGAAATTTTATCCACTATCGCAACGGCAAGCCATTGTTTTGTCAAAGAGAAGAAAAATGTAAATTTTTTAGGAATTTTTTAATTAGGAAAAATCACCATAAAATCAATTGAATCGATTTAACTTTCTTTTAAATAGTTTCTATTGTATCTATGTTTGTCGATGCGATGATTATTCGATCGATTCTACTCGATTTAAATTCAACAAAATGATAATAAATGATAAAAACAGTATTTTTCGTCGAAATGAAAAGCAAAAAAAAAATTAGATGTGGTTTTTCGGTCTTGATATGTTCGGCAAAGTTGTTGGTCTTGACCCGCGCAACAACTTTGCTGAAGCAAGCATAACGAAAATCTTAATGGTTCAAGAGCTATCAACGTGAAAATGAGGGTTTATTTTGACTCAGGGCCAAAACATGTCGAATGCGATATCTCAAAAATGGGGACTAACTTTAAAATGGGGCTAGCATCCATTGAACTCAGCGTACTCGAACAAAGTTGACCCCTGGGTGTTTAGCTTGTCACATTTTACAACTAGCACAGTGTTATCAGCCACCACTCGTACGTCACCGAAACGCAAGGTCTGGGTGTGCACTCGTATTAAATGGAATTGATTCAACAACTAAAGGTAAACGATATTAGACAACGAGGTTTGTTCGCTGAATGGACTATGAAGCAGTCGATTTAATAAGTGTACAAGCAAATACGTATGTGGAGCAATATCAATGCACACGAAATACGTCAGCACTAAATGCGTTCCGGCAAAATCACTGTTTAGCATGGATTTCGGTCTGATGAATTTATCGGTCCTTTTTTCATCCAAAACGAAAAAGGTCAAGGCGAAGTTAACGGTGATCGCTACAAATGATAATAATCAACTGTTGCCTAACACTGGATGACCAACGATATGTGGTTCCAACAGAATGGTGCTACGTGTCACACCGCGAACTTAATACCATAAATATTCTAATATCTCATCTCATATTCTTTAAAATAAAATAGAAATTGAGTGGATAACTCAGCACTCACAGCTTGTTCCATTTACATTTAAAATCGAGTGATCTAATGGAAATGGTTTTTTTAGAACAAAATTTTTCGTTAAAGCTTTATGCAACAATCGGTTCACAGACTTCAACGATTATTCACTAGGTACTTATTGCATGATGTATGATTTAGTTTAATGCATGGTGTATCATCGAGATCTTGCCAGGTACTACTGGCTTCGTTGTTTATAGAGGTTTTTAGATTTTTTTACAACAAAATCGTTTGGTTAAAGTTTTGTGCAACAATCTTCCAAAATAATGCCTTTAATTCATATGGCAGACCAATAGATTTGTCCACTTGGCACTTGTAGCATACAGTACTCATCAAGGCCATTGTCTCTATAGGGGTCTTTTGATTTTATTAGAAAACAAGTCGTTGAAGCTTTATGCAACAGTTGTTCCAAATAATGATTGTTATTTATATAGCCGACCCCCAGGATCGGACTGGGACTTTCAGTAAAAAATATACATCAAGAATTTTTCAGAAACCGCACTGTCTTAATAGTGGTCTTTTAATTTTTTTTAAACAAAATTTTCGTTGAAAAAAAAGTTTTCCGCCGACCTCAACGATCGATCATTTGCCGCACTTCCGGCATATATGTACACATCAAGACGTTCCTATAAACAATCTTTTTTATCTTTTCCTAAATGTTCGTTAAATTTAGGGGCAACAATTACAACTCAAGGTTATACATATATGAAAATTTTGTCGTTTTTTTGTTAAGCATTTCACATTCGACCTTTTTTCGGCCAACCGCCGTCTAGGGCCACCATTTTGAATTTTTCAAATTCTAATATGAAATTCGTGATCAGAGGCCCCTATTCCCGATTGGTCATATTTCTATCGATCTTCATGAACGTCAAAAATTTTGACACTTTTTGTGGTCATCTTGGATCCGCCATGTTTGGTTTTTAAAAAACAAGCTCTGATTACTCTAAAAAACTTGTATGTAAATTAATAGAGTTAAATTACGATTTTTGACCAAATTTATTTAAAAATAAGAAAATTTTTAGATGAATTAGAATTTAGTAGAATTTTTAGGAAATAATTTTAAGTATCCGAAAGGATAACCTATATAGCCAATATATAATAGATATATGTTTAACGGGTAACTGTTTGAATTGTAGGTGTTCAATCGCAATTGACATGTAATATTTGGATCTGAATATTAGTCACCCATCTTTCGCAACTAACATACAATTCTAAATACTCAATTGATCTAACACTGCGGCAATTACTCATTTGCGTTTATGTACAAACCGCACAGTGATTTTTAATTCAATTTACTACTTTAATACTTACTATCAAATCCACTTAAAAAATTTGATGTTTTTAAATTATAAGAAGAGATTTCTTCTTGCTTCTGTTTTATTATTTATGTATGTACGAGTATGTAAGGAAAACCACTCAAGATTTATTAATATTTTTATGAGAATATTTTCCTTTTTATTTCATCTATGTTGTGTATTCTATATAGTAAATAACAGTAGTAATATTGATGACAACATATATATACGATTATAGTTGTGCGGTGGTTGAAATAAAATGTTGACGGCGGCGTAACAGCGTAATAAAAATAATTGGACTTTTCTTGTATACAACCGTTCGGATCAAAATTTTTTTCTTTGTTTTAAACTAATTTACAAAAATGAGAAATAAGAAATTTTCTAATCTTAATAAAGCAAAAAGGGCGTCATTACGCTAACCATCCCTATAATCCTAATCCGATAAACAATAACTGTTTGGATTGTTATACACGACGTCTTATATGCTGTATATATGTATACTGTGCTAGAGCACAGTTATAAAACATAAAACGAAATGAAATAAGTTTTTTCTGAATAGAAATACTTTTAAAAAATAACAAGAAAATGTTTACTTCACCCACAGCCCACACACCCTTTTCCAATGAATTTTTTTTTTCGCTTTTGCTATTTATTATAATAATGATTGTAGATTTTCCGTTTTTATGGGTGTAGTGCGCTATAGAAGGGAGTGAGCAAGGTTATTTATTTTATTTTTGTTCAACCAAACTTTTTTTTCTTTTGCTATTTTGGAATTTCAAAAATTTTCTTAGTTTTCCACCCTTAGTTACGTATACGAGGAATACTGTTACATTTGTATATACTACTCGTAAGCATATTCATTTTTCAGTTCGGTGAATAGTCAGCGACGAGCTGAAATTTTTGTAAGAACCTCCTCGCTTAAATAAATTATTTGTAAATTAGGATTTAGGGCATTTTATAATGATGTTTCTATAAAAACATTTACATTTGAATTTGGAAGCCTTTGCAAAATAGAGGGCTCCAAATGAATGTAATTAAGATTATTCTTGCTTAACATATGGACTAAGCTAAGGCACAAAATAAAACCCAAACAGAATTATGCTCATTATTTTGTTTATCGCTGGTTGAAGCCCTTTCGCCTTCATCAAACATTAACATTAGGATTATTACCAAACGAGATATTTGCAGTTCATGCATTTTACAATGTTTACTTAGGGGCAATTATTTTAACACTAGATCATTAAAAAATTAATGTAAGTAGATATATTATGTCTGAAGATGGTGACAGTGCTTCTACCAAAAGGCGAAAATTGCATGCATGCATATTCACACTGTGGCAGCGTTATTGGAAAAATATTTATCATATCAATACTATTCACGGAAGTGTTTTTGTACATATACGAATAAAAAAGACTATAATCCAGAATCAGAAATACAATCAAAGAACATTTAAATTCAAAACTTTATGATTTACCAAGGTAGCCTAAAAGTTACTTGGCACAATAAATCACGATCCGGTCTATTTATGTTAGTACCTACTAAACGTCGGTCCCTTTTACGAAGTAAAATAACGTATACATAATAATCATGAAAATTTTTGACTTTCAGAATTTTGAAATATTTTGAAAATTTTATGGCATTTACGAAAGACGATTACACACAAACAATATTTAAATTAAATTTTAAACAAAATAGTTCAGATAATTTTTTAAATTTTACAGTCCAGGCAGATTGGCTAATCTGGGGCGACATTTTTGCGAAATGTTGTTCAAATCTGTGTAGGTACTTGAAGTGAAAGCTGTTGTCGAAGTTTTTTAAATTTTTGCAATTTCAATTTCATTACAAAGTTTCGTATCATAACTTTTAATCGTTATATAAAAAAAATTATAAGTACATAATTGTTATGTAAACAAAAATATTTCTCTTAGTTAACAAAAGTGATATCTGTAGTCAAAAATTGGAACCGTCGACATAACATGACGTCAAGTAGCAACATTTTTAAAGCAGTGAGGCCTGTAATATTCTAGGTGCACTGAGTAAACTATCGGGAGTTATATGTGTCGTGTTCCGTTGAAATTTTAAACAAAAAGATGGTGTTCGGCTTTTAAAGTATGCCACAAACTATTTAAATCATGAAATCTGGTTAAAACATTACTGGTACTCGTATTATCCCTTTCAGCAAGAAAACAATAATAGTTTCTTTCTTAATCGGAAGTTTAAACAAACACTGAGTCTCCAAGTGGTGTGAGTAGTGCTTCTCAAACGACATTATCTCAAGCAGTTGTAAATAATATACCTAATTGAAAGGAGCGGAGGGTATACCTGGCGAAATATGTCTTTAAATTCCGATCCATCACAATCTCA
Source organism: Nephrotoma appendiculata (assembly GCA_947310385.1). Lineage (NCBI taxonomy): Eukaryota > Metazoa > Arthropoda > Insecta > Diptera > Tipulidae > Nephrotoma > Nephrotoma appendiculata. Next base: position 249,345,882 of record OX371224.1, read on the forward strand.
CAAGGTATCTATGTATATTCAAAGTTTTATCATCGCCAAAATCAAATTTCTATCGAGCAAATTTTAAAACATATTGGAATACTAGAGGAAGATAGTGTGTCGTTATAAGGAATCGGACAATTACCAGACCCATATTTTGACGAGGTACTTCAAGTCGAACCATCAACGTGTATTTATTGCCAGAGTATTGAGAAAAATATCGTGCCGCTGCAATCAATAAATGGAAAATATTTTATTCATTTTATTAATAAGCACCCAGTTTAAATGATCTAGTGGGAAAACAAAATAAAAGCAATCACTCCAAAAAATTTTGTCGATTTTTACTTTCAGATAGAACAAAATCACAGAAGTAGCAGGAACAATTTCAAATATTTGATCAAAATATATATTATCTATCTCCGAAGTATAATGTCATGAGAGATAAATTACATTTTGATGTACTTTTGAAATCCTCATTAGTACGTTGGCAACCATAATGCAATTCTCTAAAAGAAAAAATTAACACACTAAGCGAAATGGACAAACAAATACAACTCAAATCGAGATTGGGTCAGAAACTCTAAAATTGGTAGTCACACTTGTGTTTTCATGGTACGTGGCTCTATTGGAAATTGGAAGAACATTTAAAGCTGTTACGTATCTAAAAACGCCATTTCATCAAATTTGTTATCTAGGTTGTTATCATACAGACTAACCTTGGTCGTTTCTTATATTTATAAGCTTAACTGTTAAAGCTGTGATTTTTGACCTTGCTTCGAATAATCTAAAGAGAAAGTCTAAATCATTTTAGAGCTAGTACTAGAGAATGCTATTTTAAAATAAAGAATCAACTGTTCAAATAAATGGTATTTGAGCCAACAACACCAAGTCGAATGTGTCCAACAAATAATTACTGCCACCATATAGTCATATATGGTGGCAGTAATTATTTGTTGGACACATTCGACATATAGTCAACCATAGTCATTTTGATAAAATAAAAGTCAAACTATCTAACCAAGTATTTAGCCGCATTGTTGTTCCTGCAAGAAAACCTAGCAGGAAAGTTAATGACGTAATGGCGACACACTAATGACTCATTAGTGACAGTCAAGCATGACACGTATATAGAAATTTATCAGCAAATAGGACTAATTTTTGTTTGTGACATGTCTGAGATGAATCGTTTATGACATGTCTTAGATGAATCGTATGTGATAAATCATGGATGAGTCTCATGTGACCTGTCTGAGATGAATTATATGTGATATCTCAAATAGGATTCATTATACGAGATTTCTGACATTTATTTATGTATCTATTTATAAGGAGATATATAATGAAAACTGTTGCCTTAAAAAATATTACAATCATCTTTCCGGTACCAGATGTGTTGTGTTCCAGATGGCTGAACTTTGCTTTCGTTGACTATAAACAAAATTGAAAAAATTTAATATGTTCAAATTTTCCGAATTATTGACTTACCTATTCGACAAACAAGATGATACCGTATGTAATAATAATAATAATAATAATAATTAATAAATAAATTGTAACGGCGGGGAAACAGTGAGCATGAAATGAAATGTAATTTTTTCATTTTTCTCGATTGTTTACCTTTATATCATTTTAAAACTACGTTATAAATTGAGAAACTTCGAAGACATGTCATACTTGTTTCGCTTAAGACATTGTCATGAAAGAAGTACGGTTTTAGGACATGTTACATACTTGTCGTCTAACGTGGGCTGTAATTGGACCCTTCATTTGGGAATATTATAGTGTGACTTGTCATAAATTAGTCACCATATCATTAAAAATCGACAAAACACTTTTTTCTTTCTTTCTCATACACATTTAGAAAAAATGTAACTAAATGAAACGTATGTATTTCGTAAAAAATAATTCACATGCATGTTGACAAGTTTCAAACTGGGAAACTGCATTTGAATTAAATAAGTTTTCCGATTTTGTTAGAAATTATGTGCCTGTTACATTAAATCTTTTTGGTAATTTGGACCAACTGTTTGATTGTTTAAATTCGAAAAGTTTATCCCAAACAAATTTAAATGTGACGAGAAATGCGCCGTGTTCTCACATTTCTTATATCTTTATCATGTGAAAGCCACGAGATTAGATATATGGTATACTTATACCTCACGACTAAATCAAGTCGCTTTAGAAAATAAATATTCGTTGATGCGATCTGTCAACGGAAACAATTTTAACCCGTTCATTCAAGAATTTGGCTGTACTGTCGGCAAATTGTTATCAATTAAGTATCTCTCGCCATTCACAGCCCTAACAAATTGAGAAAACATTTCGAGTGCTACTTTGTTGGACGTTATTCAAAAAGATAAAATATTTGGGTAGTTCTTGAGAATAGTTTTAACGTCAGCCAAGTTCTAGAATCACAAGAAAGTGATATTGGGGTCGATTCCGGGATCTAAAATTTTATGTTATGTTATGTTATTTTTGTTTTTTTGATACAAATTCCAATAGGAAGCGGGGAAATAAAATAACATAACAGCAATTTTATGTCACGAGAATAGGGACCATTATTGGGTCATTGGGGTCGATTCCGGAATCTAAAATTTTATGTTATGTTATGTTATTTTTGTTTTTTCAATACAAATTCCAATAGGAAGCGGGGAAATAAAATAACAAAACAGCAATTTTAGGCTGCGAGAATCGGGCCCATTATTTAGTCATTCAGAAAATATTTGACACCCGTCTCACAGATATTTTAAGTGAATAAAATTCTAAAAATTATTTTATTGTGCTTTAAGTGCTTTGTCATTCATGCAATTTTTAGATTGTGTTTTTGGAAAAATTATCAAAGGAATTTGGTATTTTACAGTTTTCGGATAAAATATGGCATTTACAACACACGGCAAGGCGAATTAAAAGATTCAAATAATTTTAAAGATTAAATTTTCAAAAACTGTTGACCTTTTTGGTTTTCTGAAATTTAAAAGCGGGAACAATGATTTTTGTTTATACCAGACAGTTTTTACCAAAATTCCGTTAAGTTTAACTTGTGGATCTAGAAATTTCTAAGGCGAAAAATTAAACTTGCGTGACGTATTGTGCTGTATGTTCGGGTCTATGTACATTCGTGGTAAAAGAAAGTCAGGTGTTGAGCACGTCATATTCACACAAACATTTTTTTCTCTGAGAAGGCATGATTACTGTAATATTTATTTTGCAGTAGCTGGGAGTAAAAGTATCGAAAACGCTACAAGTGACGATAGAATCTTGCATTTTGGTATATAAAAGATATGTCGATGAGAATAACCGTATAATTGTGAAAAGTAGTTGGGGAGTCGAGTTATGGAGCTCCAAAGTTATTCAACCTCACTACTAGAAAATATATTATGAATAACTATAGGTACTCTAAATTAATTCAATTTGGTGAATAGTTTAATGGTAAAGTATCGGCTTTGACATGGTTTCTCGTTTATCTAGGAAAGTAGGGATCAGTTCTAGGATCCGTAATTTTTTTAATCAATGCTTTTGTTTTTGTTTTCACCACCAATTGGTTTACCATTTTGAAGAATGACATTATAGACCTTTTTTCGACTGCATGTGGGCGTTGCTTAAATAATAGCACATTTCAACCAATGAAACATTTCTACACCAGAAACTCAGAAATTGGCAAATTTGTATATGCCTTTTGGAAGAAAATATGCCATTTCACATGGAAATCGTATATTGCAGTAGATACACCAAATTAAATTTCGCACGCTTTATTCAGAATAACTCTAATACCGTAGAGAGACACAACATTGAACACACATTGAAGACGCATTGCAAATTAAATTATAATAATCGTAATAAACAAGTGACAGACAGAAACCCGATTTTTGCGAGTGAGCATAATTTATAGGAATAGATTGCATGTATCTAGTTACGAAAACTTAATAACTCTGTTTTGAAAAAAATCGTGTACAGACAGACAGGCAGGAATAACTTAATAATAAACAACGAGGTTATCTACATAGTTTCGGTATAGGTCAAAATTTGATTTTTCAGGAAATCACTTTTTCTCTGAATAATTTATTGGAGCTCCTAGTAAATTTAATTTTCAAACCCGATTAACTTACACTGGGAAGTCATGTGGAACAAATTTAATTTGTTTCACCGATAGAGATTCGATAGTACTAAGAGTAATTTTGAATGGATAATTTATCTCTTGCTTGATTTCGTAGTTGGCAGATTTGTTATTAAAAGTGATCATAAATACTGGACCCCCTTTTTTGTTGATTTGGACTTCTTGTTCAGTTCCGATCCTTTCTTTCTTAATGATGGTCACATCATTTTCTATTTGACCACTATTTTTTTGTTTGATATATCCTCAATAATTTTCTCTTTTACGCAGATTGTTTAAAGACCTTTAACCAAACTTTAATTGTTTCATTTTTGTGGTCATGATGAAAAAATTGTAAGTTGAGGACGTAGTAGACATCCTTAAGTGGGAGAAAATTAAAAATAGTCAAGGAACCAAGACCATTAAAAAAGCGGTCACAATCTCATATTCAACAAAAGCAACAAAATTGAAAATATTTGTAATATAAAAGCAACACTCAATATGAGGGTGCAAATAAGACTACTGAAACATATAAGATGAGATGAATACCTTAATGCAAGAAATACCACGGCTTTAAGAAAACCAAATGATATTACGAGCGAGGTATTAGAGGAATAAAATATGTTTGTTTACACAACGCGAAATACTGCCTTATTAACCGAAATGAATCATTAAGTTGTATAAACTGATCAAGAAATAAAACGCGCCAATTGACGCAAAAGTCTAATTTACCAAGAGAGGCTTGTTACCACCGGGAATCGAACTCAGGACCATGAAATTTCAGACATAATTCGTATATTGGACACCACCATTGGAGTGAGAAAACTCCAAAGGCAGAAACCGCTGATGTCTAAATATTGAGATATTTCTATACCAAGGCAATGCTTCTACACCAAAAACTCACAAATTTTCAAATATTCTAAGTTTTAGATGGCTTTTGAAAAAACGCGGTTTTATTTCTTTGTTATTTAAAGTGATGAGCTTTAATCTAAAAGTTTAAAGTGAAACTTAAAAGTGAATTTTTATTGATTTCCACCTTGTTCAGATCCGATTTTTTACTTTTTTATTGATGTTTACAGCATTTTTTATTTGATTACCATTTTGCTTGAGATCTTATTCAATTTCCTCTTTTGCATAGATTGCCTAAAGACCTCTAATTACCACTTTAATTGAACGATCGTTCTTGTGTTAGTAAACTATTCATGAGTCTCGGACTTACTTTTTTAGTAAAATTACTATAGGTTGCAGAGTCTGCAACATTAGTTTCCCAGATGCCATTATTTAAAACGTGACCAGTTGCTTTCTCTTGCCCAGGTGCTGCACATGTTTGTTCTGTTTTTTGGCCTCAATTTTCTTTCTTTAAAATTGTAAATCCTTCGATCAACTTTTATCTCTTAATTACTCACGGAATTCAGCGGTTTCATTCTCGTACTGAAAGATAATTTCTGTTGAAGATTCTGGCAATATTGATTACTACTGTTGTATTACCTAACGGTAACTAACGTTTTTCGTTGAACTGTTGAATCGATAGTGATTGTGGCTCAATTAAAATCAGGAAGTCCACAAAACAAATATTTATCGAACATTACAAGCAACAACGACATAACTTTATGAACCACACAACTTGAAGCATCTTTCCATTTGTGACCTATAATAGCCGGAAATCTCTGATATAAGAAATAAAAAACTCTTCCTACACCCATCAGTTAAATCAAAAAAAATTCTCGTATTACAAAATTGTTGCTATCAATTACAATATAGATTTTTTTTTGGTAGAATCTAACTTAATATTGTGTTACGTACATAAACATCTTAAATCTTTTGTTCCAAACGGTTTGTGTTTTATACACGTTACTACTTCAATGCTTGGTTAACCGAACGCAATTTTAAAACAAAAGATCACAAATTAAATTTTATTAAGCCGCGCGAGCGTAATGAAAATAATACTCGTATGTAAGTTGGGAAAATGGAATATTATTTTTGTTTTTATTATTTCAATAAATAAAATTAATTGTATATAAATAAATATGTCAAATAAATTACCATTAACATTTTACATTTAAAATAAATTACGAATATGATAGAAAAATTGATGTACAGGCGTACCCCAAATAACTCAAGCTTTGGAATGATTTAAAATTTTTAGCTTAAATTATGTAACGTTATTTTACGACCTGGGAGTTTTACAATAACAAGTAGTAACAAGTAATAAAATAATTGAAACTGTTTTTAAATATTTTGTAAAGGTTTTGCAATTATACTAAGAGCCATAGTAGCAGACTCTTTACGCGTAATGTTAAAGTTTAATTTTTCCACAATTTGCATAAACGGTTTAAACGTGGTGTATCTTATATTGCACAGCTCTTCAATATATGTGATACGTAATAATTTGTGTTTTACCTTCCTTTCGGTGAAGGTTGCTTGTTTCAGTTTCACAAGATCAGCTTTATAAAAATTGAATGATGGTAGAACTCCAGGATTGACAGACTATCTCGTTCGAGACGATCGAATTGCCATCAGTGTTTGGAATGGTGTGAATTTGATTATCAAAGTTGATGTTCACTACAAGAAGGATTCTTCCTCTACCGGTTAAATTTGTGTCTGACAATAAAAACGATTTTCCGGAAGACGTTGAAATCCTAGGTCAGACGTTGAAAATCAGTCTCGGATCTTAGTTCCATGACGTTCTGTATTGCCAGGGTATTGTTAATATTTCGGTAATCGACAAATTCAATAAGATATGTTATTTCGGACCATGATTCTGGAGAAAATAATAGGTCAAACATAGATTCAGGAATCGTTAGTTTAAATGACGTAACTTGTCCATTGAAGTTTTTAAACGTTATTTCGAATCAAAACAAAATTAACGTGTGATATAATTTTTTGAATTTCTGAAACTTTTGCTTTAGGAAGAATATGCCCTTATGTATGCTGTATAATATGATAGTGGAAGTTTGTCAGTAAGGAATAAGAGATTACGCTACTCGGCACAAGTGGAACAAAAGAGAATTAATTTTGTTATTTATCAGCGGAGATTTTTTATTAATTTTCTATCTTTCTTTTCACTAAATAAAACATCCTGGCGAATTAAAATATTAAATATCATCCTTAAAATGAATTGATTGATCTCCGAAGTAAAGAAATTATGATGAAATTTGGATAATAGTATTTGTTAGGGATTTTAAAGTGAGTTTTGGACAAAATTCTAGAATCTGTTCATGTTGATTCGAACTTGGCCATATTTCATAACCAATCGGTATGAAATTTGGTCTCTAGTTCGATTTTTATTGAAATAAATTTATGGATTAGAATTTTCACTATAACTTTTTGATTTTCTGCGACCATATTAGTTCTTTTCTATGCCTTGAAAACAACGGAAAGTATTGGTTACTAGTGGAAGTCTTTGTGGTATTGGCCAGACACTGCGAAGAACTTATATATTGCTTCAGAAAATCAAAAAATTATTGTGGAAAATTTGATCCATAAATTTTCCACAAATTTTCTATGTAGTCTCGGTATAACCTTAGCTATATTTAAAAAACAATGAAAAGTATTGGTTACTATTGGAAATTTTTGAGAAATTGATCGTAAACTGAGAATATGAAACCAATTTTCTTACGGATTGGTTATGAAATGACAAGTTTAATACAGAATGAACAGATCCTAGAATTTTGTCCAAAACCCACTTTAAAACCCCTAACCAATACTTTTCCAAATTTTATTGAAATTCGTTAAGAAATGGCAGAATGACGGAATATTGTTAGATTTCAAGATATACCGAGCTCCTTTACTTCGATTTTATTCTGCTAGGCTGTTATTTCAAAAGGAAAAAGTTCCCGATGAAGATTTAGAATATTAGTGTCATCTTATAGCTGGTTTGTGAATTAAGAAGGAATTAGTTAGATTAGGACAAGCATCACTGGTAGTTCTCAATTCCTTCTAAAATCGCCCAATTAGTGATTCTACAGTGGTTTTACATGAGCTGGTATCTGGAGGAATACGTGCAGTTATAATAATAATAATTAATTCAGTATTCCATGCAAGTTGTTGGTTGTTGAGCATATTGTTGTTAATGTTATCGCATTTGTTTGTCGTGTTGGATGTTAATCATGTTCATCTTATCCTACCAGAAAAATTGATTCAATTTTATTGCTGCCCGCTTCATTTAAGTTTAACACGGAACTCGTAAAAAATTTAAAAATAAAAGAAATCTCGCAAATTAATTCAGTGTGTCAAATTCCAAAATATGAATATGCACACAATCCTCGCCTTCATTGGATTTACAAATAGAACAAACGTAATACTGTTAAAGTTAGCCGAAAATTTCCAGCCGAAAGTTAATGCAGATAGTGTCTTGAATACAGCAAAAATCAGTCAGGAACTTGAATTTAGGATCGATTTATATCATTCGGGTGAAGGGGAAATTATTTCAGTTTATAGGAATTTAAAAATCGATAGAAGCGAGAATATAAAGAGAGTTTAACTTTCGGCTGAAATAGTCAAAACACTATCTGCATTATCTTTCGGCTGGCAACTTTCGGCTAACTTTAACAAGGTACAAACGTATTTGGTCGTAGTCATCTTATCAGTTTTGATACATTGACAACATCTGACTCTTTAGCACGTCTAAGAAATGTCTTATTATTGGTTGACTTGAATGCCGTTGTTGAGCGCATGGTTCTCCTAAGTACGACTATAATTTTTTTTGGAAACTCTAATAAAGGCATAGTTCGGTATTAATTTTATTGTAAATCCAACACAAGTTCCAAATGCTTATATACAGCAATTGGAAAAAAAACTTTCATGTACGAGCGGGTGGAGCGTCTTGGACAAGCATAGTATGAAACCATTTGGCTAGTGCTGTTGATACTCGACATGCAGGCATTATAGTCTGCAACAAGTTTTGGTTTTGTAACGTTTTTGTTTCGTTTTGTCATCAAATTAATGACGGCCGCATTGTGGTTTGAAGTGTTAATTAACACGTCGCGCTGGTCTTTCCACTTTGAAATAATCATTTTTTTAAGTTATGTCGTCATGAAATTTCGCCGGGTTTTAGTTTACGTTTTATAACATATGAGGGGCTTCGCTTCCTGTTTGTATATAGTGTATGACAATTTTACCCAAATACCCCTTAAGTTCCTTGACTACACTATATGAATGACCGTGTTCGTTTGATACCGTTTCAATTCCGATATAAATAAGCATAGCTGGCAAAAATCCTGAAATCTACAAATTTTATGGTGGTCTATAAATGCTTTTTTTATTTTTTAAAATATGATTTGCGACATTTTGAATCTTGTATAATCGAGTGGAATAGTCGTCGCTTGTTGCGTCATAAAAATACATATGTACTTCTTATCACATTTTTAAAATGTATTCGACTAATTGTTCGACCAAACATGTTTTGAGCATATAACTCGCTTGTGGTCCAATAATTTCATAAAGCGAGTTTTTTATAAAGTGTCATTAGAATGCATGAAATATAAGCACCTGCTTTATCTCGAGAGATGTTATGTCTCTCCACCGGTTAAATTTGGATTTTGCTCGTAGTCCCTTATGAGCAAAAATATGCGTTAGTCCACGTTACTATTTTAGCCACTAAATCATCATCAAAAATCTATTAATATTTTTTCAGCACCCATTATATTGTTATAAAATATTAAATTGTTTTCAAGCTTAACATTCATCCATATGTCATTGTCAGTTACTTGAACATTTCCAATAGCCTGAAAATCCAATATTTCTGAGAATTCAAATGAGACACGCTACTTCCAGAGTCTTTAAAAGAAATCTCGGTGCTGCTTGCATCCAATTTGGATTCAGCAGTTTTCTTGAGAGGCTTACTCCGTCCTTTCATTTTGCAGAATAATGCCCTTATGAATTGAAGAATATGTTGTCAAAAAATTACAAAAGTTTATCGATTTTACCTTAAATCGGTACAATATTACAGTGAAACACATAATTTTTAATTATTTTGAACTTAGAAAAAAAAAATTAATTTTCATATTTAATTATAATTAGACAAGGTATACAGCACTTTAGAACATAAAATTGCAAATTTAAACTACAATAAAAACACAAGCAAAATACATCTGGGCTGGGATGTTCTAACATCACCATGTTTCGATAATTTATCGAAGTTTATTTCTCGTTTCTGTAGAATAAAATTTATCTCTGTTTCAATTTTTTTATCGTTTACCAGCCTGCTAGATTGCAATATTATGATGTTTCTACTGTGTTTCTATCACCAAATAATTTTTTTTCGATTGTATAATGAAAATAATTGAAACAGATATTGTTCAAATATATTCTAGTAGGTTGTGATAGCAATAGAGAAGAAATAATTGATAAACGAAACAGAAGTCAAATTAATTCTAGCGGAAAGAGACGTAGACTTCGATAAAATATCGCAAAATGGTGATGTTAGAACATCCCAGCCCTGCACTATATGCAAAAATCTTCGATCGACATACACTAAGCGAAAAATATCTGAGTACAAATTTTGTTTGAAAACTGAGACTTGAGTGTTGAGAGTTTTGATGATGTTTCACTTACCTACTAGATATACTGATGTAAATAATAATCAAATTTTATTTTTTTTTTACATCTAGGATGCTGATGAGACAACATAAAAACTCCCAAATCTCAAATCGCGATTTTCGAGCACAATTCGTATGCTGGTTTAAACCGACCAACGCAAACACGTTTCATGCAGTCCTATAAACTACCGCGCAAAATAAAAACTACACTGCTCGTCAAAAAAACCCGGACACTTGAATTTCTTCATAAATCTTCAATTTCTAGAGCAATTACGCTATTTTAAAGGCACTGTCATATTAAATAGTACATAACTGAATAATAGGTGTAACAGAAACCGTATTTTTTTTATTTAAAATCCAATCACAGCAACAAAGTGTAATAAATGAAAAATATTCAAAATTTCGATTGTTACGTTTCTAAATAAATGGGCATCTATATCAATTGTTTTGAAACATTTAAAGTAGCATTTATTGTTAGTATTATTACTACAACTAACGTTAACAGTGCTTAGTTATTATTATTAGCAAATATTATAATTATGAAATAACTATGAAACCAGAAAATATCGCAAAAATAATTGCTTTGAGTGAGGATGGCCGTAGCGTGCGTTATATTGCTGCCCACCTAAATTTCCCTCGAAGTACAGTTCAAGACGCTATTAAACGATATCGTGAAACTGGTCAGTATGAGTGAACGGTTGGATCAGCTCGTAAAAGTGCAACAAACGAGCGGGACGATCGGTTTATGGTATCAATGGTACTGCGAGATCGTTTCCAAACAGCTAAAATCGTCACTGGTCGATTGGCACAGGTACGTGGTGTCAATATTTCAGTTAGCACAGCATCGCGATGATTAAATGAACATGGATTGTAGTCCAGGAGGGCTGTTACAGGGCCAGAGGTTCGCTCAGCTCATCGAAGAAACCGTTTGACTTTTGTTCGTAACCACGTCAGTTGGACTACGGACGACTGGAAGTCCATGTTGTTAACTGATGAATCAAGGTTCAGTCTGCGATCAACGGTTGGACGGGAAAGAGTATGGCGGAGATCTGGAGAGCGATACTCACAATATGCCATATCCCCGAGAGTCCCATTTCATGGCCGCTCACTAATGGTGTGGGCAGGCATTTCTATAGACGCCCGTACAGACCTTGTATTTCTACGCGGCGGCACTAACTGCCCAAAGGTATATCGTGGAATGTATAGAAGAATTTGTGGTTCCATACGCCTCATTTATTGGACGGCAATTTAAACTAATGCATGATAACGCCAGGCCCCACGTTGCAAACGTTGTTGGTTTTTATTTAAATAAAGATGAAGAATATATCAATATCCGTTTTTAGGTAATTTTGTTATTTCAAATGTTTTGATCCTGTGGTTACTTTTATTAAACGAAAACTTGATCCGTTAGTGCTTTTTGGCGCACATAATATTATTTCTTACAACCATAACGCGAATAATGCGAATAGTTACCGTTAACACAAATATTTACTGAAAAAATGTAGTGTCCGGGTTTTTTTGACGAGCAGTGTAGTAGCACAGACCACATCAAAGTCATATCTCAATAAATAAAAACGTTGATGTACATGTTCGATACCGTTATTCTCGCGAAATTCGCCCAATTGACTCAAGATTTTGGATATATATTTGTCCTGGCTATAAACGGGTTTTTGTAAACGCGATAGGTGGTACTGTAGTCAAGATATAAAAAACCGTCAATTCTCTGGATCCAATGAACCAAATTTTGGTCTTATGTTAGTCTGGCTCTAATACAGGTTCTTTCCAATTTTGGATCGGAAAGGTTCCGCTGTTACCGAATAACATGATTCATCATGGCCCATGTGGTGCCTGTAACATCAATTTGAACTGCATGGAAAATGGTATGTGACAATAGCGTTATCCAAGGGATTTAATATCAGATACAATAACTGCGGAAATAGAATAATCAAGCAGATGACATTGAAATGGATAACAAATGGGTTGTATTACTGCAGCTCTGTGAAACCCATGAAATACATATGTAAATATGTCCAAAAAGGAGGCGATATGGCTGTTTTTGCAGTTAAAGGTTTGAACAAAAATGACGAGGTAACACGTTATCAATTTGGCAGATATATAACTATCAATGAGGTTGTATGGCGTATACTTTAATTTCCTATTCATAACAAAGATCCTTCGGTTATCCATTTATCTATACATCTTGAAAACGGTCAACGTATGTACTTCGCAGAATAAAATGCGCAGCTACGCCACCAAAAACCACATTTACTGAGATCTTTCGATTGTGCCAATAAAACAATGGCTATATGGGCGATTTGCAAAAACTTTACTTTATGCAGAAATTTCAACTTATTTCACGTGGAACGTATCAAGAAAACAAATGGGAGACACGCAAACGAGGCATCTTAGTTGAAACTCATCCTGGCATCGTTTCTTCGTTTTCCCGGCAGATACAGTTCATTCTAGCCTACGTGAGTGTTTTTATTTGAGATTACTTTTGATTAATGCACGCGGCCCAACATAATTTGCCTATCTTAAAACAGTGAATGGTTATTTACATGAAAATAAATGTCGAGCCGTAGATATTTATTAGAATATCATGGGCGTTGGGATTTAACTATGACAGATGCCGGACTAATTATTTTAGGACTACTATTTTATTTGGTATTATATTTACAACCTGTTTTCCAAACAATCCTAATGGGATAATATAAGGATGCAATGAGTAGGTAGGAATAGGTTTCACACCTGATGTATACAATAAAACATCGGTAAAGTTAGAGGATATTTGAATGATGATTTCAAATCAACCACTCTTAAAACTGGGATTGCCATCACCAAATGGAAGTGGAAGTGATTTATTGAATCGCAATATGCAACGTGAACACTCATTTAATATCGATGAAATTTATATGCCTCAACAAACGAACCAAAATTATTACCAGAGCAACAATTAATTTTTGTACAGTTATGCATGCAGTTGCTGGAAAACAAGGTGGTTTCTTCTTCTTATAGATGCTCCAACCGGAACCGGAAAAACATTATTAATTTCATTATTATTGGCTAAAATAGGATCACAAGGTATATTGCTTTTACTGTAGTATCTTCTGGAATAGCAGCCATCCTACTGGATGTACAGGAAGAACAGCACATTCTTTAAAATTACCTTTAAACATTCAAACAAATGAAAACGCTGTCTACAATATGAAACCACACTCCAGCATGGCAATAGTTCTTAAACAATGTCACATAATTATTTTGGATGAATATACAATGGCTCACAAATACTCATTAGGTGCCCTGAACCGAACACTTAAAGATCTTAAAGGAATTAACAGACTTTTTGGCGGTGTATTGATTTTATTTTCAAGCAGCAGTTATTCCGAGATCAACGCATGCTGACGAAATAAAATAATGTTTAAAATCGACCTTTTTATGGCGCAGCATCTACACCTTTAAATTACCAACAAATATGAGAGTGCAAACGTTAAATGATCCAACTGGTGCAAGATTTTCTCACAAAACAAATGTTTGCCGCCATGTAAAATCCAGAGTCGATTTAATTCCAAATATTTTTCCAAATCTTTCCCAAAACTATAAAAGCAATCAATGGTTAAGCGAAAGAGCTATATTTTGGCGGCTAAAAATGTTTAACATTAACATCAAATTTAAAATTTAAAATATGATGGACACAGAAATAAGCATACATTTAAATCCATTGATACAATCGTTGATGAAAATGAAAGTAATCTCACTGCCTCCAAAGCTCTACAACGGCACTAGATTAGTAGACAAAAAATGTATGATGTATATGTATCCCAAACGATGCTCCGATTCAGTTACAATTTCTGATTCGTTTGGCAAACAATGAGTGTTTGCGGCTTGGATTTGGAAAATCCATGTTATTCTCAAAACCTTAAAACTTATTTAAATACACAGAAACTGGCGAAACAAAGAACAGAGTGCACACTTTAGCATTGCTATAATCATTCATATTACCATGATTTATAATGCTAATTACTTAACGTTCAATAAAAACATTTATTAAAATTTACATTTATCTTGTTTTAATTCGTTTGAATAAAAAATTAAATTTATCCAAAATCTACAGAAATATTTATTTCCAAAAAGGCCCGCCTGTGTAGGACAACGTCCGCCGGGTTGGGAACCAACAATTTTTGTTTTAATGCCGCTAGTAATAAATTAATTACGCTTATTTTATTTACTCTAAAAACTGAAAATCATTACACCGGCTAGAAGTCTAACACGTAAATCGAGGGCAATCTGTACAGAACCCAAAATCAGAAATTATAAATTATCATCGTCTTGTATTTTGTGATTTTAAATAAAAAAATTGTTCATTGAATTTCGACTGAAATCTGGATCGATGTACTCTTTATTTAATTAATTTTAATTTATTTATTTTTCTCTTCTGTTTGCTTATATATGCTCGAATTATTGTTTTTGATTTACTCGATGTTTGTTGTAATCGTTGATTCAACCAAACAATGAATGTATGTATGTATAGACATGTTCGTATATATGTAACGGTTAAAGTCTGAAATCTGTAAATGTCCGATACTTTAATTATTTAAATTTGTTTACGTACGATTAAAAACCGATTGTTCCGAGGTTCGATGTTTACGAAATGTTTGTTGACCTTCCCCCAATATAGGACTCTAATTTCATAGATTTCAAAGCCATAAAACAGTTTTTTGTAATTTTTATTCGGACATTTACCGATTTCGTGCTTTTACCGTAACATATACATATATGGATGAAATATAGTAAAACAACAATATATAGACCTAGACTCATGGACTACATGGAAGTTATTTTGGTTCTCGATGTATAAATATAAATGTTATATAGTTTTTATCAAAAATGATATTAGATTTTATCATGTGGTTTCTTATGCGGTATTAGCTAAATTTATTCAACTGTATACCAAATATGAAAAAACCGCAATTTATTTAGATATACGCATATTGTACAGTAGCCGATATATTTTTCTATTTTGCTCCATTTTTTATCTCTTGTTATATAAATTACAATTGCCCCAAGAAATATTTACTTTTTTGCTGCTCCTTTCTGATTTTTTTGTTAGATACAAAATTAGATAGCGCGTAAACGAAATCATTTCTTATACTTTTTTTGCCTCCATTCAGTAACATAACCATGGAAATTGTCATTAATTTAATTTAATTCTTCTTTGTAAATTTTCATTTTCTTTCACGTTTCGCTTTACTGTGTATAATTTATAAACCTTAAAAAAAAATAAGTTGGAAAAACAGGAATAGGAGACTTAAAAAGAAATGAAAAAAATTATTTTGAATTGATGATAAGAATTTTCCGTTCCGTTTGAAAAAATTTCGGTACACCCATATACCGTTCTGTTAATTGTATACTCTCCTAGAAAAAGCGAAAAAAAAAAAAAATTTGGGGTGGAAAATTTAAATGATTCACAAAAAATAATAATCACTTTGCGATAATTTTCCCCATATTTTATTTTTCTATTTCCTGCGAAAATGAAAATGGTATGCAGGTCACATTTATGTATAGTTTGTGCTGTATTCGTCTACATGTGAAAATCCTTTTAGTTGTTATTCATTTCTCATATTTTAACTTCGCTTATATAAAAATAAAAATAAACTTAAATCCTTATACATTTTTATATAAAATACAGCTTTTCTTATTTACCATTTTCCTTTTTCTACTTACAAATATTGTTCGTACAGACGTACAGCAAGTATTAAATTTATACAGAAATAAGAAAAAAGGGTATACGCGTTTAGAATTTTAGATTTCCCGCATAAACAAAATACAAATATATAATGGTATAGGAAATATTTAATATGTCGTCTATAAATGGGAGCCCCCACATATAGTCTAGAATCAAGCTTATACATAATACGATATTATATCTAGTACATAAACTATAATTATATATACGTAGCTATACCCAAAGCTTTTTAGCGAGAAACTATAATGGCTTTATACTTTCAATGTCGTATATATACACAAGACCATGCTACCGCTTTTTGTTTTGTACCGCTATATATGTTCTCGTTTCATTGGGGAAACTGATACATAAATAAGATTATCTTTTCAATTTACTTTCAACTGTTTTTATTATTTTCAATTTTAAATCCAATTTTTTTCTAGATTTTCATTTTAGACAAAAGCACACTACATGGTGGTGTACTGCTTTACGAATACGAGTACGTGTAATACAATATGATTGTGTTGGGTTATATACGTATATATCCTCGCATTGGTATGTTGCAAATAGTTATTTAAGATCCAATTATTTGTGTCTGAAGAAATTACTTAAGAAAATGAGAAGAACTTACAAGTTACTACCTAGTTGGTAATTCGTTAACATGCGCATGTGAATTAATTTTTACGAAAGACGTACATAATTTCTATGTCCTTATACCTTTTTTTCTAAATATGTATGAAAAAAAAACGTTCTGGTCGATTTTTGTTGGTATGTGAACTAAATGAAAGGCATGTCACTATAGTTTCTCAAGTGACTACATAGTCACATCCCCTAAACATGTTGTCACTCTTTTGGTCACAGTGACCATTGTGATCATTTTATGGTAATTAAATAGTATCACATTTCGCGACATAAAGAATTCGGTTGAATTTTAGATGAATTTGGAAGCATTATGCCATGTCGAATATTAATTCTTATGAAAAAGACTGCGATATCTTCCATTTCGTTGTATACACGAACATCGAAAAAAGTTTGGTTTGACGTTTGTTGTCAAGTAGATGTTGTTTTTTTTAGATAATGTACTAACAAAACTTTCATGAACCCATGTATATGTGTTTGTCAACCAAGTAAATGTTGTAAGTGAAAATTATTCATTTTGAGATACATAATTACAATTCAAAATTTACAATTATGTACTTTAAATTTGTCGTTTGAATGAAATCTGACGTTTTCAATTGTTGAGTTTAGAATGAATCCTTATGCATAGATATTAAAAAAATTAAAACTGGGAAATTGTATTTTTTTTTGATTTAATCGTGTTAAAGAAAATTCTTTCCGCACTTACTTGATGCATTTAACACAATTGTGCTCAAATTTTTTGACATTTGTATTAGATAGTAACTTTAATAACTATAATCTTTCGATTGAATGATTATGATATTTTATATAGAGCAAAGGAAAAACGCATTTTTTGTAGTCAAAATTTTTTTTATTGTAATAATGGCTCGTGAAAGTATTCGTAAACTTTTTTAAGGTTTTCGATAGTAATGGTGTTTGTGATTGTTCCGTACATTGGTCTATTTTCAGTGTTCTCGAATTAATTACACAATCGTAGGAAAATCCTTCCATTTGCGTCAATCTGTATGACAACGACTATGATAATCGACACTTACTTATACACAATCAACTTCCCAACCACCCCATACTTTTCTTTCCATTAACGCTGGATCGCGAATAAATCATACAGATTGACGCAAATGGAAGGAATTTCCTACGATTGGGTAATTAATTCGAGAATACTGAAAATAGATCAATGTACGGAACAATCACAAACACCATTACTATCGAAAACCTAAAAAAGTAAAATATAATAAAACTCGAAAAATTAGTTGCAAAAATAGAATAGATGATAAATGTAAAAAAGAATCGAATTTCGTACGCTACGCAGTAATTCGCTAGTAGTACAACTACATGGTATTGCTCTATATATAGACAATATTGCAATGTAAATAATACAACGTCAGTCGTCGCGACATGATGAGAAAGCTGATTTTTTCAAATCAGTAATCTCATCCGTTCGAAACTGATTGTTAAGATTCTTACACATTTTCCATCTATAAATCAAAAATTCAAATTCGTTATCTCTAGGAATAAAGCCGACTGGCATCAAACTCTTCAAATCTTGGTTTTTTTCCTAGGAAATACTGATTTTGTTGGGATATTTCGGCAATAAAAGTACTAGTCCCCAAGTAAACTTATTTCAACGTTTCTTGCCATCAATGTCGATAGATTGTAATTGTTTAAAATATGTTTCAGCTTAACTTTACCAAAACGAAAACAATTATTGAAACCAAATGATTTGTTAAAATTGTCATTTAATAGGGTATCCACAATACGGCCGGCCGCTGCTCCACATATCAGTAAAGCCCGCATTCACGGGTTATATACAACTTTTTATGTTTTCTGGCTCGTTCATGTATTGAATGCATGGAGCAGCCTCTAAATATGAGTGACTAGACTCCATGAACCTTAAATCGATCACATCAACATTGTATTTATTTACAGCGTACAGCATTGCTGCACTGCTGTTTTTATTGCAGTTTTGCCCTGCGCAGGTATCCGAAAATATAGATATAAGTTTGACCAATTTGGGTAGTGAAGAGAATTTTAACAGGCATGTGCCTATGTCAAAGCAAACTTTTCTACCATTGGCTTCGACCCACAAAAAACAAAATTCGTCCTGATTATAGCTGTCATAAATAGTTAAGTTATAAACATTTAACTTCCTCTTGTAGCATGGCTTCATTAGCTCTTCTTCTATGGGCTCTCTATTCTAAATCTTCCATACCAGAAACGTGTTGGTTGCACAATGCACACTGGTCTTTTTCAGGAATAAAGAAAGAAAGTTGTGGTAATAGCTTGGAAGACTTTGTGGTACACTCTCAAAGAAACAGAAGATATGTTGGCTTTTGGGCAGACATTTTTTTGGTATAGGCGATGGATTGTAGATAAATTTAAGCCTGGTGATAAGTACACCTTATTTGAGTCCAGCCTGCAATAGTGTGCGAGTATCATTAGTTTTATTTGAAGGAAGTTTGCATAATCTTACATCATCACCCTTGTATGGCCCGGTGTCACCCATTTGCTGCTCACACGTTTCAATTATACGATTATATTGAAAGAAGAAAAAAAATTAAACAAACCCTTTCTTTAGCACTTCCAGGTATCGTCAAATAATACATTCTGAATATTGATTTGGTTTTTTTAGAAACAGTTTTTTTTCTTGCAACAGTAATTATTACTTATGAGTGAACTTAGAAACATTTTTTGCCTGGCATAATCAGCTAATTCATAATATGCGGCGCATATTAATTACCTGTTGGCTTTATGAATTTCGTTACGATAATAATTTCAATAAATAAACCTGCATTTGGTGCAGTCAATAAGTTTGGGCTCTTTTTACCTATTTGTTTTCTTTCTCTATTAACATACAGCTGGCCACACAAACGTAGATGTTTCATTACATTTTTTTTCTAGATATTTGGAAGAGCGTTCCACTGACGCTTTTTTTCATGCTGTCGTTGAAATTCTACGTTTTGTAGTACATTTCTATGTCAAAACTGTTTTATGTCTTCTCGTATCTAAGGTACTCGCCTCCCCGGTAGAATCAGAAGACTAAGATCTTTCTGATTCATATATTTCAGAGCTCCCACCTGATTCAGTACCGCTAATGCTAAAGTGTGCAGATGTTTGTTGGATTTCAGGAGTATCTACTGATTTGTATTAGTAAAAATTTTGTTATATAGTAGAAAAAAGCAAAACATAAATAAAAGAAGAAGGGACAAAAAATAAGCAATAAAAATTAATCTACGGATCGCGCAGGTAGGCGATGAGTCATAGGTTGAGTAACAAAATTCAAGGTATATTATTGCGTACGTGAGAATAGAAAAAGGGCGGGGTCTGTAATTGGTGAGAACCGGATTTCTCTCTGTTCGTTAAGGATATTTTGGTTAAGAAATATTGATTTTCTAATTTCGTAAGATTCTAAGGTATCTAAACGTGTGCCTTTGGGTTGTATATGTAATATGTCTAAATTGTTCAAGCTAGCTGTATGATTTTCTGAAGTTAAATGGTTATGGAAAGTTGATTGATTGCAACCAGATAAATGTTCTTTAGCTCAAACTCCAAAATTGCGCCCAATCTGACCAATATAGGAGAAACTACAATCATTGCAATTGATCCTATAGACATCAGATTTGGAAAGGCGATCAACTCTAGGTTTGTATCTAGAGATGGGAAATATTACACAGAAAATTATTCAAAATAATTCTGCGAAGCAAAAAACAAGTGATTAATAAAAATGTGTTTATTAAGTATAAGTGTGTTTCGCCAAGTGCCTACGGCAAATAGCGTAAAAAGTATTTACGGTGCAATTTATGTTGGTGAATTTTTTTGATATTCATATTCCTTATAGTAGTTGTATTTATATGACTTGGCTACGAAGGTTAACCCGGAAACCATGAATTAGAGATGAAGCAATAAAGAAAATTGAAAAATGTGGTCAAAAACTTACAATTTTGTCATGAAAATACAGATAAACAGATGAAACAAATAAAGAAAGGGGTAAAAAATGATATATAAACCAAACTTCTCAGTGGTCGCGTAACTGCCAAACTCCAGCTCCCATATAGTTAAAGTATGGAACACTAGAAGAAGAAGAAGTAGAGAGTAGAATTCCAAAAAAGTGGAAAGAGGTCAGAACTACAACAATTCCAAATAAATGCGGCCTTGAACAATATATGAATTGACTAAGCATGTCGCTTTTCCACAGCATAACGAAAGTATTAGCAGTGACCTGAGAATAATAGAGTAGTAGCGTAAATGGGAACAAAGTAATAATGTGTAATATATGCATTGCTGTTCCTAATTATATTGGACACTGTGACATGCAAACTACGTCTGATATCGGACAAATACACAGATTTGTAGTGTATAAGCAGGGCGATTAACACGTTACTCGCTTCTTGTGCCGGATTAGTGCCAACAACAAGTGCTCACACTGCCTCTTCGTGACGGCCACCATTAACTATCCCGTAAAAACGGTAGGCTAAAAAGGTGTGAGGGCAAGCTCCTTTAGTAATTTGAGTTGGGCTAACAAACCAACCTGTAGAAAACAAATTGTTACAAAACTTCGGTGAAATTTAGAATTTCAGCAACAACTTCGGATACGAATTAAGCACATTACTTAAAAACTCAGAATATGGACTGGAGTCAGCCAGAATCACACAGAGAACCGTAATATGTTATTAGAATAGGCGTTGACAAGTTGGCAATAACATCGTTGATTATAATCGCCAACATGAAGCAAACATGAATTTAGAATTAGTTTTCTAATAATCAATCGATGTTGAAAGTTCGTGACTGATTTCATACCTGGTCAATAATCGGATACCGTGTCTTAATATTTCGATCGTAAACGTGCACGCTCCCACTGAAGATATTCCCGAACAAACAAAAGATGCTTCCTACGACCATCTCGAATTTATTCTGAGCAAAATACCCTAGTATGATGTCAAAATCATTTTGAGTGACTTTAATGCTCAAATTGATAGTGCTAGCAAAATGCATCGTGACAATACGCCCAAACTCGGAGCTAGTTTTACTAGCACAATTCTTCCCACACAGACGCATTCATGAATTAGGAACAAGGAAATATATGGTTACCGTAAGAATGCAAATACGAGGAGAATTTATTTCGGGTGACAAACACAAATGAGAAAATGAAGGAGTTTAAATATTTGGGATCGGTAGCAACCAACCAAAATTCTGTTTCTGTATAACATCAAGAATTGCATATGGATATCGAGCATATTACGCAAACATTAAAATCTTGGCAAACATTAAAATTTAAGAATTTAAATTTAAAATTTAAAAAATCGCCTATATTGAAAACTAAGCATACCCTCAAATCGGGACCAACGAAAGTTGGTCTTTGCAGAAGACCACCAAGCTGATGGATAGATGACTAGGAACGGTTTTGTGAACACTTGATCATCGTGTCTGACACCCAATTGTTGATAACAGCAATATCTGGACAGATATCGTTATGGCGAACCAATTCATATATCATCCCTGGGATGTCGCTCCAGCAGTTAATAACTAATTATGTAAGTATATTTTGGCTGTGCTGTAACGAAAACAGAAAAAGCTTCATCATATCTGAAGTGCGCTTTTCATGTCAAGAAACATAATGGCTACAAATATTCAATGCTTGTATTTACACAGACTATATGGAAACTTTATTCAAATTTTTGTTGATAAAGCAACAAGAATTATATCGGTTTTATTCTTTATGGTGTTTTCGATTGATTTTTTACCCTTCACTAACATAGTACACTGATTTTTTGCGTCAATCGAACAAAAAACTTGTTTACTCTCATTTATGTGTCTGTGTGTGCTAGCAGAGCCATCTATGATTTTGAAGAGCCGTAATATTAAAAGGAGAGCTTTCAGTAGAGGGGAAGCTTTTATTGAATTACTTTAAGAAACCGTGGTAATTGGAAAATTTTTGAACATGAATTTATGAATAAAAAATTAAACAAATCATCTAAATTTTAATTTTATATTCTTAATAAACTATTCAAAGACCACATATTTGAAAATCAGCCATCATAATGTAGTATTTATTTGGTAAATTTAAACTAAAGCGGAGAATAAATTTATTAATTTTCTATAAAAATGAGCTTTCCGTGTAGTTGTGTAGGTTTATAAAGTAAGATAATAAAGGGTGCTACCGCGGATTCCTTTTACATCCAATTTAAAATTTAGTTTTATAAAAATGTAACTTATTTGGTAAATTCTGGTCACCTGCACATCAGAATTTTTGAGATACACGATGCACTTAATAGCAATCTAAACATTCCCCATTTATAACAAAATTAAAGAGAAAACGTGAGCTGAAACGAAATTTTATGAATCACCATGTAGAAACAATAATATTATTCATTTAATAAAATTTTTACATCAAAATCTATTTACAAAAATTATTATCAACGAGGTCATGATTTTCTTAATTAAATATTATTACAAAACAGAACAAAACGTAAAAAACTTCAATTTTATCCGATTGCAAAACCGAGCTTTCTGTAATTTGAAAATCCGTGTACAGATGACTTTGTAATAAATTTACTTGAAATTACAGAAAAGCGTAAAATAATTAAATAACTATTTACGAAAATAAACCATTATTATTGTAAGTTAAGCGCGAAACCTTTAATATAATAATTTAACATAATTAATAAAACTCAAAACAATTATAATTTTTATTTATAATACGGTTGGCATAAATAAAGCTTCTCATCGCAAAATATTTACCATCGTAGTTGCTGCGCGCTGAAAAACAATAATAGAAAAATGTCACATTTTTCCAAATTTTTTCTTTTCTAATTTCTATTTGCTCGTATTCGGTATTTTCAGTTCCAGGGGGTCAATTCGCGTTCCATGAAATAATGAAAATGAAAAGTTTTTTTCATTTGCAATCTAGTAGTTTTAATTATTTGCACGTAATTTTAAATTCCATCGTGTGAAATCATAATTTCTTATGTGCAATTCAAACCTACTCGATTGCAAATGAAAAAAACTTTTCATTTTCATTATTTCATGGAACGCGAATTGACTCCCTGGAGATCTCAATAATCTATTGAACCAGGCAGTATACATAATAACTTGTTAAATTTTAGTTAACAAACATTTAGGTTTTAATATTTAGCTTTAATTTATACTTAGCGACATCTTTTGATTGGTTTATTAATTGCGAAAAGCTCTATAATATAATGTTTTTATTTTATGAAGCTCAGGTTTGTTTATACTACAAGATGAAACAGTATAGCCTGCGAATTTGTAACAAATAACGAAAAAACAGTGTTCGAAGTTTGTTCAACAATGTTGTAATAGAATCCAGAACACAATAACCCCCATATTACATAGCTACTCAAAAAGCGTTTTTTAATGAACGTTTGTTTTGGGAAAGAAATGCTGAAATTTTTGATGGAACACTCTACAAATTCTTATTTCTACAATAAAAAAAAAATTTTTGTGGTAGACTAATTTAAATATTTTTGCGTTAATTCGACATAATATGACTCAATTTTAAAATATGCTTTTCCTGAATATTGAACTAACCATTCAAATTAAAAATTGAAACGAAGACTTAATGTTTTTATATACGAAAATGCTTCTAAAAAAATATTAAAATACACTGATTGGTATGAAAAAGAACAAAAAGCTTTCCCTCTATGGAAAGCTCATGGAAAAAAATGGCGGAATCTTACGGCTCTTATATTTAGAAGGCTCTGGTGCTAGCTGTTGAGCATAACGTACGTAATTGACAATCGTCAAATCCAAAATGACAGCGCTATGACAATACAAGTTGTTGGTGTGTGTGAAAAGAGGGGTTACTCTACCAAAAAACCCAGTGTAGCAAAAACTACTCGATGTAATAAAATTTAGCTGTCAGTACAATTTTTTTTGATCAATCGAACATTTTCGGGGTAAAAAGGGTACCCTTTTTACACTCAGTGCAAGTTATTATGATCAATCGAAAACTACATTAGTTTCAAAAAGCCTTACAAATTCGTTCGATTGTTGCAAAGCTGACGAATTAATTTGAATTTTTATAGCCTGCTATACATATTTTTTTGTAATACAATCGAAATTTGTTTCCCAAATAAAATTTCACTACCGTGCGAAATTTCCGAGTGGCGTAATTACGTAAATAAAATATTGCGAGAACAGTGTTAACAATGAAATAGGTCGTTAAAATATGGAGACGCCGACAAAGCAATAGTCCTGAATTATAGGAAGATGGCTTAAATTCGCAGACACACGCTCTCAAATCGGATGTAAACCAAAAAAAACAATACAAAATTTGCTATACATGTACATATTCAAATACATTATATTTGCTATACATGATATATTGAAAACATTTCAAGTAATTCCAAGGCTACCGTTTTTTAATTAAGATGTTGTCTTGCGTTTTAAAGATATGTAACAAAATATCATCATTATGTAAATCTTTTAAATTTATTTTATTTTATTCTGCTTGTATTTCTAATGCATTCTGATTTAAATTTCATAATTAGTTTTAGAGATTAGTTAGAAAAGCTAAATTCAATCAAATCGGGTTTAAGACGTTACCATATGACAATAACTACACGAACTTCTCTTTAAAACAAAAGTTTAATTTACGAATTACGAAGTGGTTGCATATTTTCTTCACAAACTAATCTTCTTATTTTTTTATATAATCCCTGCAGTATGTTCTGGGGCCAAGGCTCTATCAACTCTTTCGCTATTTACTTTTTCCGTCCTTACTTTTATGCTGTTGCCAGCCAATTCAAGGACGTACGGTTATAGGTCCGATTTTATCACCAACTGCACATTACAAAGAACCATGCCAGCCTATACTGAAATCTGCTATGAAAATTCCCTTTGGTCCTGACTCTATCGGGATTCCAACCCGGTACCTCCCGATCCAAACGCCAAACCTTTAACCACTATGCCAATTGGTCAGCTTTTTAAACTAATCAAATGTTGTGGAAAATATCTGTTACGATGAGAATCTATTTCATGTCCCAATTTGTTCCGTTTTAGCGAGCATGGCTTGATACAAAGGTCGCTAACATGGAAGAAATTTAATTCATATAAAATGTTAAAAATATGAAACTGGCGAATACATTTTTTTGAAAAAATTTAAGAATTCACAGATGATTGGTATTTCTAACGTTTTTTTTATACTAAAGGAAGTACCGTGAAAGTAAAGAAACTTAACGTGCGTAGGCTGATGAGTTGCGGGTCGCACTGTTATCTGTCCATTACTCATTGTCAAAAAATTCAAAAATTAACCTCACTGGAAACCCTTTAGAAATCATGATTTATTCGTTCCGTGTTCTTTGAAACCGTGTTGTCCGAGTTCTGGGAGGGTTACCCGTATTTAGAAATACTACAAGAAGCGTTTTTCTTTTCATAGTAATCGATTTAGAAATTCAGGTGGATGAACTTGGCATCCAGGGGGCCCTTATTCGTGAAATCGGTGGAATTTTTCGCATGCGGAATATAATTTACCACTTTAATCGTTTTTCAAATTTTTTGCAAGTTTTCTATTATTTATTTCCCTACTAAAAAAAATCGGTGGAAATTTCCAACTGGGTTCATTTAATGAATTGTTTAACTTTCAATTGATTCTATTTGAGTTCTGTACTAGCAATTTGAAATAATCTTGTTGATTAATATTACATTAGGTTGAAAAATTTTACTTAGAGGAGTTCCCTATGAGAATTTATAATTTACCAAGGTATTTGCGGTTTGATATAAAATATAATATTTTACTGTACTCAAGCTGTACCCATTTTGTGACTTATGGAAAGATTACGTAATTTGCCTTTTATTTGTGAGATATAGGCAAAAAATAATGTTGAAACTGTATAGATAAATATCTGAAGAATTTACATTCTAAAATATATTCGCACGATTGTAAGTTACAAACGAATTACACGGTGCGCAAAGAAACCGAAAACTACAAAGTGACATTTTGATTAATTCAAACCTACCATTCCACCTCATATTTGGACGTATATATGAAAACAACAAAATGAAAAACTTTTCGGCATTGATATAAACTAGGTAGTAACTATCTATAAATCCATCTCAAAATGGAATCCAGTTTTTTATTTTTTATAAATAAATAAAACAAAAAGGTTTTTTTTGTAGATTTTTATAAATTGATAAACTATATACCAAAATATACGAAAAGCAAAACTCGAGGAATTTAATTTTAGTTTTACCAAAAAAACTATACAGAACTATAGAATTCCACAGTAATTTCGTGACAAACGCCATTAAACATGAAAAATTGATAAACTAACTTTTACATTTCGTGTAATTTTTCATTTTGTTCTGTATAAATTTTAGTTGTTTTGTGCATTTTTTTTATATGGTTCGTTACAAATAGCAATAAGGCCACACAGAAACAAATAATATTTAAATATATTTAGCCAATACTACAAGCGTTACGGTATATTTGCCGGTATATAGTTATAGTTGTTAAAATATGCCAAGGATATGAAATAATATTACAGCACCAATCAATATGAGTATATAAATTATTAGTATTGCCCGCGCCAAAATGTTGCTCATTGTTGCCTAGACTAGAAGTTGTGGTACTAATTCGTTTGCCTGCAGACATTCTTGATTAAATTCAATAAAATTCAATCAAGAACCGCGATTCTCATCACCGCGCGTATACTTTTATATTATTATTATATTTTTTTTTTAAATTAAAATCCAGAAGAAGAAAAATAACTTTTATACCTTAAAATTCATTAAAATATTCAATTCAATCACATAAAAATGAAAAAAAAATTAATTCCAAAACGACGAAAAAGCAACACCACGATTTCTTATAAATGGAGATATTTAATACTTTGTTGCGCTCCGGTAAAAGATGCAGCTGAGATAATCATCAATATATTATAAAACTTTATGAAGACTACTCAAAATTTATACCAGAACCGTCACATGACTTTCTTATTTTATATATAGACATACTTACATGTATACATATAAGAAAATCTAGATAAAAACATTTCGTGTTACTTTTATTGATTTTATTCTGTTTAACTTGACTGTATAACATAAAGTATTTTGTTATATGATCTTTCATTAGCACCAAACACTATTTTATTAGCTTTATATACACTTTCGCATACACCTTCGTACATATATATGTATATATATATATAGTCGAACACGACGATGAGTGATCATAAAAAAATTATAAAGAAAATAATTTAATTTGAAATATAATTATATAATTAAATGCAGAAATTAAATTGCAATTAAATTAAATGTACATACAACATATTATTGTACACACTTACTTTTAACAAATTCTGATTTAAACCAGGCTCGTGTACAACTCACATGAACATAAATAATCATCACTCGCAGTTTACACTCTTCAAGAGTTTTAGGATTTTTAAACGGAAATGGTTATGTTTCAATGCCAGTAATACAACATCAACCAGCGAACATATATATGCTTCGATTATTTATAAAGGTCTATGCAATCTACAAACTATAATTATAATTAACGAATGTCGTAAACTATAATGGTGATCCTTCATTGCACCTTTCCTACAACTATAAAACCGATAACAGATATGCAAAAAAAATTTACGTAACATTCTTGTGCACTCTAATGCACAAACTCTAATAACGAAAATAATAATTACAAAAACTGATGGCAATTCTTTTCAGGGGAAGTATAGAAATTAATCATCTTAATTTTTGTCAAATTAGCGCAATCTGCAGTTCATATTATTTACAACCACACCCCTCCTAGATTAATCTTAAAAATCGAGTTAGCCATACAAGTTCCATATACCCTTCTTAAATTTTTATTGATTAATATTCTGAGTTCCTTTGAATACTTTTGTGCTGTACTCTCCATGTTTTGCACGCATCCATTTGTAGCGAAGCGTAGTGTTGGAATGTCGAAATTTCATATTTTCGATATGAATCGAAACGCTACTCTTTTCTAAAACTAAATTTTCATCAATTGTTCTTTACTTTTATGAACACAACATGATATAGGACTCTTTCCTTTTTCTCTTTGAGATATAGTAGCAATGAAGAAATACGAAGATGAGCGAGTGATAATAAAATGATCCCAGTTGTATGATGATCGCAAAGCTCTAATTTAGCGGTCAAATTGAGCGCTCGAGAACACACAAAGCAAAGTAGCATAAAATAGTGTCAGTAATACGATTTAGTTCAACAATTGTTTGATAGATGGTGTATACATTTAGTTATCATTAAATACCATTATACACTTACACATTTTTATTAATAATAGTCCAAAACAATGTCTATTTATTGTGCATAATACACGACATTAAAATACATTCATTATACAATTAAATAATGAATAAAGAATAATTTGTCTTTAGAATGCAAAACATTTTTCAGAAGAATTTTAAAATAAAATAAAAAAGAGAAACAAAATCAGCTTAATTAAAAAGGTGGTTGTCTTCAATTGTAGACTCGGCTATGAGCTTCCCAATATTGCATTTTTAATTTATTCTGAAAGCTTTCAATTTGATTAAACTTTTTAAATTTAATAAAACGTATTTTTTATCGGCGCCACCAAAATTTAAATGCATTAATAGGACGTCACTTAATGTTTGCTGAAATGCTACGGTCAGCCCCTTACCTAAACTAAATAAACTGGTGAGTTAGTTTATCTGAAAATTTTAATAAATGTCAATATAAAACAATTTTATAAATAATCTATAATTACGCCTTACCACATCGTCTCTGAACGTCCGTTAACATATTCTTAATCCTCCAAATCTTTGACAGTCCGTATTTTTTCCAGAATTCTGGTGGGTTAGTCGCCTCGACGCATATCTTTAATTAAGTATGTCGGTTGATCCACATTGTTATTTAATTTTTTCAATTCGTCTGATGAGCCTGGTATTTTTACTGCAGCTAATGAATTGATTGTTGTTGGTGAAGGCACAATTGTCTAGTTTAACCTTATTAATTTTAATGGAATTGGCAGTGCTCGCTTTTGCGTCATTGATCATGAATGGTGGTAATCTTTTGGTAAAGCTCGATGTGTAACAGTAATATTGTTTGAAAATATAAATATTTAAATATACATTTGGTATGTTCGTAAAATATATTTCATTTGTAAAATATATTTCATTTTGCTGATGCCGAATGTTTTCTGTTGATTTTCAAGAGCGGCGACGATGACAATCCTTTTTCAACCGTAATGCTCTATACATACTTGAGGAAACTGTTGCGGCACTAGTATTTCGCACTCGCTTCACAGGTATGAATATGTACCTGCGGGAGCGAGTGCGATGTATTAGTGCCGCACTAATTTCCGCGCAAGTATGTATCCAGCATAAACGAATCTTTTAAATTAAAATCTGCAAAATCACAAGTGTTGGGTGCTAGTTTATTTAAACTATATTATAAACTATTTTGATACGCTGCTTCGAAGATTAGGAAATTCTGCATCAGGCTATCCATGCTTTAAAATCAATTACAGTAGAACCTCTTTTATCCGGAATCTACTAACCGGAATATCTAATAACCGTAAATTTCGTTTCTCTAAAATCAAGTTCTTTTATCCGGAATACCTGTATTATCCGGAAAATATTTTTTTCGTAGTCTTTCATTTTCTCTTTTAATTCGCTTGCGTAAAATTGACTTTACATAAATAATATGTACTCTAAATTCAGCTAAATCATCAAACTGAAAGGACGTTAATTTGCTTTTTAATTTTGTTACAAAGTTTGTGTTTTTTAATTACTGTACATATTGTACAATTTCTTATAAAAACATATTTTCTTTGATAAAATTTAAAAAAAAAAAATTTAAATTTCTAAACTTCAACAAGTAAGTACATATTAGGCTTTTTTGATATTCTAACGATTTTATTAACAATTTAATTAGATTTTTTTGAGACCTCCAAAAAAATAAGACGTAAAGTATTAAAAATAAAATCGACTTTATTAAAGATGTGGAGAGTGGTAGCTAAGATGTAAAAACAATCTAAGATTTAAAAAAAATAAAGAGACCATTTTTAAGTTTTTCTCGTAAAGTATGACTGCAAAAAGTTATTACTGAGCGAAAAACGATTCGCCGCCCCGGTGGCAAAGTGGTTAGCATGCTTGCTCCAGCGACCGGAAGTCCCGGGTTCGATTCCCGGTGGTGACAAAGAAAATATTTCACGGCTGGTTTAGGATCAATGAATTAATCACTCATTATCCGAAATGAAAATATGATTATGAAACCTCATGTGAGGCGGCCAAATCCCTTGATGGGATATAATAGTGCCAGAGAGAGAGAGAGAAAAACGATTCGAACAGCATTATACATGTGGTTTAAACAGTGTCGCGCCAATGGAGTCCCAATTTCCGGCCCATTACTTACCGAAAAGGCAAAATATTTTCATAATTATTTGAAAATTACATCAGACTGTAATTACTCGGCTACAAAATTTTAAAAAGGGCATGGAATTCGACTCCTCAAACTTGTTTAAGAACAGCTGTCTGCGAATGGCGATTTTCAAAATTTGTAACAGTCAAAAATTGAACTTTGGAACAAATTTATAACGCCGACGAAACCGGCATTTTTTGGAAATGCCTACCGCGTAATACGTTGGTAACATCTGATGAGGCGAGAACTTCAGGAAGAAAAGTATCCAAAGAAAGGCTAACAGCCCTAGTCTACTCAAATGCAGCTGGTACGCATAAATGTAAACTTTTGTTTTGAAAACCACTTCGTTCCAGAAGCTCGTGCGCATTGTGAAAAAGTTGGTCTTCCGAGAAATTAGGAAATAATTGTATTACTTGATAATTGACTTGATGAAAATAGACTAAGAAAGAACAATGTATATGTAATGTACCTACCGCCAAATTGTACTTCATTGATACAACCTATGGATCAGGGTGCGATTCGAATTTTAAAATACCAATATCGGAAAGAAATGATGGTCAAAATTACCGGTATGGGTACTAGCGACGGCATTCTTGTTCTTCAAAAATCTTTTAATATTAAAGATTTTATTTGATGTGTTTATCGAGCTTGGAATGCAGTGACTACAACATAGTGTTGCAAAAAAGCTGATACGACATTTGGCTGGATTTGAAAAAAGCTGGAAAAGAAGTAGACAATTCCGAAGCAATGGAAGCCGAAGAGTCAATTTACGATTAAGTTAGTCTTGCATGTATTCTTGGATTAATTGTGATGACAATACACCAGTGCATACAAATCTTACCGATCAAGAAATAAGTGACGTTGTATTAAATCCACCATCAGCTGTAGTAATAGGTATTGATAATGACTCTAGTGATTCAGAGGGCATACACACTCCGAAATAACAGGTTAAGTATGAGTGAAGCGATCGAGTGCTGCGGTAAATTGTAAGGTTACTTTAAAGATACTAAAAACTTTTCTTTGGGGCGAGATGCAATGTTAGGGTAGGTGCAAGGCACAACAGCGGTGACTTTAAATATTTTGTAGTAAATTTTTTTATTTTACTCGTATTTCGGTAGTCCACGCTCTTATACCCATAGCATTAGCTGGCCAGAGAAAACCACTCCAAATGTTTCCATCGATAATATAAATTTTCCGTGATTTTTTGTCCTGTATTCAATTTAGAGAGCGAAGAATGCACGCGAATTGTAACAGATGGCCACCCTAAAACAATATTTTATTAAGTAGTTATGTATTATCATATCTTGTAATTATATTCATTTGAGTTTATTTATCTTATTTTCCAAAAATGAAATAATTTTTCTACTTTGTAATTAACTAAAATGAATTAAACCTCTTAATAAATGACACTAAAAGAACCAAAATTGTTTTGGTCCCAGTCACTTTGGTTAAAGGAGATCCATCTGAGTAAATTAACTTTAAAA
The DNA here is from genome assembly GCA_947310385.1 of Nephrotoma appendiculata. Classification (NCBI taxonomy): domain Eukaryota; kingdom Metazoa; phylum Arthropoda; class Insecta; order Diptera; family Tipulidae; genus Nephrotoma; species Nephrotoma appendiculata. The sequence continues at coordinate 249,378,711 of OX371224.1, forward strand.
TTAATTACTCATTTGATGTATCAGTGGTATTAAAATGTAATTTGTTTTATAAAATAACTTAATATATTTAAATTTAATTAATGTCACAGGAAATATTTCGATATTCTTCGATATTCTGGTACATTTGATAATCCAAAGTGTTATTTGAGAATTCAGTGGGATCATGAAATATGGTGATATGTCCAAAAAGCGCCTACCAATAACCATTGCCGTTCCGTGTTGACCTATGAATTACGAAATTTAAAACGGTATGTTGCCATATTTGAAGGTATTTCTTGAATCCTTCAACCAATCCGTCAACCTTCAATTCTATATCTATATAGAATATATTCTATATTCTATATCTGTTTGTTCAGCGCTATACAAAAAATTCATAATTTAGTTTTTCTCTATTCCGAAATTATAGTGTTCCTCTCGGTTTCCTTTACGTGTTATTATTTTTCTACTAGGGGTCCAAAGCAGTATTTTGGCAGTTTTTGGAACGTTAATATTATGTCTATTCAAAATATTCAATAATTTATTGATCTTGTCTCTACCTAACCCCGATTCGATTGCCCACTCGCAGTATCGTTATTTTATTAGAAAACTCTGTATTTTCACAAAAATTTTCACTAATGTCTTCCCCATCTGAAACTCAAAATTCATCATTAATATCCTCGTCATCAAACCAATGGCGCGATCTGGAATCCCATTCAACATTCAGTTCAATCGCGTTATCCATTACTTGTTATATGAAAAGTCTAAAGCTACTTCTTGATCGGCATCCAATGGCATGTCTGAACATTCAGCTACTTGAGGCTGTAATCTTCTATTTACTTACAGTTATCAATCTGATCAGCACTTGAAATACCAAATTTTTTTTATACTTTTATATGTTTGTTTCATGATTTTTGTATCCACACGAAAATCTTCAATCGCTCGGTCAAAATATAACTGGGATGGTCTATATTTGAGTAAGCTCGGAGCGGCCGAAAATCTATTATTTTCAAATCACCCATAGTTTAAGTTCACCCTACACCCCACCGACTAATTTTTATGGTATTGGGAATAATTAATTAAATAATAATTTTAATAAAATATTAATAAAATAATTAATTTTATTATTGATTTATTTTATTCTAGTTTTATTAAAATTCAGAAATTTTAAGTCAATAAAGTTGGCCCGAACCGTAATTATTGGTAAGTTTCTTCGCGTATAGCCATCCCGAAAAAAAAAGAAAATATTAAAAAAGTGTAGTCTGATCCCGACAAACACAGCAAATCTAGAAAAAGTATTTTGCGTTGATCTTCATTATTCCAAATAATTAAAATCAAAATACCGTAGGATTTGCAATGAAAACCAAGCTTATTTTAATGTACTTATTCAAACTCTAATTCCTTTCCTATGTGCACGAGAAGAAATTTTGTCATTGTATCGTCCTTATCACACAACAGCTTTTCGATAATTTCAAGCCAAGTGCATTTGGAAGGACCTGTTCCAGACAGATAGATCCATAACGATGTAATGTAAATTCGCTAATTATTTATTCCAAAATCTGAATAGAGGTTAGGCGTTCCTTCTATTTTCTTTAGTAAGTTTTACATTTAGGATCCTCTAAATGTGACGAGTTGTATAGTCAATAGAGGGTCTGATACAACATTATACTTTTCTTTCCGATGTTCAATGATGAATCTGAAGCCTTAGAATTTTAGACTATATCAAGCCAACCTTCCACTCAAATCTTTCTGATTCATTTATCATTTTAAACTGGTATAATCAACTGTATATCAAGGCAAAGTCATGTCCCTCTACATATAAGATACCCTAACTCGGCGCCCGAATCAGTTTTTTGCGCCTTGTCCAACTTTTGCGACATAAATGTAATTGGTCGCTCAAAGCGCGTTGAATTCTTTTGAAATAACGCCGCGCCAACCCCTTCTGAATCCGCATTGCATCTAACATAAAATAATTCGTGCTTCGAAGGATTGATGACCACTGGAGCTTATGTTTATAACAGTTTTAAATGCTCAAATGGTTCACTGCGGGATAGTCACCATTCCAAAAGAATTATGGTCTGTTTAGAATTACTTGGCACCGGCATGTTTAAAATGGCTTCTACGATTTGAGGATCGGGTCTCATTCCTCTTTCTCCCACCGGCTACCCAAAATACCGAATCTGTCGCACGACAAAATTGCTTTTCTGGACGTTGACTGGTAGACTAGCTGTCCTTGGTAGGTTCACCGCCAAATCTTACAACCCAAGGTGCTCCCACAATGTGACGGAGATAATAAGTAAATCGTCTAGGAAATATGCTATGATGCTTTACTCAGCCCAAATGGCACCACCTTGAATTAGTAGATGGGGAGACCTGGAACTATAAAAGAAGTCTTGTTACGTAATGACTGTTGGTATTAACCTAAATGCGTCTTTAAGGTCAAGTCCTGTAATATATTTAGTCTCGGATCGTCGGCCTAACAATTCATCGATTATTGAAAGTTGATATGCATCTTTTTCTGTTACTGAGTTCAATTTTCTGGCATCTAAACATAAACAATTCTTTACATTTCCTTTCTCACTAAAATATTAAAAGAATGACCCATAATGACCTTCAATAACCCATAGGTGAAGCTTCCGGTCTTTCGGCGTACAATAAACTCTGAGTGGGTGGCACGTGATAATGCCTATGTTTGATCGACTTGCAATTTTTCATTTTTTCGATTTCACATTGGTAAAGTGCAGTTTTATCAAGGCCATCCTTTATGAGTAAAGGAATTAAGATAATCCTGCGTACTTCAAGTTGGTCGACTTTATTCAGATTATTATCGTATATTAGTTCCGAGATATCATTTATTTATATATTAGGAAGAATATTATAATTCTGACAAAAATCAATCATTCATTTTTCTTTTGTGCTCCATCAGCCATCTATCAGTATATTAGTAGTTAGCTTAAGGAATTTAATATTACGTTTTTCGAGAAATTCTAAAATTCTTTCGAAACTCACTGACTAATGCTCAGCTATCATGAAACCCAGTTTTGAAGCGATAACCGTATTTGCGTGTGGCCTTGGGTCACTTGAAGAATAATTAATGATTAAGGCAACACAATGAGATACAAATATCTCATGCCATGGCTTTGAAATATTCGAGAGCACGGTTCAATCTATATACATTTTAATGGTGTCTTATTATTTGAAATTTCTGAAGTAAACTGCTCTGTCAATTCATTAGTTTCAGTTACACTTACTGAACGGAATTAGGATTCGCTGTGTCGTTCGAATCCTGAATATATTTCGAATTTAGAGTGGAGCGCAGATCCCTGGAAAGAATCACATTTGGTTTCAAGTGTTTTGCTGCACCAAGGAAGGTTTCGAGAGGAAGGTTTTGTTACGTTTGCGGCTTCATAGCCAAAGTAGAAAATATTTACGAATTCTTCGGTACAATCTTGATAACCTAAGTTTTTACAATTCCAGCAAATCAGTGTCACGTCACTGTTAATATCAGGTTCTCGCTGGAATGCTTCGACTGGGTGATTTTGAACTTGGTTTTGCTATACGGCATCGAACAATCTAGATCAAAAAAAAAAAAATGAGGTTTTGATAGTTAGATTTCTAGTTGATTTCTGAATATATTCATTTTGAGGAGTGGTTCGGAAATTCATTTCCACAGCAGCCGTTTGTGACATGTTCAAAGTTTTTCGTTTTGGAGTTACATCGTAAAATCATCGTGGATCATTGCTAGTCTGATCTCACATTCTATCGTGTTGTTCACTAAGAATTCGTAATTCATCTATGGTTCGTACGCCAAATGATACAGAAAAGTTATGTTTTTTAAAGCAGGGCTCATAATTTGCCATAACTGATAGATCAATTCCTTCTCAGAAAATATGTTTTGCAGTCTTCAGTTTAATTTCCGAATAGCAAGAACAATTTGTTCTGGGAATGACCCTATCGCTGGTTGGTATCTGTGAAGTATAAAGGTACCGTTCTGTGTACTGTGCCGTTCTTCGATAGACCCTCACAAATTGGATGGAATACTTTCCCTCAAAATCCTATGCATCTTATCCAATTTTTAAATTCACTGAAGTATTGCCTTCACAATAGCCATTAAAAACCGCTAAGACATCGTAGGATGATCCGTAAGTAGAATTTATCTCGATGACCCTTACAAAAATCAACACTCGACATGTAAGTATTAATTGCAATTTACTGCAAATACCGCACCGAAAACCATTATGTGCAGAGTAGAAACCTACGGAGAATAAAATTCAAAGAATTTAAATCAAGCAAACTATGATAATTTGACTTTCCATATAGAAATTGTTTGAACAGCTCTGGGTAAAAACAAAACCATCTTTTCTACTGGCCTGCGACAACATTAATTTTTTCCTAATGACGTAACTTTATGTCAACGACATCTCTTTTACTTTTGTTTTTAATACAACAATACAAATAATTGCTCGATTTTATTCGTTGAAAATTTGCACATTAAAACAAAAAAGAGAAAAGTAAATCCACTTCTAAAGCAAATTACAATGAAAATGAACAAAGGCCTACTTCGATCAAGAGTCGAAAATATTTGTATTGGAAAATTTATAAAAACAAAAATGGTCCGAACAAAACATTTTAGTTGCCTATAACTGGCTGGCATCTTCATAGTTACACACAATCTTTACATAATTTACCAACAACAAACGAAATACAGAAATACAAAATAATTTTTGATTTCAGCAAAATTAATGTTGTATGTCGTATTAGTTTTTCTATATATTATTGGCAATAATACACATACGACCATAATCCCTTATACAATATATATAGGGTGAGTTTTTTAAAAAATGCCAGGCTTTTATCTCGAGAACGGTTCTAGATAGAAAAAATTACTTAAAACGACGATATTAGGGGTCGAAGGGGACGTTTAATAGTGAAATTGAAAAACCTCGATACTCGTTAGTTTCGGAGATATATAGAATAAATGTAGTTTTTTACAATCTTGCAGACTACGCGTCAAGAGGTACCAGTCCAAAAGAACTAAAGTACAACAAATGATGGTGGACGGGACCAGATTAGTTACAATTTTCGACCGAACATTGGCCACAACAAGCTACTGCTCTAGGAAAAACTGTGCATTGGAAAGTAAACAATTGGTTACACTTGCAACAACAGTCAACCCGTTTGTACAGATTATAGAACGATTTTCAAATATGAACAAAATAATTCGCGATGTCGACGGTTTATAAATAAATGTTTAAAAATCGGGATACCGGGTCGCCAACTTTACTTTCTGCTGAAGAACTTAATGAATCCTACAACGAGCTGATTAGAATAATTCAACATATGCGGAGTTCCAGAATGAAACCATACATATTAACATAAGAAGGCTGAATATCAAGAAAAAGCAATTTCCTCTCGCTTAATCCGTTTATTGATGAACAAAAAATACCAAGTGTAGGAAGAAGAATAATTTATTGTAACCTGAACTATGATACCCTACATCGCCTATAAAATACTGTCTATGAAAACCTACATTCTGTCAGATCTTAGAAACAAATATTGGAACACGAACGGCAGAAGCAGCATACGTACTTCAACAAGACACCAACTAATTGCAAGCTTACTCAAGGAACGAGTTACCCTATCACATCTATTTACTAACGCAGAAGTTGACTACGCTGGACCAATCTCAGTAGGAGTTTCGAAAGGACGCAGGAATAGGTCATACAAACGATACATAGCATGATTTGTATACCTTGCTTCTAAAGCAGTGCACATAGAGATTGTCGGTGATATCACTACAGCAGCCTTTATCGCAGCCTTGAAGAGATTTATGGCTTGAAGAGACCTTTGTCAACAGATTTAAATCCATAGGTTTCAGTGGTTGACACTTAGGCCTTTTTTTGGCCTGTTGTGATGCCACGCATTCACGACACATAATTAACCCATTTACTTACTCACACAACTATAGTTTACCACCTGCACATTGCAAGCTCCATGTCAACCTGTAACATTGACATGGATGGTGGGTCGGCGCTGAATTCTGCACTCCACCAGAGGATCTTAGTTGTGTTTATTAACATCACCGATTGTAATGGATGATGAAACTTCGATTTGCATGTAGCCTCTGATGGGATTTGAACCCAGTACCTCCAGGTCCACAATGGAACCAATTTTATTGGAGCCCGGGCACTATTAGAAAAGGATAAACAGCAAGCTCTACAACAAGCAAACTTTGACCTCCATGAATTCAAGCTAGCTTTGGGATTCAGTGGCACTTCATATCACTTGGACAACTTTGAGAGCAACACTGAAATCTCTAAAACTCCATCTAAAACGGGTAATTGGAGGCACAACCCTTACGTATGAAGAGTTAGCAACGGTTACATCGCAGATAAAAGCATGCATTAGCACCGGTACATTTTTTAGTTGGTGATTCTCTAATTACTATCCCAGAACCGAACATGCATTCCCGTCAATCATCGGTGGAGATTATTACAAAAAATGCATCAAGATGTTTCGAAACGCTGGTCAAATGACTATACCTTACCGAACTACAACAAAGAAATAATTCGCAGCAGCAAAAAACCAATTGTTTAAGTAGACGACATTGTTTTAATAATAGACAATAACTTACCGATAACAAACTGGCCTTTGGGAAGGTTCATTGATCTTCATCCTGGCAGCGATGCTTTAACTTGGGTAGTTACAGTAAGGGGGACAATTGTTCCATATTCAAAAAATCCAATTACCAAGTAAATGTCCTACATTTCGTTACCGAGAACTCGAAAAATAAATCAGGAAATAAGTACCGTATACAAAAAAAGTTCCTAAAGTCACAAATGTCATATTTTTACCATTACTTCTACTACGCTTAGTAGAACAGCTGATGTACACATCACCATTTTAAGTCATCAACCTGGACTGATAAATACAGTAGATAGATAGATACAGGAAACTTAGGAAATCTCCGATTCACCAGCCACCACACATCCTACTATTCAGATTTGATGTCATATAGAAGTTTGACAAGAAACATGGATCAACTCTGCATTTAAACAGCTGAAGATAATCACCAGATATGCTCTGTTAGCAACACTCAGCTCGTTCATATTTTAACAGAAATCGAGTACAAGACTGTAATACTTCACTACAGAGAAATGAGAATAAAACGTGAGATTCTAAATATCGTGGGCAATTTGGCAAGTGGCCTAATTGAAGTTCTAGATGGCCGGGATGCGAAGCACTATGAAGAGGATTAAACTAAATCAACAACTCCTTTTAATGATAGCCAAAAACCAAAAATCTATTGCAGACGCAACTCGAAACATGAAGACAACAGACGTCATTGGTCACAATGATAAAGACTGATGAACTGATGAAGACAACAGACGTCATTGGTAAGCTGCTTGTGTAATACAAATAGGAGACTGTATAAGATGACATCAGTAATATTGAAAACTTGACGTCTTTAACCTTTCATGCAATTTTTCTGATGCTCGACTTCAAAGACATTCAGCAAAAACTAATTGATGTCATTTTAAATTCAAACAACAAACCAGTGAGCACTTCAATCCTACCACCAAACAACTAAACAAGGATTAAAGCGAAGTATCAAGTATTTAAACGTACTACCTCTTATCCTACAATCGAAGATTTCTCAAGTATCAAAGGACTATTTGGTTACCTCCATGCATCGTGATGAATAGTACATGACGTCAAAGGACGAGTTTAGTCATTGCGAGCATAGCAAAAATAATTCTATATGCTAATTAAATGTATTGGCATCACACCAACCATTTCACTGCCACAATGTAAAACAAGATATCAAAAAATCCAAGAGTCACATGGATAAAGTTGAAAAACCATAAGTAGATTTTCTCAATCGGTCAAGAGTGGCAGGCTACTATAGCCTGTTATGGAGACTTCGTATAGCAGTACAATTACCACACAATGAAATATTTTCTCTTAAAAGTGGATGTACTTTAAAAGAAGGGTTAATCGTCATATCTGTTGAAAGTCGACCTATCGATGAACTGGATGGAAAGACCTACAGACAACTCAATTAAATTGGAAAACTCAACTTTAAATGATGGGGCTGAACAAGCGAGTACAACAGTTACAAGAAGAGCAGCTCCTAGTATCACACCATGGCAGTCATCATTATTCTCCTCTTAATGCAATTATTGCCTCTAGTATTACACCTCACGTGTAACATACTGACATAAATGAAATTATTGTATGTACATATGTACATAACATGCATATATTGACTTATAAGATATGTATAAATTTAAGGAGATGTGTAAACATGGCGTGTGTAGCGCGTGTGTACAGTTTACTTTGGAGGAAGAACGAACGCAATTTTACTAACCAGAGTTTTTCATTTGTTTATTATCGTTAAATTGGTCTATTACTCTTACGGTATAATCGATGCAATTGGATTATGGTAGCTAAAATAAGATGCATATACTGTCGACTCTAACTTTTCTAATTTTCATTGAAAAACTGCACAATGGTCGTCCCATATCTCATAGTAGATATATTTTGATCTGAGTTCATGTGCAAATGGAATTCATCTCGCCGGAAGCTTAAAAGTGGTTCAGCTTGAGGAACAGTAAAATTAATATTGAAATCCCCGCTCATAATCATCGACAAAAGATGATTGTCTCCTTCGATAATTTTTGAAATTCTTTTGGAATATGGAGTAAGGACGAAATGTATGAACTTCATTATGTATTCGACAGATTTATTTGGCGAGGTGAATACAACTACAGAAAGCATCTTATTCCCATTGAGCAGCTGAAGTTCAGCATCACATGGCTGCATCAGCATCATCAATGGGTTGTGTTGTTACGCTCATACCAGTTGTTTGTCCAACGATGATTTCCTTATGCGAGGTGGCTGTATAAATTCTACTTGTATTTTTATATGTTGCTACTCCGGTAGCCCACTGATCATCTCTCTAGAACTGAACGCAGCATTAAAAATTAGTAATATTAACATGCTCATTTTGAAGAAGACCCATTGAGGTCCCAGTTTTACATACATGGTCATCGATAGCCGACGTGATGAACAGTCCTTCGAGACTCGTTACTCGTGATAAGCAATATACACAAATTATTCACTGTGTCTTTTATCGTAAGAGTATATACCGACTATCTCGTTATAGGTATGTGTGATGCATGAACTGTGGTGGCACATGCAGGTACGACTGGAAAATGATTACGTTTAACATTAATTGTCCGATTGTTGTTTCGATTAACGGTTGAGCTTTTTCTAGAAATGGGCACCAAACATCGGTCGATATTCGTTTTCTGCGCTCATTCAGCTTTAAGCCGCCTTCTTGCGAACTTACGAATTTGTACCGAAATCCATCCAGAGTCGTTTAACATTTTTTACTGTTGACGTTTTCATCGTGCTCGTTGTCCCGACCAGGATGGCTGCATTCAATATACATCAAACAGCCCATAGTTCCATTTGCCAATCCATCTGTTACGTCAATATTGGTTTTGAAAAAGTATGGAAGTTCATACGGCAAATTATTTGTATCCACTATACTCATTTTATGGATCTTTTGACGAAATTGCTACTCCGGCAGCCCGCTAACCATCTCTCTTGAACTGAACGAAGCATTCAAACGTAGGAATATTAACATGCTCGTCATTGCGCAGTCAGGTCTCGAAAAGCAAATGAATTGAGAATCCTTGCATGACTGTGATCTGAGACTCTGGCAGTTCAATGTTAAAAACGAGACGTCTATATAACCCCATTTAGTAGAAGACATGATCATTGATAGCCGAGGTGATGAACAGCTCCTAGAGACTCGTTACTCGTGATAAAGCAACATACACAAGTTGTTGACTGTGTTTTTAATCGTAAGCGTACGTAATTTCGTAATTGTAATTCGTATTTCGTAATTTTTTTTTTTTTGATTTTTCTGATCCATGGAAATGTCGATGGTTTCTATTTCATTTTTTAAATTAGTTTTTTTTGTTTTCCCTACTATTATACATATACATACAAGCATGCCATGTATAGTACAAAATTGTTTTTATTGAGTTTGGTGCTTTTTTTTCAAACGAAGTAGGTACGTCATTTCCGTTCGTTTCATTTACAAGTTTACTCTAATACAAAAATGTTTAGTAGGCGCGAGTAAAGATGTTTATACATCAAAAACATTTAATGTTTGTGGGCCCTCTCCTGTGGTAAGCCGCAAATGTAAAATACAACAACAACAACCCGAACAATTATAAGTAATTTTCTTCTATCTATAGGACCGTTCTCAAGGCAAAAGCCTGGTATTTTTTAAAAGACTCACCCTGTATATTTAGATACATAAACTTAAAATTACTATTTATACTAACCCTTAATAAACACAATTCAAGATGTTGCTAACGTTAAACTAAATTTTTGTTATGTCTCTATTTCTCGGTTTTCCCAAACCAATCAAACTGAGCTTCCCAATATGTATTAAATATTACATACATAAAACATGTAATTTGAATCATATGGCGCCCTAACCTTAAAATCATCGAACCGCGAAAAATATTACATTAAATATATATCATAACACCAGTGTACAGCTTAATTAATAGAAACTGGAAGTTTGGTTGGTTCTCACATATACACATATGTTCAGTTAGGGTTTACATAATTTTAATTTATTTGTTTAGTTTAATTTTTTATTCCGTAAAAATTACATGAAGTGCAGCAAACTTCATATATAAACGTAATCAAAATACCTACCGCATTTAAATTAAAAATATTAGCTTGACTTACATAAAAATATTTAGTTCTTTGCACAGAACCGTAACGAAGAATTTTCCAACAAAATAAAACACATTTTATAATTAGAAAAAAAAAACTCTAATATTATTATTGTAATAGAAATAAAAAATTAGCATTTTGTAATTAGTATCACTTGTTTGTTGCTGCTGATTTATATATTATATAAGCTTTCTTATCATTCGGTGTTTCATATTTCAAAACTAGTTTTCACATAATATGTATATTTGTATATATCGCATATACCGTGCGCCATAAAAAGACGATATACAAAAAAAAAATACGATTTCTTAAAGACAAGTCTAAAATTTATTATAACGGCATTTATGTCAATTTAATTATGTGACATAAAACATGTTATTTATGATCATCAATTATAATCATAATATACGAAAAAAATATGTGATTATTTATAGAGATATATATAGTTATAGTTAGGTTTATAGCTATGGTTTTGGTTTTCGTTTAGCGATTTACATTTTTTTTCGTACTGTTCGGTTATTATATGCTAGTTTGATGGCTGATTAGTAATTGTGGCTAATTTTGATTTACGATTTTTTGAAATGTGAGTGACAGTTAAAAATCTATATATATATATTATATCATAGTCTGGTTTGTACGCGGGTGAGTTCCCAAACTTATAATATGTATATATGTATATATTTATTTTTAAATTATTTAGTCACTTCGTGTATTTATCTCATAAACATAAAACTTGGATCAATCATTCAACATGATTATTTAAAAAATAACAAAAATATTAAAATTATTATTTATTTATTTTCATTTTCCAAAAATTATATTTTTTCTTTTTTTTTTTTAAATAAACTTTTCTGCGCGATCTCTAATTTGTTTTCTAAAATTAAAATTAAATTTATTTATAAATTGTAGAGAGAAGAAAAAAATGAAAAGATCAAAATCTTAATGTTAGAAAAAATTAAAATAAATTTTTATTTATTTTATCTAATTTTAATTACGTTTAGTTAAAAAATTGTTGTTGATGAAGAAAGCAGCTGATTTAGTGTTTTTTGTATTTTATTTAGTTTTGTTTTCCGTTTAATTTATTATTAGTTTTTTTTTGCTTTACTGGTTTATTTTATTTTTTCTAAATAATTATAAAGTAGTTTCTCTGTTAACAAAACATAATATATACAGAATTTATGCAGATACAAAGTGCCGTCGCTAGTATGTGTTTATCAATATTTATTTGAGTGATTTTTAAAAAAAATAATAATATGAGTGAAGATCTTTTCATTTTAGTGCATAAAGGATTTTACGATTTTGTGATTTTAATTTAGTTGATTGAAAATTTACCCCATTTCCTATATATATATATATATATATATATATATATATATATATATATATATATATATATATATATATATATATATATATATATATATATATATATATATGTATATACTCTCAATGGTAAATTAAATTTTTGTTGTTTTATATACATATGTGGTTTTTGGTTTTTATACCGTCCCTTAATGTATACAACAAATATATTACTCCCTTCGTACACTATAGTATTGGCCATTTATTTTGTAATTCAATTAAAAAATAAATAAAAAATATTAAAGTAACCCCTTTATATAAATAATTTTTTAATTAAATCAAAATATTTAATTAATGTTAAAAACAGACAGACAGATACAACATTTAAACTGGACAAGATGTCTACATATAATTAAGTTATATATAAAGTCCTCAAGCAAAGTATTGGTTGCAGGTCTTAAACGGCATAAAACAGAAAATCAAATATAACTGATTAAAGATTAGACGAAAATCAAATAAATTATGGTTTCTAAAAATTTTGAAATAAGTTATTTCGTGTATAATACGCATGCATGTATTTCTACATCACCCGCGGTGTCTTAATTTATATTTTTATACACAAAAATATCAAAAATGGATTTTTTTTTTAAAAGCAATTCTACTAAACAAAATGGTTAACAAAAAAAAAAATTTGAGTAATATTCATGTTTTACAAAAAAAATTTAAATATACGATCTCAGTGTGACGTCTTACGTATATATACGAGTATATATAGTTTAGATACAAATCTTATAACATTTTATTTTATACAAACCGTACATTACGTTGGAAACTGTTATAAACAATATTCATATAAAATATAATATATGTTTATATCAAATAGAGGGCAAAATGTTAAAAGATCCTTATGCAATTATTTAATTGATTTAGCACCATTAAAAATTTAACGTTAAGTGCTTAAAACTATTTACATGAGTTGTAAATGAATTTGACCACCCGCGGGTGATTGAACAGCAACTTTTTTGAAATATTTTAAATGTCAGTTTATTATTTTTAAGCTAATCGAGGATAACTTTTGTTAAAGTTTTATGATTGCCTCAATTTTGTAATAATGTTATACGTTATCGGTTAAGTCATAAGTTGAGCAAATATGTTTTGAACACGTGCGTTGATTCCAAATAGAAAATTATAGCGAACATATAATAATGAAGTTTGTGGTAAGAAAATTATAAAAAAATTACACATTTACTGGCTCTAAAGCGAATTGGATAAAATTATAATGGGTTTTACTTTTTAGAGATGTTAGAAACCTTCCAAATTTGATGAATATTTTAAGTTTTATAATGGACGAGCAAAATATATTCACGGTCCCTATTCTTGAAATTTGTGAAAATTTCCGCATTCGGAATATTATTTGCATTAGAATTCTTTATATTATTCGAATTTTTCGCCGGCTACTTTAATCGTTTTTTCAAATTTGTTTTCAAGATTTCAATTATTTTTTTCCGTACTATAAGGGAAAAATTCCGACTGGGTAAATCGATGCGAAATTATTCCCTTAGTATACGGAAAAGAATAATAGAAAACTTGCAAACAAATTTGAACAAACGATTAAAGTGGCCGGCCAAAAATTCGAATAATATAAAGAATTAGCAAATTATATTCCGAATCCGGAAATTTTCATAGATTTTAAGAATAGAGGCCCTGGATATGGCTGAACCAGCGAATCAGTAACGTTAACATCTTATCGTTCAGTTTTGTTAAAATATGTCTGTCACAAGTTGTATTGTTTGACAAGTTGTATTACAGATTCACTGGTTCAGCCAATAGTGTTTAAATAGATCAGATAAACCACTACTCTCGAAATGGCCAATGCGGTACTCTGAACATCTTTTATTAATTTTAAACACATTTTAACGGTTTCATAATTTTTGCCTATTAAACATTATTTTTACTCCGGATCCTATACGCGTAGATGCCCGCGGCAACACACCTATATTTTTTACTAGCACAAAATATTTCCAATACGTGTATATACACTTGATTTAATTCCTATAATGAACGTTGTTATGTGTTTGACAATTTGGAACATCATGCTGGCTTATTGTTTCCAATAGGTGTATATCAGTAAACTAAAATTGTAGTGAATGTTACTTGATTCTGATGAGCCTTGATTTGGTTGATAAAATTTTACATTTTTTAACAATTTACTGTCTATATTTGCGAACATTTGATGAATCCATTTTTTTATATGTGACGAACGCGGTAGATTTCTGTCGAGGACTACTATGTCTTAATGATTAAAGGATTTTTCGATTTTCGATTACTTTCAAAATTTAATACCGTCAATTTTCGAGACGATCACGAGTTCTGCCCTATGATCTTATAATATTTTCTATATGGGGGCGAATAAGGGTCGATTAAAAAAAATTATTAATTCCTTCTCCGGGGATAGATGGATTTTAAATTGACATTCAAAGATTGAACCAAGCGACGAACCCGATTTATTTAAAAATCTGGAAAATTATAGATGTGGAGGTAATCCGATCTCTATTATGGAATGTTTAGACAAATTGTTATCAAAATGGTAAGGATAGGCAGAACTCTTACATGCTATTTTTACAGAATTTAGATATTTTTAGAAAATTCCATTTGTTTTGATATATTTTACAAATGTCTTCGAATACTGGCCATATCCATGCGTACTATAGTTTATATTTTCGGACATAAGATAAATTTCTGACGATCAATATTATGTCTTAATGATTAATTTCATTTTTTTTATTTTTGGTTAATTGCAAATTTTTATACCGTCAATTCTAGAGGCCTCCACGATCTGTGGCCTATGATTTCTTCAGTTCGACCAATACACTAAAATTGTAGTGAACGTTATTAAATTCTGATCGCCGATCGTATAGAAATGTCCATAGAATTTTCGAAGAATGATTTTGGTCTAAGAATGATTTTGGAAATATTATTATTTCCTTCTAAAAATATTTTAATAATTTTTCAAATTGGATTTTAAATTGACATTATAAAATTCTATGTATTTAGATGTATTTAAATGAGTTGTCCATGCGTACTGGCCTATATTTTCTGTCATTTGAGATTAGCTTCTTTATATGAAGAGACTGGGATGCATTTCTGAATGTAACTAATGTCTGAATGATATAATTTTGACCGAATAAATAAACCGAATTTTACTTTAAGTTTAATATTTAATCACAATTTGCTTATAATTTATTTACTTTCGCGGTTATAAAGACAATTTTAATACACACACATATGTGTTCGTGTTGACAAAAGGAGACATGATCGACATAATTGACATTATATAAATTGATTAATTAAATTAACCCATCTGTTTGTCACTTGTTTGTAAATGTCTATATTTGAAATCCAATTTGAGAAAATGTTTAAATCCTGTAGAAGGAAATAAAAAATTTTTTTATTTCAAAATTTTAACTTTAAAATTTCAAAAATCATTGTTAGACTCATTTCGTAATTTACTCATATTCACCACATAGATGGAAATTTTTATAAGCTGCCACAGAATGTAAACGGGAATCCATGTTCATTCCTGTTAATTGCAGTACATATGAAAACAAGAATACAATTATAGAAATATATGTAAGTTCATTAGAATCTGATGAACCCGTGGACATCTCCAGGATCGGCGGATAAATAAATAAATTTGGTTAAAATTTAAAAATTGTAGTTACCAAAGCAAGGTTCTTCAGAATCGAGTACCGTTCACTACAATTTTAGTTTACTGGTTGGCCTATTGGAAATAATAGACGACGACCAGTGAACAGTCAAACTCCGTTTAATGTTTCAAATTAACAAATGCGTAGCAAATTTCAATCAATTAAATAAAATTTATTCACGTTTTGAAAATATTGTGAGCTCCACCAGGAGGATGCGCAGTAAATAAAGTTTTACATAGACGAAAATTATGAAACCGTTAAAATATGTAAAAAATTAATAAAAATCTTTCAGCGTATACCATGTTGGTATACCATCACTGCTAGTGTAGTGCGGTTTGTCTGATCTATTTGTAAACACTGTCCAGGACTTGTGATATTTAGCTCACCCGTTATAAAACTTGAAATATTCATCAAAATAGTAAAGTTTGTAGCGTTTATAAAAAAAAGTAAAATCCATCATTCGCCATAGAGCCATTCTCGCTAGACCAAGTAGATTGCATAAAATCTCTTTAAAAATGTTATTGAGATCCCGTGGACATCTCAAGAATTGGTTGGAATTCTGTTTAAAATTCGGCAAAAAGGCTCAATTTCTAAATATAATGTTTAATAAAACGAATCTCAAAAATATAATTTATTTATAAATCTTGGAAATAGGTCTGTGCTTTTCTTTCCAAAAAATGTTAGCTAGAATAATTTTTTTTACAGATATTACAAACTTCATAATCACGCGAACATTTAATATTTCTTTGTTGTGGATTCTTACGGACGTGCTATATATAGTCGTGGGAAATCGCCGTTAAATTACAAGTAAGGAATAAACGAAATTTAAATTTCCTTTCAACCAACTTATTGGTAAATAAAACAAAGTTCGAAAATTTTTGTAAATATTGTAAAAGGCAACGGGGAGGGGATTGGTTGATTTAATTTTTCGAACAATGAATTAAAAACGATAGAAACATTTATTGTTAAATATTTATTGGATTTATTGGAATCCACCGACGGTACCGATGGCAGTATTTTAAATAAAAAAGCGGCTGACTTTAATGGCGCTATAGTCATTGACTCTTGCAAATCGATTTTCAGAAATAACTTTTGCTACAACACACGTAAATAATCAAATTGATTGTTTGTTTTTAATCTTCATAATCTGTTCTAGGGCGAGGTTCTTTCACAGTTCGCCTTTTACGCCTCACCTTTGCCAGTAGCCAAATCAAGGATGTTTGCCATGCCGCCTAATAGTACTGACATGGATAATCGGTCAGCCATGAATTTTGTTCTCCGATTAAATAATCGTATTCGTGGGAAAAGCTAAACCGACCAAGCTATATATTAGACAAGATCTTCCGGAAGACCTTTTTACATTTAACAAAACCAAAGGATATGAAAGGTGGGTTAGTTATAGCACAATTGGCCTGGTTACAGGCACCAAATAAAGCCAATAATTAGGATTTATTTATACAAGGCAGCGCCATTTAGTTTCGATTTAATTATAATTTAATTATTTAGAAATAAATCTCGGGAATCTGTAAGATGATAGATTTAAAAATCAGACATGCATTAGGTACACTATATGATGAGACTCAGTTAGATTATGGAAATGGAAGCTACATTAAAGCGGGCGTAGCGGTGAGTTGAAAGTATATGAATTGATTTTCAACATCGCTTAAGTCTTTGATTGGTTTTTATTTATTGTGAACTTTTAAGTAAGTCATTACACACATCAATACATAAACACCGATTTAGCGGATATCCAGTATCTTTCGTGACGTGGTGATTGCCAGAGTTTGAGACCGTAATCCGACCAATTGATTGAACTAAAAATGGTAACTACCATATGACCCAACTCTTGGTAATATTTGAATGGTCCTACATTTAATATCATAAATTAGATTTTAAGCCCGCTATAGTTACCCAATTTACTCTGTACTTTTGACCCCAGTCACTTATTCATTGTAAACGGTGTTGTGTGCTCGTTTGCGCAAATGGATGTGCGTAAACCTGAAAATTCAGATTAGCAGCTCGCTAATAGCGATGAGATGAAAATAAATTAAGTTTCTGAAAATCACGTTCAGTTTTAGCTGCTAAAGGTTAAAACATTTATGAAATTACCACCAAAGAAATTCTGAAGTCGTTGTCACCAATTTAAACTATCTGTTCTTCAAAAACGAGAAAGCATCTGAGTGAAGCTGCTCAGACAACAATTCACATATTTAGCACTGAAATCATTTGATGATTGCATTACGCGGCAACTTGTACATAATAAAATAGCTAAGCGGCCTACTTCAATTTCATATGTTTTGTGGAAAATTTTTGTTTTAGATCACAAATTTTGATTTGAAATCTAGTAGACGCCTTTGTGTTGTTTCATAAAACATGAACTGAACCGGATCAGATCAATAGCATCAAGAAACACAGCTATAGTGTTGAATATAAACGAATGAAAAAGTGTTTAGGTGACTGACATATTTCCGGTCAGCGAGGAGTCTGTCCATATATTTACGAAAAATGTATGTGATTTATGGTCGGATGCACAGAAAAATGACTATCAGCCGGGTATTTGTGTGCCAGTTAAATGTTTTGTATGAAATCTGTTTTCGCAACCAGAAAAAAATAATCAACGCAAACTTGAATAAATATATTTTGTTCCATAGAAAGATTTAGCTTGCGTAAACGGCCAATTTTGATTGAATAACTTTTTAACTAATCGTTAAATATTTCCTTGGAATAAAATAGAGAACTGTTTGTAGATCTGACGGCAAAAAAAATTAAACTGATTGGGTCTATTTTTGTATGTTAATTTTTATTTTCATGAAGTGTGCCGTGCTAAAATTTCATGTAAAAAAGACTGAATCAGCTTATTTTTAATGTGCTAGATGTCACTACCCCGGACATTTATAGTTCTCAATAAATTTAATCAAGTTTGCGATGATTTTTGTTCTGATTGCGAAAACAGAATTCATATAAAACATTTAACTGGCGTACAACTACCCTGGCCGTTAGTCATTTTTCTATGCAACCGGCCATTAATATCAAAATGTAAACTTAACAGGCTTCTAGGGTAATTAGAAAGACTAGAAATAGCTAGACAGCAATTTTATCATACCGGGTAACCGTTGTCGATGTTGTTTACATTATCGACGTAGATGAGTAATATACTGCGAAATCTACCTCACTTGCCTCTGATTTGACTGAAATGATAACCAAGTCCGTCAGTTAATATTAGGTTGTTTGAGTCCAACTGACTGAAACGGCTTAAGTTTGTTCGTTTCTGTGTAATAAATAGTTAGTGAATTTAAAATCAAGTGATTGAAAAGGAGAAGGCAGCTCGTGGCTGTTCAAAAGGGAAATAAAACAAAAAATTGGGTTATTGTTTCGATTTTATTTATAAGCAATATTTTACTGTGAATTACAGAATGTTTTTTTTAATTCCAATTTGACATGCAAAATGTTACTTCAATCAACTATTTCAGTTCACAACTTAGTCGCGGCCACTTTTCAGAACATGAAAATTTAGTATAAATGATGTTACTAAATGAACCTGAAATTTTTCAAATTTTTGACACATATTTTAAACTGAATCGAGTGTTTATGATATAAGCGGATTCTACTTCAGCCTTTCTTGGAGGTTTCTTTAGAATTTTTCCGGTTATTAAATTGAAACCTTGTATTTTATTCGATGGGGATGTATGCGTAATATTTTCAAGATACAAGAGCTTATTTTCATCAAACATTCCTCGTGTATTTCTTCTTTTAATTGTTGAGTAATACGGTGCACTAATCACCTTTAATTTGTGAAGGTCTGGTTTGATTGCATTTTTATTCGCTCAAAAGATCCTTTGGTTTCTTCGGGATAATTATTTTTTTTTTGATATTTTTCTTTCTAGAATATTTGTCTCACGCCTTTTGTTGTTTGTATGTGACATTCAATTTATATTTCCATGTGAGGTTTATTTTTTTCTGCAAGGTATATTTTGAAACTTTCCCAATCGGTATGTTTGTTGGTTAGAACTGAATTATTCTCTTTTGAATAATGTAGTCAATTATACTTTGTTTTTTAAATTTTGCTTAAATTTTGGATAAGCTCCCAAAGGACTTTTTAAATTTTTGTAACTCATCTTTCTTTCATATCTCTCTGAGATTTTGGATCTCCTCTCTTCTCTGTCACCGTTTACAGTTTTTTATAACGTCTTCGGCTCTGAACATTATTTGATGTTGATACATGGCACCATTGCTAAGTTATGATTTGATTGGTTGTTTCAGCCATTATACTTGATCTTTTGTCTCCATTTTTATTTTCAAACGGACCTGTTTCACCAAACAGGTTTCACAAGTGAATTTCTCATATTTGAACGCCATATCACGAATTTTGAGAAAAAATTACCGTTCTAAGTTGCCCATTTCAATAAGTATAGCTGCATTTCTTTTACGGGGTCCCGTTGAAAAGTTTACACCATGCTTATGTAAATAGCATTGATTATGTGTGTTGATTTAACATCTCCTCTCTTATCCAAATACACGTATACCATCGAGAACAATTTGCGGTGTTGTTATCATCATGCGAAACATTTCCACTATGACTTTTTTATCCGTCTGCTTGTAGAAATTTCTCTTTTGTATTGCTTGTAACACTCCATTGATTTTGTCAGATCTTTAGTGATCACTTGCTCTAAGGCACCTTACTTTGATGGCAAAGGCATAATCATTTTGATGATTATTATACTACTTGATTCATCATTTCATTAAATTTTACAGAAAATGCTTACTTTTTGGGATATAAAGGGTTATCCAATTCAAGCTTGATAAAGTAAACTTAAAAAAAACACACAAAATATTCGGAATGTATTGTAATTTTTATTTCATTTTACAGATTGATCCTTGCCATTTTTAGTTAAACAAGATATCATTCAAATGTCCTCCACGGGACTTCTTACAGGCCTTGATTCTTTTGAGGTAATTTTCAATGACTTTTCGGCACATTTCGGGCGGTATCTCGGCCATTACCTTACGAATATTAGTTTTCAATTCGTCAAGAGTTTGAGGATTGTTTGCGTAAACACGATCTTTCGCGTATCCCCACAAAAAGAAATCCAAAGGCGTTAAATCACAGGATCTTGGAGGCCAATGGACATCAGCCAATCGCGAAATCAAACGTCCAGGAAATTTCTCTTGCAAAAGATCTCGATTTGCTCGTGTTACGTGACTGGTTGCTCCATCCTGCTGGAACCACATATCGTCAAGATCATAATCTTCGATTTTCGTAAAAAAATAATCGGTTAACATGCGGCCATAGCGCTCAGAATTGACGGTAACGGTTCGTCCATGGTTGTTCTCAAAAAAATACGGCCCAATCACACCACCAGACCACAATGCGCACCAAACAGTGACTTTTTCCGGGTGTAATGGCTTCTCTACAATCAATTGTGGATTTTCTGAGCCTCAAATTCTACAGTTTTGCTTATTAACGTATCCACCAAGCGAAAAATGAGCTTCATCACTGAAGAAAATTTTGTTCGAAAAATCAGCATCAGCAGATTTAATAATTTTAACGCGTTGGTCGATTGTTAAATGCTCCATATTCTTAAATGGCAGAATGTCAACTAAATAAATGACAGCGTACTTGACGTTTATCTTTGACAGATGTCGGTATACAGATTTCTACTTTATCAACCTCGAATTGGATAACCCGTTACTTTTAAACATTTTTGAAATGGTATATATAATTACAATTTGGATCACCAGTTTTAGAAAAAAATTGCCTTTTCAATAATATTTATTTCCCGTTCTACGCTTTATAATTTTACTTCAAATATAGAAGATCACTCAATAAATCTTCTGTGATTCACCGATTGTCCAACATTTTTCGCCACTAAAGTCGTTCAGAGGTAAAACAAATGCAAATTAGAGCAACTTTCGTCCCCTGCCAATGAAAACCGGTGCAGAACTCAAAAAATTATTTTTACTTCTGATTAAACAATTTGAATTATATGGAGATATTTTTATATAGTATAACAGATTACATAGATAAGCGACCCGTAAATAAATAATCAAATACCCTAATATATTAACTGGTATAGACGTAAATGCAGTCAAGGGTATATCTCGCCGCGGCAACCATGACCTAACCCTCTTATAAAATAACGCAAGATGTAAGGAAATTTTTTATATTTTTAAATATCCGACTTGGTTTTAAAATACACTAATTGTTTTATATCGTTCGGCTTGTCCACTTCTAATCTCTGAACCATGTCAAATTATATCCTATATATATGTACACCAACTGCACACACATACACAAACAGCTGAAAACGTATATAGACGCACGTTTAAAAAAATAAAATCCCAAAACATTATACAATAAAACGATGTTAAATCATAAATTTTATGTTGAACCAATTTTTTTTCTCGTCTTTGAGGTGTCTGCTATTTTATGACGATCTATTTTTCTTATCTTAAATTTATGGCACTTTAAGTCATATTGCATATATACTGTTATATAAAAGGGATATTTTCAAACAAAAAGGGTTAGTTCCTTTTAGAAATTTGTTCCAATTTTTTTTGTGCGTTTGTAACATAATGGCCAAATGCAATATGCAAAATAGAAATTTTTCTTCAGAATGGCCCGATAACAATGCAAAGATAAAACGGTACGATTTATGTGTTGTTTTGATAATATTCCAAAATATATACACAAATTTGTCACACAAAAATAAATTTTATGTTTTCAGTACAAATTTGTAAATTCATGGTTCGCGCGCGTATTTCGTATATCCCACCACCGAAAACTTTTCAATTATATTATTGTGTGTAGACGTTTAAATCTAAAGTGTTTTAAAAGTAATAAAAAAGCAGTTATATTCTAACGCATTAAACAGTGATCACATATGCGCGAATATATCGTGTAAAATATATACAGAGAGCCTCACAATGTTTAAGTGGACATCACCATCCTCATCATTTGTGTCAGTGAAAGTTTATATATTTTTAACAAATTTTCCAAATATTTTTATGTGTTTCAATATAAAATTTTATAATGTGATTTTAATTCTAAACAATCTGTTGAGATATATTTTGTTCGAACAGAAATACAGCTCGTTATAAAATAAAATAATTTATAATCCTGGTGACAAGTAATAAATTATAAATGCATATTAACTAGGTATATTGATTTACTGTAAGTTAATTATATCTATACGTTATAAAATAATAAATTTGTATATTTTTATTCGTTAATACGTATTCCAATAAAATCACTCAAAACAAAAATTTTACTCAAAATGTCTCATGCGATATAATAAATTTATTTCATTGTAAGACAAAATGAAACAACAACAAATCAAAATCACATAAGTAAACGGTGATAGAAAGAGGCGGGAACAAAGTCGTGTATCGAGAAAAGAAAACAAATGTTGTTACACGTACACCTGATTTTATTATGGATAGTTCAATAGAGAAAATAATGTGTGCGAAAGAGATGTCTAAACGAATACTTAGATATTTTTTAATATGGCGTTGAACGGCAAATTCACAATGGTGTATTTTTATTTTATTCGATATTATGAATTTTTGTACCCTGTGTGTTGTGTAATGTAATTTTTGTTGGTATAAGACTATAAGGAAAATAGTTTTTACATCTGCGCTACAGAATTATTAATTTTGTGAACGAGATAATTTTGAGACGAAATACTGTGCTAAAAATAGTTTTGTATGGTTGTTTCAAGGTAAACTCTCGATATGATTGTAGGCAATGATAGTCCGTCGGTAGTTTTTATTAAATTGGAAATTTTTATTCTATAAATTAATATCAATATAATTCTGAACACGAATCTCGTATTTTCTTATGATAATCTTTATTTTATGCGTTTAAGGAAGAAACGTTTATTTTGTTGTTGTCATCGATTCAAGTTTAAAAAAAGTTGTATCGACGACGTTTTATTATTTAAAAATTTACATAAAAGTATTGAATGGATATAAAATATGTCAAACAAACTATTTTTGTCTTTAATGTAATTTATTTGTATTATTAAAGTACATTATGTACATACTTAATGTACTTTTACTTTTAAGAACCAATTATAAAACTATGCGAGGCTTAAATTATCATCGCTCTCAGGTCTTGGACATTCTCTGGACAATTTAAATGGGAAATTATATTGAAAAATGTTGGTTGAAATTTGTCACCCAGCATTTTTGTATTTTACGTTTAATTTTCTTTTACTTTGAACTTCAGGCTAAAAGTAAGTGTTGTTATTTTTAATATTTTACATTTTATTATAAGACACTTTCAGATTTTTAAAACCTAGTTGGTTTGCATCAAACACAAATTTGTCTACATTCAAGAGCTATCAAAACAAAATTATACTCAGAAATCTGTTAGACATTATGTAACAAGTGGTACATAATGATTTACTTAAGTCAGTGGCGTTATCAATCATCAGTGGACGTGAAATAAAACTATTAGCATAATGTGGGCTTCAGGTAACCGAAATTACTAATAAGTCTAAGCCTGATATTGACAATACCACATATAGGTGTGCAAGATTTAGACAGATTCGAATATAGAATTGTTATACGTTTAATTATCTATATAGTAAAGCAAACAGTTTCAATAAAATTGCAAATTTATAATCAGTTTACAAATTTTGGGTTCCTCTAAAATTTCTTTCTAAACTTTATAACCTTGCCTCACCTGTAGGGTCACCATTACCATGAACATAATGTTTTTTTATGGAGTTTGATTAACGATAATTATAAACTAGTTCTAATAATATTTTGTAGATCTTTATACCAAAATATTTTTTTTCAGCAAGTCAAGTAGAGAGATCTGAGTAGAGCCTTTGGGTCTTTTCATTGACAAAAAATTTGACAGACATATTTGAAAAATTTAATTTGATCAAGTGATTAACAAATTACGGCAATATATAAATCTTTTTAACACTAGGCTTTATTCTAAGCGCCGGTCGAGGAAGTTTTGGGATACATTAAAAATATTTTTTTAAAAATTATATTTAATTGAGATTTTTCACCCACATTTAAATATGCCAGCCACATTAAATACTCTAATATTTCAATAAACATATCGATAGGGTTGAGGTTTTTTCTACTGTACAGGGTTTTCTGTTAAAATATCATTTTCCATAGTATTAAGGTTTTATTGTTTTATAATAATTTATACATAAGTCAAGGTCGACCAAAATAGTAAGTGTGCTTGTTTCAAGCTACACCTTCCTGTTGGTACATCTGCCACGTCTATAACCCAACTATGGCCCAAAGTACGATGAAGCATTGTGCATATTATGCACTATTTAATTGTTCACCCAGAATAATAGAAGCCGGAACCAGATGAAATCAGTTTTAAAATTAATCCACTTTCTACTCAGGCTGGTAAAATTCTGATACACTTGGATCCGGTTGCTATTTCTCTATTATACGGTATAAATTTTTAATGGTAAGCAATGACCTAGAAATGATTGGTTCATTGTACAGTGGTTCGAAACGTTTCACTTATTTCATTCAATCATCACTGATTTATTCGTGGTTCCGGTTGCTGTTTCTGGCTTGCACTGTCATGGTTCCGGCTGGCACACTCTTGCTTTCCGTAATTTATCTTTCTGGCTCACATTGTGTTGGTTCCGGCTGAAATTAAGATATTACAAATGGCCTAGAACAGTTGATTTCATATGCGGTACTGATTGATGTTTGTTGGTTCCAGTCGACATTGCAGTGGCTCTGGCTGGTATTTTTATCGTTCCGGCTAAACGCCTCAAAATGTTGCACAAAAATTTAAAATGCAAATGCCAAACGGTTCTGGCTGATGAAACCTCGATTAGAGCTGGCACTGTATTTATTCCGGTATAGAATTTTTAGATGATCAGCGGAATGTGCTAACTGTGTAATATCTAATTTGTTCCTAAATAGAAGCTTATGTTTTGCCCGAAAATTTAAAAAATCTACACAAAAATTATTAACAAAAAGTCATCAAACTACTTAACTAAGTCAGAGCGTCAATACGTTTATCAGTCCCATTTAGCGGTGTTCCTCTTTAATATGCCTTCCAATGGAATGAACTACCAAACTTTTGTGATTTAAATCGAAATCCGACTAAAGTGCAATGCTTCAGTAAGCTTTATATTGAACTTAAGTATCGGTTTACTCGTTTGACGTAGATTATGAGAAGTCGATTATGTAAGCATTATAAGTTCGAGTTACGAGCCTAGAAACAAACTAGTTTTGACAAAATTTCAAATATTCAATTATGACAACTAAGAATATTGCTTAAGTAAAAAAAGCCTTTTGGCGTCATTTCATGTAACTCACTCACATTTTCAAATATTAATTATTAGCCAAGAAAATTGTATTACTCCACCTTCAAATGTAAATCTTAACTGTAAAAGGAGTTTGAAAGTGCTTGCACACATTTTTCATTATCGCTCTGTTAAAATGTATATTGTGATAGGCATGAAAGATTTAATTCCAAACAAAATTTTAAAAGCGCTCGTCAAGAATGTTTTCATCGGATATTAAGGAGTTATGAATTAAAAGGGACATTAGTCTGTTAACTAATGATGTAATGTTACGGTAGTAATCTAAAAAGATTTTTAATTTCATCATTCGTAAAGCAGATATGCATATCAACATTTTTCGTCTGAAGGTAGCAGTCATATAGAAACTGTTTTCCAAATTAAAATTAATACGCGCATTGCCCCAAAATTTATGTTATTCTGCGTCATATACATAGATTTATGTGTAAACGAAATAAAATAATTTAATTTAGTCATAATGTGAATCAATAATAAACCACAAGAAGCGGCCCAAATATACATTTCAGAGGAATTATTTCTCTCCCAACACCTTGGAGGATAAATCAATAAATTCACCACCACTTTTTTTAAAATGTAACTCTGCCACATAACAGTTAGCTCTGTATTCTACTCTTGTCTTGATTACAGTTCTTGCATTGCTCATCAATATTGATTTTCTGACGCCCATCAATATACATAGCTACTTTTTATTCCCCCTCTAGATTGTAACGCGTTATCGTTTATGCATTTCTAGCAACTGTAACTAATTATTTGTGAGTTGTAATATTATGGCGTTGCAGGTGACGTTGTATCGCCCGACAAAGTTTTTCGTTTACCGTTTTTCGTATACAGTCATTAAAAAATGAAAATGAGAAGTATGCTAAGCAATTATTATATAAGATCCAAAATTGATTGGAATTGCCATTTTCTTTTCTTTTAGCCGCAAAATGGTGTTCTATTTTTATGTAATGGACAATGGATTCGGTAACATTTAAGAACTTAAAATAAATATATATACGTTATTAACAGGGTATGACTGTAGCCTAGAGTTCCCGTTACGGCATCCGCATATAACAAGATCTTTGAAGCTTGCCTCGTCAATAACATTCAGCTTAGAAACTGAAGGCTGATATATGTTTGTCCTATGACTGGTAGTAGTAAGATTACGTGATGCAGTTCAATCTGAAAGAAACAGTCCTTTGTTATCTATATAGTATCTCCCTTGCCTCTCTGAAGATTCTGAATTAGATAACATCTTTCGTTGAAATTATCAAATCAAGTTCACCCGGTTTTAAGTCAAACTCCTATATCAATTTATTAAGAAAAAGTTAGGAGTTGCAAAATCTTTTGACGGTAGAGCCTTGCATTTTCCTTCTTGTATTTCTGTCGGTTTGGTTCGGTTACTAGAACCAGATTTTCCTGCCCTCTATTAGCGGTAATCTGAACCACGTGTATCTTGTGAAATTCTAATGCTTTTATTGTTGTATTTAGAGGCCAGCTTTCTCACTCTGTGTTTTTGACCTGTTCGGGGTCACATTCTGTGTCTAATTGTAGTATTTTATTTTACGGTCCTTTTCCGGTAGCTGAATCAAAGAGGAATTTAGTCTGCCCCGTTGCATCAAACGATTCTGCTGCACCTGCGCCGGGGATGTAACCAGTATCTTATCGACATTACCTTCTCCAATGCCATCATAACACCTATCAGACTCGGCCTACCTAGAGGAAAGGTCCCGTATATTTATCGCTGCCATTTTTTTAGTATACGTGACAGTAACTTCACCACCCTTCATTTAAATGATAAGGTCGCCCGTCTTCATTTTTCTGAGAGCGCGATTATGTCCATAAGAGATGCGATGATCCATTTCCTGAGGCGGAGTGTCTTGTATGGTGTTACTATCTAAATTTTTGACATCCAGAGTAACACGATTTTACTTTTGCCTATAACCATCGCAGATTGTGACAACCATCTCGCCGTCAATTAAACAGGACTTCACTCCGCACAAATGTACCACTTGTTTTGGAGCAACTGACGAAAAGTCAAGGGTTTTTGCTTTTTAAAATTCGTATGGAGGCATATAACATTACTTTCATCCAAAGTATTTGAGCTTCTTATTGCTTATTATTTGTATAACGTTAATCTTAATGGGCATTTGAACAACCCGTTCTGCAATCACAAATTTACTAAGTACTTAAAGTACTATAAATCGAACGTGCGGTTTTATCAGTTTTTACGAGATACTCCTACAGTTTCTGCTACTGTTTCCCCAATTTTTTTACGAGTTATCTGCATAGTTTACTCCATTTCAACGCTATCGACACTATTGTAAACATCTGTAGACAATTGCAAGAGGTAAAAATTTACACATGTATCCACTTTAGGGAAATCTGTAAATTTGAGAGGTACGTTTGAGTGTCTCACCTAACATTAAACCTAAAATTATTTGATAGCATCAATTATATAAGAACTATTTTTTGATTGTTTACTGAAAAATTAGTTAGCCTTATGATTATCTAAACATATGCTTTTTTTGTAAATAACTGATTTGAAATTAATCATAAGGAACTTTAATTAGGAAATTAATTAACAAATTCCATTAAAATTATCTTTACTCGTATGTTGCCGGAATAAAATATTTGAATAAAATTAAAAGTATACACGAAGTCAATGAACTGTTTTACAAATCAGCGTAAATATTCAAAACCATGTAAATTTTATAAAAATTAAGTCGAGTGGGTGGTAATTTCATTTTGATATTAACGCGCGATTGATTAGCGCACGCTTAATTAGTGATGCATAAATGTATATACATAAAAAAATTTACTTCCATACTATTAAGTGATTAGATTTTTTTTTATTTATATTTTTTGGATTACAAAAATATTATGAATACAAATTATATAATTAATTTGATGGGTTTTATTGATTCATAAAAATTTAATAATGATGATTGCAAACTTAATAACATCTTCAGCAAACTAAGATATAATACTTTATATAGGTAGGTATATATACAAATTAAGCAGCGCGGCGAATTAAATATTTTATTTTATTTTTTAATAATCAAGTTATCAATTTATGCAAATTTAAAAGTCATTAAAATTAATAAATAATTATCTACTACCGCAGTTAAATCATTAAATAAAATAAAATCGTCTAAGCTAATCAGGGGGCGTAAAATACACGAACACTTGTACATATAAAAACGACATTGTTTATCCTTTTCCGGCTTCTACATTTTTTCAAATAGAATTATTTGTTATTTTATAAATAATTCAACAGTTTTAAATTAAATTTAGAAATAAATATTAGTTATACAAGTTAATAATAATAAACATTATTTTTATTTTATTTTTTCGTATGTGTGAATGATTTTCCGAATTACGTACGTACATACAAAATATGTAAATATACTGTTTGAGTTAATATACTTATATACTCGGAAACACATGTACATTACAAATTTGTATATTTCGACTGTATAATCATTATGTATTCCTAAATACAACCAGAAAAAAATTATAATATTTTAAAAACAAGAAGAACAACCAATAATCATAATAATATAATCATGAAATGTAAATATTTATATATTTTCTACTTGTTGAGAATACAAAATTTTCTTGTTTTTTTGTAAATATGGAAATGTAGGAAAAAATGCATTTATTTACGTTTTAAAACGTATGTCATTTGATATTATTATCATAAGATGGTTATTCTTCTTGCTTTATACTAAAATCAATGAACTCCACAGATATTGTAAGTTCAATAGCAATACAAATGCACGACGTTTAATAATTTTCCGTTTATAATGATTATTACAAACCGATTCATTTTTATATTGCGCCTGTAAAATTGTATTGTATAACAATAAATAGTTTACGAGTTAGTTTTCGGTATTTATTTTACAGATTTTACAGCCGCTTCCCATAATCGTTGGAAATTTCCGCATGCGGAATATAATTTGCTTTACAATTCTTAATAATATTTTTCGCCGGCTACTTTTTTCGATTTTTCAAATTTGTTTGCAATTTTCTATTATTTATTTCCCTATACTAAAGCAATAAATCCGAATCGAGTTACCTAGTCGGAATTTTTCTCTTGGTAAGAAAATAAACAATAGAACACTTGCAAACAAATTAGAAAAAAAGGAAAAAGTAGCCGGCGAAATTTTTGAATAATATAAAGAATTTAAAAGCAAATTGGAATATAATGCGGAAATTTCCACCGATTTCAAGAATACGCGCCCTGGGCCTGTATTCTTGAATTCAACATCCATTTCCCCCATGTGGATATCTATCAAAATTTATAGAAACGTACGGAAATTTTAATTCATGTATTCTTGAATTTTCTACTAATGGAAAAAATTCCCTATTAGGGAATTTTCCGAATGGGTAAAGGATGTGGAAAAAATTTCCCATGCTAATTATTTGACGATTATGTTATTTTAAATATAACGCTTAATTCAAAAGTTATTTTAATTTTCTTTTAAAGTTATTTTAAATCGAAAGTTCAAATATTTAAAAGAAATGGAAAAAAGGTTCAACAAACGAAGTGGATATGTGATGAAAGCACAAATTGATTTCATTGAAAATCATAAAGCTATTTAAATCTAAAAAAATTAAACAGAGCAATCGCTATTAAAGAAGCAGCGAAACTTGTATTTTATAATTGTATACGAATATTATCTAAAATGTGGTTATATAATTTATTAGTTGTTATATTAATTTTATTGTTAAGTAAATTTTGATTATTCCGATTCTTGCAAATTTCGAATTCTTTCATGCGGTCCAATATGTTGCTTTTGTTCATCTTGTAACGTACTTCCAAATTGTTAAAAGCCAATTTTACAATAAAGAAACTAAAAATATTTGTTTTATTAATAATAATTATAACATAAATTTATGAAAAATATATATAATAATAAAAATAGTGAAATTACCGTACAATAAAAAATTCTCGAAAGTCTTTTTCTACTCGCGGTTGATATTTTAGAGCATTAGTTACCATATTTTGAGAGCAGCTCATTATATCAGCAATTTCCTTATAAGTTTTTCCATTTGTACGAAGTCTTTTAATTATTGGACGTTCCTCTGGTGTGTAGTGCTCACCATGGCCCATTTTGTGGCACCTTAAATTCTTAACACTTTCCTTTTGCAACGAATTGATTAATTGTGAATAACGTTTAATTTATTACTATAATATAGATTCAAAATAAAAAATAGTTTCTACTAAAATACAAACAATGCTAGTTACACCTATTTTTTCACATTGAATCTTCGGTAGTCCAGAAAACTAAGCAAATGAAACAATTGTTTTCGTAAATGTAACGGGATCATAGATAATATGTAGCAAAACAATCTCGAATAACCGTAAGCAAACACAAAAATATTAAAAAATTTGGTGCATTTCACGTTTAGACCGGTTTGTTCGATGTATAAAAGATTACACCTTTTTTTATTCACACCACTGTATAAAGCTATAAATTTAATTTGTAAAAATTCGCTTAATTTATTCAGAAACTTACAAGTTGAACATTATTTAAATGATAACTTTTTCTATTTACGTATATGTAGATGCTCTCTGGATTTGCCGTATATTTTCTTTAATTAGTGGCATAATTGCTACATGGGTGCAATCTATATATCCAACGACCCTAGGGAATTGATAATATTCGTAATATACCTATAAAACCAAAGACAATATAATTATAAAATAAAATTAAGAACTAATTTATTCTTACTTCTGTCGTGCTTTATTCTAATCATTCAAATTCTTGTGAAAGTGGACTCTCGTTGAAAAAACCACTTAAATGTACTGCAGCGATCACTTCATTGATACTACCATTGGCTTACTGATGGCTGGCTGATTGAAATGTTGAAATTTTGGCAAACATCTATCTGGTAACTACTGGGGCCACAAAATTTGTACATTAGCAAATATGTACGCCTAAATTTTTATGGCAAACGTATTATCTTTTTCCTGTGGATTATACTTCCTTAATTCTGTGGATTCGTAAACAGGATGCTTAATTCTTCAAGACCCGCCATGATTATTTTTATTCAGTATACATTTGAAATATACGCTTTTAAAATACACAAACTACTTTGATAAAAAAAAAACAATAAATTTATAACATTACGAAGTTAGACTCCATTTAAGAGTGATGAATACACATTTTAACTATGGTGAAAAAAAAAATTCCGAATGATTCAAGAATATCGAATTTTAAGGAAGGATAATTCAAGAATATGGGCTCTGGTGGGATAAAATGCCAATTCATGCCATGCTCGGCAATAATATGATTGTGAAATACATACCAAAAATAATATCAAAAATGTACACTGATAAATTTAAAAATATTCCAATTGGATTTATTTTGTAGTGAAATTGAAATATTTTTAGATAATTTATATTAGAAAAGTCCCTGAATCCCTAACAGTGTCGCTGTAAAGATCAAATAATTTCTAACGAAATGAGATAAACACGAGAAAATTGTGCTTCAATTTACTAGAGTTTTTGTAATGCTAAAGAAGGCTATTTATGACAATGTTTCTACTTTTATATCTCCGATCCTAGAGATGTTCACAGGGTGTCACCTATATGACCAAAAAGCAAAATTAAAACCTCACGTGCGTGTTGAACAAGATTAAATTGTATTGATTTTTAACTTGTCCAGCGCATTTTAAACAATTGTGGTTTTTGATTTCAATCTGTTTTCCAATTTTTCTGTTACCGCTCTTACAGATGTACATAGTTTTAACAAAAACATGGTTAATTTATTCTGTTATTTACTGATCCTAGAGATGTTTACGGGATTCCTGATATATTCGAATAGGTCGGAAAATTTTCTATCAATATTGTGAAAACGGGACACGAATGATGATTTTCACCATGGTTTCCAAAATTGAAAACTTCTTACTATTCGATTTTTATTCTCAATTGGAATTTTTGTAATTTCGCCAAGTGTTTTTATTCAATTGACATTTTAAAATAAGCTACGAACCGAATGCACTGTAAAAACATTCAAATAACATTATTTTGGAAAGTTCAAAGCTTTGATTATATCGCTGACTAGAGGTTATTCTATTATGATGATTTTCACTATGTTTACAAGAATTAGAAAATGTTCAAAATTCTTGAATGTGATAAAACACGAAACTAGGTATACAAAATGAATAAAATTATTCTAAATTTCGTCAGTTTCAGCCATTAATAAACTTTATCCTATTGACATATTATTAAAGGACAAATGAAATTGCAGAATTTTTCAGAAATTATAATTTTTACCACATATTTCACTACTAATTGGTAATTTCTTTTCGAAAACGTAATAATTTCGAAACAAATATTCGAACTAAAATTCTCCAAGTGTCACCTTCCTTTTGAGTTTTTTGTGGTCGTTTACTAAATAGAATTTAATAGAATACAATAACTTTAGTCCATTGGCATGATTAAAATTATCAAGCGATATTGCTGTTTGCACATATTGTTGGTTTGCACCAATAGTAAAAATTTCTTCAGAACATTTGTACTGGGTTGGGGTCGTTTGCCCACTCTACACTTTTAACGTATGGAACAGAAACAAAACGAACAATAACTAAAGGACTATTATCGACCGATTGGCCAGTAAAAATAGAATTTTTATATAAAAGTGAATTTATTATTGGATTTATAAAATTAGTAGGATAACCATTTTGGAAAAGAGTATTTTTTAGAAGCCGAAAATTATTTTTATGAAATTTAGAATCTGATAATTGAACAATATTGTCCGAGAGTAATTTAACTGTATTTTGTTTATATCTTAATTTTAATTCAAACCTCCCGTTATCTTATTATCTTATTCAAACCTCCCGTTATCTCGTACTTGTGAATGTAATAAAGTATATATTGGTCAAACGAAACAACTTCTATCTACAAGATTTACACAGCATAAAAGAGGTGCTAAGAGATTGTTTTTGAAAAAGACTACAGGTATTTATACAAGTTCTTTATCTTCTCATTTATATGAATCTAACCATAACGTATTTTTAGATAATGTTAAAATATTAGAACATGAACCAAAACTTTCTACTAGACAGGTGTTAGAGATGATTCACATCAAAAGTAATCAACGTTCCTTGAACTGTATTAACAAACAGTCAGATTCGAGTTATCTTCAGGACACGTATAATGGTTTAATAATATAATTAACATTTTCTATTGTGTGTCAGTTCTAGTTTATGTTTGTAATTTTATTTTGTAGTACAGAATTTTTTTTACTGTTCTACACTATATAGCACTACACTATTATCCTTGAAAAAACTCATTTTTTTCTTTATGTGCAATTTTTTTTTCGACGATTGACGGTTTGTCAAAGGTTTTTGGAAGTCTATTTTAATCATTTTAAAAGTTTGCAAAGGTTATTTTTTTTTTAAATATTTTTACGTGTATACCTTTAACATTTTTTTCTGTTTTGGTAAGTAAATTTTTCTTTTAGTATTTTTATTATATGTAATTGTATTTTTTTGAATGTTTGTGTTTCCCAAAAATGTTTTTTCCATCTACTTGATATAGTCATCTTTTAATTTAATTTTTTTTAATTTAATTTAAAACTATGTTCATAATTAATTTTTTGTTTTAGATATTTTTCCTTGAAAATGAGTATGAATTATACTCGAAACTTCGGCAGATATTAATAAATAATTAAAAAAAACCAATATAGGCTTTTTACCAGATTTATATATTAGTTATTTATATTTTGAATAGAATCGACTTACTAACAAATCTAAATAAAATGTTGAGATAATATCCTTTTATGGGTTTCATTGACGCTAAATCCGGCTATAAGAGTAATTCTCTGTACAATATGCCATTTTTCATATACATTTTTGAAACGAAAACTGGGCCCCTATTTGTGAATCCGATTTCGAACAAACGAATGGCGTTTTCGAACGATTGAAATTTGTGAATTCGAAAACGTATAATAAATCAACGAAAACGTACAACTATGAAACGAAAACGTCAAACGAAAGAAAATTTCCTTTATCTAGCAATCCGTTTTTGACCAACAATTGTTCGATCATGAACGTATTTCTGTTCGTTGTTAGTTTTATTGACGATGCCACATAAAAAGGACGAAACATTTTAAAATGTAAGTATGCATATTATAATATATAGATATATAAAAATGGACACGGGCACCAAGGTAAAAATAAATATAAAAATATGGTATATAGATAAATGGTGTATAGATATACGTGTATAAATAATATAAATTATTAGTATTTTTTTTAAATTTTGAATTTAAAAAGCATATTTATTTAGTAATAACATTATTATAAATTTTTATTTAATTTCTTAGTGTAAACTAATTATATATATTTTAGGGCAATAAAAATTACTACTTTACAACCAGAGGCTCGCGGATCGTCAAAACGATTATAGGACGAAATTGGGACTAGTATAAACAGTCATGGGCCAGCTATTAGGACTGCTGGTAGCTGGAAGAAAGTGTGGGCCGACTTTAAATACAATATTAAAAAAAAAATTAAAACGAAACAAACAAAATATCGGAGGCACTGGTGGTGGCCCATCAAAACACATATTTTCTTCACTCGAGGAAACAGTTATACGCGAGTTATAAATTTAAGGCAAGCAGTAGATGGCATATCGGGCGCTGCTTCACTAGATAATACAGAAATAAATCTGCAGAATATCCCCGCAGCCTCATGGCCACCGACTGAATCTAGTAATAGAATTGGACGACAGCAATTACCATATAGTA
Source organism: Nephrotoma appendiculata (assembly GCA_947310385.1). Lineage (NCBI taxonomy): Eukaryota > Metazoa > Arthropoda > Insecta > Diptera > Tipulidae > Nephrotoma > Nephrotoma appendiculata. Next base: position 249,414,525 of record OX371224.1, read on the forward strand.
TTACAGCAACCACCAGAAAATATAAGACCAAATCAAGCTGGAAATAAAGCGAAAAATCAATTGTTGGAACAATAAATATCAATTCAACATAAATTTCACGAATTAAGAGCCACAAAATTATCAGAGATCAGCAACACATTAACAAATCATAATATAATTATGCAGCGTAGGTTAAGGCTAGAAGAAAAAACATACGACTTGGAGAAAAAAAGCTGTCATTGAAGGAAAATAAAATGGAGTTTGAAAAGAAGAAATTTTCGCTTTGGTAAGCCACCATTGATTTCGGTCATAATATATTTTACTGCGTCCTTTGACAGCCTAAACAACTTTACAAACCTATAATATAATAATTTAAATATATATAATATAGTTTAAATATGATTACAATAAGACATTTTAAATTACATTGCGTCGGGTACTTTAAAAATGTTCGATTGATCACGAAGTGCCCTATATCGTAAATCTGAAGCATTATTTTCGGTATCACTATCATCCGTATCGGAAATATAAACCGCAATTGTATCCGTTTTTGTTATTAGTATAATATTTATATATAATAATGTATATTATATTATATAATAATGTATAGATAGCTCGGCCACGTTGCAAGGTCTCCACAACAACGAATGATTTACAAAGTGCTCCATCAACAACCAGCCGGAGTACGTCGTAGAGGAAGACCCCGACTGCGCTGGCGTGACGGCGTCGAACAAGACCTACTCGTATTAGGATGTCGAAATTGGAGGACGAGAGCGATGGACCGAGACGGATGGAGGACCATAGTGCGGGCGGCAAAATCCCTTCATGTGATGTAAATGCTAGAGAGAGAGAGAGAAATGTATATTATTAATTTTACAAAATTTGTAAATTAAAATTTGAATTTATGAAATTTATCACCATAAAAAATAAAACAAAACATTATACGTCAAAACTTCACAAGGCTTGTATTATTCGTAAAAACAAATTCCTTTTTTTTTATTTGGTAATGTACATTTTAATCTCCGATCGTATTCACAAATACCAATTCACATTCGAATCAAATTCTTCAATCACAGGGGCCTTGTATTCACTCAACATGGGCGCGATACACAATTATATATCCTCCATCTTAGCAGGATTGATATTAGTTCTGCTTGTAAAGTTGGTCCAATTAATCGTTTATAATTGAGGTTGTTGAAGTGGCTCGTTTTCGCAGATGAATCAAAAACAATGTATATTGTTGTGTGGTCGTACTACTTTCTTTGACTGCATAATGCGGTATAAAATATTTTTCTGTTGTTAACGATTTTGTTCCATCTTCGTTTATATCTATAGTTTCATAAAACATAAATCTATGTACTCTTTGACTAAATTCTTCTTATTAATTTTAATTAAACAGCTGTTTCGTTAATGTTATGTCCGGATGCCTGAACAATAAGAGATAAACAGGCCAATCATAACGACGATTCTATAGCTATTTATACCACGTTCTTGCATCAAATATAAAATTATATCTGAGTGCGAGTTATATAATTTATCATGTTCAATTTTTAAAGAAATTATGTTGTTGACATATTTAGTCATTTTGTTGCATTTCAATAACCGAGAAGAATGGCGATTTTATTTTCGCTCAACAAATGATCGAATACCTTTGAGTCGGTACAAATATGTCTTGAAATCTCGCACGTTTTTCAATAGTGGCATATGTACACATTTACTATGGCGACAGCCTTTGTTTTGTGAAAAGCCTTTCTCCAATTTTCAGTCCGTTTCAGTTCCATCATTTATTTTTTTGTATTTGCCGTTTTGAGCTTGATGATTTTGTCTCTGCTTCCAAATGATTTGGCAAATTAATTTTTCGATGGAAAATGCGTTTTGGAGTAAGAGAGCTGTCTGTTGGAGTGTTCATATTTTCTGTCGATGTTTTTTCATCTCTTGAAGGACAATGTGGACAATTCGTGCAACTGGAGCTATGGTCCACTTCGAATTTTAAATAATTGTGCAGGATTAAACACATCAAAGGTTAGCTTGTAACATTGATTGTATTAAGATTTAATGAATTTCTAAAATCAGATTCTTAAATTATTTTTTATGAACACTTTATAAAATATATAAATTTTAGTTTAGGTACCTGGCGCAAAATTGTATTCATAACAACTACTGATGGTATATCATTAATCGAAACTACGTTAATATCATGACCTAACCATTATTTTTGCATGTAAACTCATTTATATTAATTAAATCGTAACTTACAATGCACACTATTCAAATATGTAATAGGAACTAATATTCGTTTTAAAATGAAATATCCAAACCTCATATCCCCATATTCGGGACCTCATTAAAAACAGCGACAATCTCAGTGTGCTGAGTCCGTCAAATGACACAATATAAAACAAAATTTATCTAAAAACTATTGCATGCAAATGTTTTATTGGTTTAGTGCGAAAAAAAACAAAAGTTTCATAAAAAGATAATTTTCAAATAAAACTTCTTTAATAAAATACGATCGAGTAGCCTGTTTTTGTAGTTCTAATTTTTCACTTGATATTGTTTGTAAAATTATTTTCTCACTGTTTCTGATATGTCTTACTTTCGTCAGTTAGAAACAATTGACTTACTATTTAATTAAAAAAATTATACCATTTAACTAGCAGGAGGGTCATACGGTTGCAAATGAATCATATTTTGGTTTTGAAAGTTGAGACAACAAACAAATAGGTTATTTTGACAGGAAATTTTTTTTTTTTTTTTTTCAATTATTTTTATTTATTTAATCTTTCAAAACATGAAAATAACAATAAGTTTTCAAATCTTAAAAACTAAGGTAATTATGTAAATCTGCGGGAGCAGAATCTACTTTTGTTCAATAAGTAAACTTAATAATTTATTAATTTATGCTATTACAGCCATCGTTTTCTTCTTTAATCGCGAAGACGTAGGTATATCTTGTAGGTTTCGCGCCAGCAAATTGGGATGAGATACCAGTTTCCCTGCATAGCTGATCCGCATCTTTTTCAATTCATCTTTGACAGTTAGGATGCTAAGGTCCTCATGTATATTTTTGTTTTTTACGAACCAGGGTGCTCCTGTAATCATTCTCAGAACTTTTGACTGTGTTCGTTGGACAATGTCGATATTCGAATTTGAGGTTGATTGCCATAATTGACAACGATCAAATTGGTTTAATCATTGTATTATACAGAAGAAGTTTGTATTCTAGGTCAATAGTTGAATATTTCCCCACCAACCAATGCATTTTATCAATTCTTAGTTTGATATGGTCTCGTTTCATTTCAATATGTTTTCGCCAAGTTAACCGTCGATCAAGATGGACTCCTAGATATTTTGCTCCATTTGATTGAGGGATTGGTATTCCGTTCATTATGACAGGCGGGCAAGTAAGCTTATTTAAAGTGAATGTTACGTGGGTCGATTTCTCTTCATTGACCTTTATCTTCCATTTCTTTAGCCATATTTCGATATCATAAATATGTTGTTGCAGAATTTCGGACGCCATTTTTGGATTTTTATGGCTACATACAATTGCCGTATCATCTGCGAAAGTAGACGTCAGAATTTGCGAAGACGTTGGTAGATCTGAAGTGAAAATTAAATATAACGTTGGGCCAAGCACACTACCTTGAGGTACTCCAGCCAGAAGGTTTTTCTCGTTCGATTTAGAGGTGTTGTATTTGACATAATATCTGCGATTTGACAAATACGACTTCATAAGTTAGTAAATTTCTGGCAATTTAAGCTTTATTTTATGAAGCAGACCCTCGTGCCAAACTTTATCGAATGCTTGGGCAACATCCAAGAATACGGCGGAGCAGTATTTTTTATCTTCGTATGCTGATCTTATTTCAGTAGCTACTCGGTGAACTTGCTCAATGGTTCCATGCTCGGCTCTGAAACCAAATTGATGACTGGGGATGATATTTCGTAGTTCCGGTTTAATATTTTCGATAATAGTTTTTTCGAATACTTTCGAGACGATTGGTAGTAGGCTTATTGGTCTATATGACGAGACTTTGGTAGGATCCTTGCCAGGCTTCGGGATCATTTTTATAGTTGATAATTTCCAGCACTCAGGTATATATCCTGATTCGTAAATTGAATTGAATATTTGAGCCAATCGTCCAAAGGCACACTCAGGCAGTTGTTTAAGCATTTCACCTGTAATTTGATCATACCCAGGGGCTTTCTTTAATTGAATTTGATGTGCAATAATAAACTTTACCAGTGGTTTCTTTATCTTAAATTTCCTCACAGTTCTGATTGCTATATTTTCTGTTTGAACCACCGATAATCCAAGGTTTGGAGTGAATACACTTTCAAGATGATCAGCAAAGGCTTTAGCTTTTTCTTCATCACTTCTAGCCCATTCACTTTGAAAGAAGAATTGGCGGATTTGGTTGCGGAGGCCGTTTAAGATATTTAGTGGCCTTCCATAATGAATAGTTTGTGTCCGAATGGGGAGATAATTCTTTAAGATGATTTTGCATATAATCCATCTTGTATTTTTGTAGTAGACTTTGTAGTTTTCGTTTTGCCTGATTATAGTTATGTTTAGCATCTGGTGATCGATTAATTTGCCAGATACGCCTTAAGCGACGTTTCTCTGTTAACATTTTTTCTATTTCAGCGGATGTTATGGTGTGTCTTGTATGTTTGCTCTTCGGTTCAGGCGAGGCCGAAATAGCTGCGATGACTAGTAGATAATTAAAGTTTTCCATAGCAATGTTTATATCGTTCGTCGTCTGCAGTTTAGACGTTAGGTCGATATGTGAACTGATGTACATCTTGAATTTCAACCAGTTAGTGAAGGTGTTCGTTAGATAATTATTTGAAGAACATGGCTTTTGGTCGGCCCAATAATGTAGTAAAACCGGAGAGTGGTCAGAAGATAATTCTAAAAGTGGTTTAGCTTGGATTATTTCTCGGTTTATTTTACTTGTGACTGCAAAATCTAGGACGTCAGGAATTTTTCGACGATCAGTAGGCCAATAAGTTGGATGGCCACACGACGCAACATCGTAGTGGTTTTCTTGAATAACATTCATTAATTGACGTCCCCTTGGAGTAGTCAATCTTGAACCCGGGAAAAATAGGTACACAAACTTATAAGTGCAAATAGATTTTAGATAAGAATTTTATAATCCTCGCTCGAATGATTCAAGTTAAATATTATTTTTCTTACAAACTACAGGTCCCAAACTTTGCTCTAAAATTAAGTTTTTTCGATAAACCCACACAAAAAGTATTTTTATACTGAACTTGAACCAAAATTCCCTTAAAAATCGAATCTTTTTCTTATAAACTTTGATTTAATCGAAAGTATTTTGACATCATACATATACGAGTAAAATATTTTTCAAAACTGAAGTTTCTTGACAGTTTTATATGCGTTGCTTGTAATTTCTAAGATTTATTAGACACGAATGGGATAAAAAAATTTAAAATTTTCTCTCGTCGCTTATATACAATCGTACATCTTAAGATTGACATGTAAAAAAATGTATAGTATTTTGAATATCTGTACACAATAAGATTTTTTTTTTTTTTTTGAGGAGGGAAAGTTTCAGAAGACATGAATTAGAAATTTTAGTGAAAGATGAAAAGAAAATGAAACAGATCCCATGTTCGATTGATGCATGTATTTATGGTATATATAGTACATGTTCGAGTATAAACATAATATTTATTTATGTTATTCGATGTCGCAAAGATATGAAAATTAATGGAGTGTGTATGTAACTATTTTTTTTCCTTATATTCTTTCTCCATCTTAACATGATACATATTCATGTCATATAAGTGTATTTTCTAAAGAAGTGAATAGTTGGAAAGAATATTTCACATAGAAGGCTGGTATGACATAAATATATTTAATGGCTTTCAAGTGAAAAATGATTATATATTACTGTCAGCCACCACTGGTACGATATCGATATCATTGAAAATGTACTTGAATAAACATTAAAATTATGATATTTGTTGTTGTTGTCGTCGTCGGGATTTATACATGTTTAAGAGGGATTGCCAGTTCATGTTCTGTTTTGTGTTAAATGGAAAATTAATATTTATTTTTATTCATTATAGACGAAATAACACGAAAATTGTAGAATGCATAATAGACTAATGGATTTGAACATGTAACTTTATTCGAAGGGTGAAATTAATTTCTAACTCACTCTCTTCGGTAAATGATAATTATTGTATATTGGGATGAAACTTTCTACATGTAAGTGGTTTATTTGTATATAATGTGTACGTTTGTGATTCATCTGTTGTAATTAATTATCGTCTCTTCAATTTTATGATAAACGGAAAAGGGTGAAATTTATTAAATAGATATTTTCCAGTAGACTAACCACCAACCATTTTGAAATAAATGAAATTTCCGAAATTATAACATCCTATACTTATATATATCAAAATATTAAATATATAGATTTATTATGCACCGGATGCATGCATTACAATATTTAAAATTTTCCAATTTTTTATCTTTCCAGAGGCAAGTAATGATAATTACTTGGGCCGCTATAAATTTGGGAGCGCATTAATTATTCCGCAGGTAAGATAAATTTTAATTAATTTGCTTAAACCAAAATATTGCAATTAATTTACGTATATGAATATAAAGCGAAACAGAATTGTCGATTTAACGTATATATACATATATGATACAGGATGTCGTCTCTTGGAGCCATTCTAAGAAATTTTTTTTTGTTTTTGTCTGACATAATAATCAATTAAGCAAATTGGATCTAATTTTGTTAAAAATGGTTTTTTAAAATATGTGTCTCATATTTTTTGTATAGATATGTAGGTGAAAAACATGGGCAACAGAAATAAAGGTTGGTGTATTAAATTCGCGTTTGACATTGAAAATTAATTTAATAATTTTAATTTTTGTGAGGATTGTTGTTTGATTAAAATTTTTTAGTGCCTACGCAAATTTTTCACTAAGAAAATGTTTTTCTGGTTATGTTTGTCGTTAAAAATGCTTTGAAGATATGTTTTAATTTTAATTTCATCGTCTGGTTTAGTAAAAGGTTGTATCAATGTGTTTAAATAATATACAATATTAAGTTAAAAGATATTAAATTGGCGTATCTTGTTCATTTACGGAAAGCACTATTCGACTTGTAATGCATATATTGGATACAATCTATTGAATTTGTTTTTGTAGTAAGCCAAATTTGTTAATTCCATATTAAAAAAACGCAATCCTTATTCAATTAGAATTAATTGGTGGCCACCCTTTGGCTCATGGTACAAATAGCTGTTTATATTCAAAATCACCAACTACCAAATTTCAAATTAAATATACCAATGCTTTTATAAAAAAAAAATCGTGCATAGACTGCATAATTTAAGTGAATACAACACGTGATTTGCACAAGCAGAAAGTGGGTTAAACGGCAGGCCAACAATCTACTCTCACAAAAACTTTCAAGTTATGAATCTTATACAAATGCCCCGCAGGGCAACACTGTTAAAATGATTGCATGCGGTTAAGCCTTTTAAAATCTGGGGAGCCCCAGAACCTTTCGATCCAGGCCGACACTTACACACTAGTCGTGCTTGCAATAAAAGAGCCTATAGATGGCCTCTTAGTGGGATCCATATACACTGTCTACTGCAGCGGCCATCAGGATAGAGGATAGTTTTGAGTCGGCACCGACGAGTGTGGCGGCATATCATCGAATTCCGCCTTATCAACATGCGGATATGCACGGTTAAATTACGCTCTAAAATATTTAATATCATGATTGTCAATGCACATGCGCGCCAACTGAAGATAAACCGGATGTTGTTAAAGATGTACTCTTTGTTGAGCTGGAAAATCATCAGTAACATCTCGCATCTTGATATCAAAACCATCGTGCGCAACTTTAATGTAAAAATCAGTGTAGTTCAGCTGAGCTATAACCTATATAGTCGTATCGAGTATGTTGTTACTTCGCGATCGAATGATGGAAGAATGGGAAATTTAATTGATCTTGTCATGATCTCGAAGAAATATATCACTAGTAAAACTGGCTTTAGAAAACATAAAGGCGCTGATATTGACAGCGATCATATTCATCTTGTTTTCAAATACAAGTAAAAATTATCATCCCACGCGGAGGAATATCGATGCATTAAAAACTGAGGACTCCGTGCAAATATCCTGTCAGCGGTCACTGAAAATTTAGACCGCCATAATGAAAACCACGAATCCCAATCACGCATCGACGAGCCATGGCTAACTATCCAGTGAGCTATAACTACGGCAGAAAAAAATACAATTGGAAGCGGACCACCAAAAGAGCACGTAATGTATGGTTCGACGATCAATGCGGAACTCGTTGAAAATAAACCTAGGATGCATGAAAAATGGTAACTCGCAACACTAGGAGCTCCCACATCCTTCATTTCTCATTTTATGAGAAAACGGAAACTCGAGAGATTGTTTGTTGACATCCATCAAAACACGTATATGGAGAATTGAAATCAAACGTTGCTGAGGTTCTCTCAGTATGGCAAACTTACTTTCAAGTTCTACTTAATCGGGCTGACGAAGTGACCCACAAGTGGAAAAGAACCGATTATCTCATAACAATGATCTGAATTAAGAGAAGAAACCTAACTTAACCTAAATACAAAGAAACCTCCAGGATATGACTTAATTACAGGACAAATATAAAGCTCTTCCTGAAAAACGACTAAATAACTCCTCAGAAACACGTTGCAAATCAATGGAACGTCGCTGAAGTAGTCATGATACCTAACCCAACAAACTGCTAAATTAACAAAATTCGTATAGGCCGATTTCACTCACTTCTGCATCTGACTTTCTACATCTGACCTAATGTGAAGTATGGTGAAGAGGCAGCATATGACTTCTTCGAAAAGCCGTCTGGTGTGCGACATGAAGATTCACTCGCGCCTCTGCTGTTTGATCTGGCGATATGGATTATGAAAATGATATCGTGTTTCTCGGCCGAAGATCAAATTAAAGGATGTTTAATACTGCTTGACCGAAGCGCGAAATGTCTTCGTTTGAAAATAAGCAACACCAAATAAAATTATTATCAACACCTACAAGGAGCATCCTTGTGGGCCTTGGAACAAATGACCACAATCTTGATAATGTTGTAGATTTTAAATATCTCGAGCCAATTATAAAATCAACGAATAAAATCTTAGCAGATATAAAGGCCAAAAATATCTTTCGAGGTCGTATAAACTTGCACTTTACAAATTAGTAACAAGACCTGTGCTAACTTTTGAATTTGAGGGGTGGACTTTGACCACCAATAATAATAGATTACAATCTACTATTGAAATAAACGTCGATCTTTTTATGGTTTCATTAAGGTTGCAAACACTGAGTACCTAATTCGAATGAATCACGAAATAAAGCGTCTCGTTGGAGACCGTGTAAGTATCGGATTTATTAAATCGAACCGAGTTAAAAGGCTGGGCAACATGAAAGATCCTTACCAGAACGAATGATACGAAAAGCGTTCCAGCAACAACTAATCGGTATACGCCGTATACGGGAAGACCTAGACTACGCTCGTGCGAAGACATCGCCCAAGATCTTCGTGTATTAGGACAACATCGGAAGTGGAAGGTGCTTGCGATGAACCGAGGTAGTTGAAGAACCTCCACGGCGTCAAAATCTTAAAACTTAAAATTAAAGGCTAGAGAAAAGAGAGAATCGAAACCTTCTACTTCCCTGGATTTCACGAAAATAGAAATCGAAAGGCTACACATATAAGTTATAATTCAGGTGAAATATACACGCAGAAGATCTCTTGGGGCCCATTTTTTTTTTTTTTTAATTAAAAAGAAAGTATTATTTGTCCAGTGAATTTAAAGGTCAATTACGAAAACAACTATAGTGACCAATCCTCAATAACAGTCGATCAACCGATTCCGATCGATGAATTTATAAAATTATTAGTACTGGTCAAGTTTCCACCCCCGAACACTTCGAATCGTGTGGAAATTATGATTTATGAATTTCCTCAATAAATCATTATGTAGGGTTGACCAAACGAAATCAACTAGTGACCAATCCTCAACGAGTTATAGGACCAAAAAATTAAATTGATTATATCTTATGTCTTCCATTTTAGGAGATAGTTCTTTGAATAAAGAAATATTTTTTATTAATTTTGTAAAAAGAAATTCCCAAATAAGCGACGAACCTGATTTTATTGAATTAATACAATTTTGATTTTGTTTTTCACAATAAAAACTGATCCCTTGGTGTCCAAACGCCAAAATGTGGTGACCAGTTCTTATCTAACGATTTCCTAACGAAATTTGATAAAAACGGTATAATTTTCTTGCAATGAGGTGCTACCCGAGAATTTTTTTCATTGAATTTTTCATTATTTATTTACCGGGTGCTAAAAAGACGGAGCCTTATTACAGTTCAAACAATTTTAAAATGTTTATTAATTTTTATCAAATTTTTCCTTCTTGTGATGTTTTTTTGAATCTATAAAAAAAAACCGATCTTAACCGTCAAGCTGCCATCATTAGTTGAAATGCTTTGAATTGGAAAGCTTGACTATTGAAATAAGTCACAAAACAAGGTAATCACATTTAATTATTTTAAAATAAGTTTGTATGCACCGTTAAATGGTGGTTGAACAAAATTGCATTGTGGAATAAACATGGGACGGAACCACGCTGACTATTTTATTTCACTTCTAGTACGATTCATCAGTATCGTTTGTAAATTGATTATCTGTGTAAGTGTAAATTTTTAAATACTTAAAAAATAATTTATTGCAATAAAAACTAAAATAATTGATAAATAACCTGAAATGGTTCGATGTAAAGGGTTGATGTTCAAAGAACAAGATCAAATTTTGGCCTATCGTGCATCTGGAATGAGTACCCAAAGAAAATCAGTTTACTCCGCCATATAGATAAACGATTCTCGGTTTCCTAATCGGTTTCCGGTTTCCTCGGTTTCGAATGGCTCTACTGAAGTTTGGAGTTCTTTCAATTGACTCTAACTAGGAGTACACCAAACCAGTTGGAAAACCAAAATTAACAGTTCGCCATTAAACAAGTGAGAATAGATTTCGCGGAAAAATAGAAATTTTAGAAAAAAAAAATGAGCATGGGTTATATTTTCAGATGAGCAAGAGTTTAATCTTGATTTAATTTGTAGTGGATAACTAAAAATCTGCAAAACACGCGTGTAAAAACGTAAGAAAGAATGTCTCGTAATCTTGGCGGTGGATCATTAATGATATGGCAGGCCGTTGGAAATTATGAGTAAATCGCAATATATGTACATTATCTCAACAAAAAAAAATGCAACCAATTCCATATAGACATGGATTTTTATGATAGCCTTGGCATGTACTCTAATACAAAAATCACAAATGGTCGTTCTCTGGGTTCCGTCATCTAAATAACAAGCAATAACTGCAACATTTATTGCATGAAACTCCAATGGAAAATTTTGTTCTATGGTACTCAGAGGTTCCATAAATATAGACATGTATTTTGACGGCCTTCGTATGTACCTTAATACAAAAACACCCAATGGTCAGTCCTATGGTGTCGGTCACATGATCGACATTTGTTGCACGAAACGTCAATGAAAAATTTTGTTCTACAGAAGTGAAAAGTCCATACTTGGATGTTTTTATGAAGGTTTTTGAATATACTATTAAAATAAAATTACTAAATGGTCAGTCTCTGGGTTCGTCATATGAATAAAATGCAACAACTTCAAAATTTGGGGCACGAACATTCAATGAAAATTTGCGTTATACAGAAGTCAAAAGTCCCAAATATTGACATAATTTTTATGATGGATTTGGTACATAATCTAAGGCAAAAATGAGAAATGCTCGGTCCTGGGTTCGCAGCTGCAACATTTGTTGCATGAAACTTCACTGAACAATTTTGTTCTACAGAAATCAAAAGTTTCATACATAGATGTTTTTTATGGTGGCCTTGGCCTGTACTTTAAAACAAAAATACCAAATGGTCGGTCCCTGGGTTTGGCATATGAATAACAAGAAATAACTGCAACATTTGTTGCACGAAAATTCTATGAAAAAATGTGTTCAACATAAGTCAAAAGTCTCAAATATGTATAAACATAATATTTTTATGATTTTTTTTATGTACTGCAACTGCAACATTTGTTGCATGAGCTTCAATGAAAATTTTGTTCTACGGAACTCCAAAATCTTATAAATATAAGCGTGGATTTTTATGACCTTATGGCCTTGGTATGTACTTTAATACAAAAAATGCCAAATGGTCGGCCCCTGGATTCAGTCATAATAACAAGCAATTAATAACAAGCAATGACTGCAACATTTGTTGCACGAAACTGCAATGAAAAATTTTGTTCAACATAAGTCAAAAGTCCCAAATATAGACATCATTTATATGATGGATTTGGTATGTACTCTAAGACAAAATTGACAAATGCTCGGTTTCTGGGTTTGCAAATGTTACATTTGTTGCACGAAATTTCACTGAAAAATTTTGTTCTTCAGAAGTCAAAAGTCCCTTATATGCGGACATGGTTTTTATGATGGCCTTGGCACGCACTAGAACTCCATAATGTCAGTCCTTGGTTGGCTTCGATCATATGAATAACAAGCAATAACCGCAACATTTGTTGCATGAAACTTCAATGAAAAACTTTGTTCTACAGAACTTTAATACAAGAATGCCAAATGGTCGGTTCTTGAGAATGTAATACTTCATTGAAATTTCCTGCAACGATTATTGCATTTATTGCTTGTTATTCACATGGCCAAACCCAGGGACCGACCATTTAGATTTTCTGTATTCTCTATACATGGGACTTTTGATTAAATTAATTTTTATTATTCATTTATTTTAACCATGTGACAATTGTTGCCAGAATATTCAGAATAAAATTCGAATATATATTTTATAAAATAAAATTGCGCGAGAGCTAATTAATGTAACGACCTATTCGTATCGCAATACCCCGCTTTCGTCACATGCTAAACAATTTATTAAACTAAACTTAATGTCTATTTAAACGAGTAGTTTAATATTTCCCTATATGGCCTCACTTCTAATTCGATTGTCATTTTACCACCTGCTGTCTTGATCAGAATTAAAAAGTCCTTTGTAGATTAAGCCACAATTTATTAACCACCAGTAGTTTTATTTAATTTCGATTCAAATCAAAAGATTATTAAAAAAAATTAGAAAATGCACATGTTCAAATCCGGCTTCACAATCGATTTGTTTTGGTAAAACATTGACTTGCTTATATACACTAATTATGTTATTTCATAGACGATATAACAAAACCACAACGATAATATTTTTATAATCACGTTGAGAAGCAGACATAATTTAAAAGAATTGTTATTTTTAAAATTAGATATATTACAGAAAATTGTTGATAAAATAAAATTAGAAACGATGCGGATACACCTGATGTAGATTGTCAGAGAACGTCTTATAAATATTTACTTGATATTGCTTTTCACACATTTTTATTTTTAAAAGAATGACGTTTTTACCCTCCTTATCACTTAGACAAAAACCGAGTATATAATCTGGATGAAATGTAATCTTGTATAGATAAATTATTATTAATAAATTTTAAAATAACATCTTTTTGGTATATGTATACACGAGTATAGATAGTCATCCATTTTGAATTTTAATATATTTATCATTATTTTTGTAACAAAAATTCTTCCAAAAACCAGCATACATTTTTTAAAAGATGTCACAACGACAACAACAATATTGTATTCCAACCGAAAAAAACAGACAAAAAGAATCCATTTCTTTAGTTTTGTGTCTGTTTTTTTGCCTTTTGTGTCTTCTGTGTATATTTAATAGGGAGGAGACCACTTGGTAATTCTATCACGAATGTATAAACCAAAAAAAGTTTTTTTTTTTTTACTTTAAATTCTAAAAACAAAGATTATACATTTTTTCTTATTTCACTTTAGTTTTTTTTCTTTTAAGTTGAAAACTTGTATATAATTTTTTTTTATCATCATCTTAAGAAGAATACCGAATCATGGTATTCTAGAATGATATCATATGTGTACATTTTTTAGGATGGTACGAGTAAATATGGTTTGAGGAGAGGGCGGAATTTATAAGAATTTCAAATTCAATACAATATATGAAATAATTTTGTACCGTGAGCCTGCATAAGTCTGAAATCTATTTTATTCAATTGTACTCGTATATAATATGTACTGTGAGATAGAGTATGTTGCCTTATTTAAATTTTACAAACGTACCAAATCTAAATAAATTACACATTTTATTGTCGTTTCGGTTGTAGCTATGTTTGTTCTATCCATTTTCTATATAAATACGATATTAAAATTAAATCTGACAAAATTTGGATTAAGACGTATCAATGAATTTTAAGGATTTATATATTTTACTACTATTTGGTGTTTTTTTGTTTGTTTGTTAATTTTATGATGAAAACATGATAAACTATATAACTTATGATTGGTGTTTTTAAAAATGTATGGATGTACATATACTCGTACTATTTGTTATTCAGATAATGACAAGGAAGGGAACGCGAGGGTGATATTCATGTAATGTAATTGAAATGTCACAAACTATATGTATAATAATGTCATAATCAATACGTGGCACATACTCGTTTATACATATATACAAGTTAAATGTGTGCTGAGCACACCACACAACAGGAAATGAAACTATTTCCTTTTAATTATAATCCATATAACGTTTATAAGTTCGTGTATATTTGATCCTAACACAAATATGATACGTATATAAATTCCTCCCCAGATTTAAAAACAGACATAATATATTAATATTATATAGGGACTGGCTTAATTTAATCCATGTAGCTAAACGTTCATATATGTATATATATACTCGTAAGATGATTCTGTTTCTCTCTGTATATAATACATAACTATTTATGTGGAAGATTATATTTTATATAACACAGATGTTAAATTATTGTAACATAAATATTTTCAAGTTTTTTTGTTTTTTTCTTACTTTTGGCATTTTTACAGATTTTTAATAAAGGGCACCCAAATTTGGCAAGTGCTACTCACGGTATGTAAACACTAATCTAATATAAAATTATTTTTAATTACAAATTTGAAAAGAGTTGAAAATTTAGAGTCTGAAATCAGAATTAATCATCAAATTAATGCTATTCCCGCTTAAAAAAACATCCAACAAATGGAAGAAATTTTATTTTACTTTTTTTATATCTTTTAGATTAGGTGTCATTTAAATAAATGAAATACATTACTATACTACATTATATATACATAAAAAGTATAAAACCAACAAAATTTATTATACGATTTTAAAAAGAAAACAATTATAAGATGTTGACAAATACAAGGTAACAGTAATAAATTAATTTTTAACACTTATCATCATCAACATTGTAATTTTTTGTGTAAGAAATTAATTTTATATGGCGCGATTCGATATGCATGTGTGTACGAGAAGACATTAAAATATCTTCTCTGACCACTTTTGAAATGATTTTTATTTTTATATAAAAAAAATATGTAAACTGAATTTTCAACTCTTTTTAAATAATATATTATAATATATATATTATTATATTTATAAATAATTCACGAAAAATAAAATGATTTATGATTGAAACAAACAAATAAACAAACAACCAAAAAGTCGAGTTACGAGTAGTTTAAAAAAAAGGCAACACATTTTTTGTTATTAAAAACTTTAAGAACTTAAATAATCTTTACACATTTTAAATTTTTTAATTGTTATTTTGGAAAAAATTACTTACAATATCATAAATAAAAATTTAATTTAATATCCATCATTTTAAAGCTTTATTTTTTGGTATATCCAAAGGCGCAGCATACACGATTTCACTTGTTGGTTTTATTTTAAAGGTTAATGTAATTTGCGTTCAATTGAAATTTGTTTATTATATACAAACAACTGAGCTGGCGATAATTTAATTAGTGGACTGACTAAATTTTCCCATAATATTAAAACGTATACAACACGTGTATGTTTTTTTGGCTCAACCCCCCATAACCGTAAAAAGCGGTATTTTTAATTAATTTTTATTGTACAACCTTTCAATTTAAGATTATTTTCAACGCGCACTTTAAACAATGAACAACCTCTTAATTGATTTTTTACATTAACGTATTAATAATAATAATTCCCAATCACTTCATGCTACGTGATTCCTGGTTACTAGATTATAAAACAAAATTTACTAAATAATTTTGTATAAAACTCTCAATGCAAATTTTTTTAATCTTAGTTGGCTGTCTTAGTGTGAATTTCTTTTATTTATTTGTCGCCTCAAAAATTCAAATGATCCACATTGAACGCTTTCAGGTCCGCCAACTGTTGGCATCATGATTAGTGAAATCATCGCCAAATTGACTTAAAAATTTCATAGAGTTCAAAATTTCTATAACGTTGGCCGTAATTTTACTCAACATGTTGCCAACTGTTGAGTGACCTGAAAGCGCCCATCATCTTGTGAAGTGGTAGCTGCAAAGCCATCTATGATTTTAAAGAGCCGTAATATTAAAATGAGAGCTTTAAATAGAGGGGAAGCTTTAATTTAATTACTATAAGAAACCGTGGTAAATGGAATTTTTTTGAACCCAAATTTATGAATAAAAACTTCAACAAATCATTTTAATTTTTAATAAAATATTCAACAAACACATATTTAAAAATCAGCCATCATAGTGTATTTAATTATTATATTTAAACTAAAGTGGAGCATACATTTATTAATTATCTATAAAAATGAGCATTTATTTTTTCATTCCGTTTAGTAGTATAGGTTAGTAAAGTAAGTTAATAAAGGATGCTGCTGCAGATTCCTCTTACATCCAATTTAAAATTTAGTTTTATAAAAATTTAACTTCTTTAATAAATTCTGGTCCCATGTACAGATCATTTTGAAATGAACGATGAATTTAATAGCAATCTAAACATCACATTTATAACAAAATTAAAGAGGAAACGTGAACTGAAACGTGATTTTATCAATCACCTTGTAAAAACACAATAGAATTTTTTCATCAAAATTTATTTGCGGGAAATGTATACAACATTGTTGACATCGTTGATTTTCTGAATCAAATATTATTGCAAAAAACAACAAAACATAGAAAACTTCAATTTTATGCGATTGCAAAATCGAAATTTATATAATTTCAAAATCCGTTTACAGATGTCTCTATAATAAGTTTACTTGAAATTACAGAAAAGAATAAAATAATTAAACAACCTTTTTTCGAAAATAAACCATTATTAAGTTAAGCGCGAAATTTTAATATAATAATTTAAGATATGTAATTAATTCAAAACAATTCACATTTTTATTTATAACACGGTTTTCGTTAATAAAACTTTTCCTCGTAAAATATTCACCATCATTGTCGCCGAGCGCTGTATAACAATAATAGAAAAATTTCACAATTTTTTCCATTTTTTATTTTATTTCAATCCAATTCGCTCGTGTTGCGTTATTCTCAGTTCCAAAAGATCTCCATAATCTATTGAAACATGCAGTATACATAATAAATGGGGATTTAAAATATTAAATTTTTTCACGCTATTGTTTTCTAAAATTATACTTAGTGACATCTTTTGATTGGTTTACTAAGCTCTGTTTTGTTTATATACAGGAAGAGAGAGAGAAATCCAATTTTTCACAAGTAACGAAAAAAACAGTTTTCGAAGTTTGCTCATCAACAATGTTAAATTAGAATCCAAACCACAATATATGGGGGTTATTGTTACTCCAAAAGCATTTTTAACGAACGTTTGTTTTTGAAAAATAATTCTGAAATTTTTGATGAATTTATTATTTTCTTTACATACACATATCAGCAAATACTTGTTTCTATACAAAAATTAATCTGTTTGATTAATTTAAATGTTTGTGCGTTAACTCGACATAATGTTGATGAACTAATCATTCAAATTGAAAATTCAAACGAAGCATTTATGTTCTTATATATAGTATGACAAATAACAAACAGCTTCTCTTCTATGGAAGGCTCATGAAAGAAATGGCGTAATCTCACTTCTCTTATATTTAGGAGGCTCTGGTAGCAGTGCAAGGAAATATTTATAAAGCAACATACTATGATTTAAAAAACAGCTACAACAAGTTTTGTAAACAATTCTTTTGAAAGTTTCGATTTAATAATCTGTAAAGATAGAAGTGATGCGACTAAGGAAATAGGTGTATAATTAAGAAAATGAAATGGCTTAAAGCAAGCAGATGTGAACGTGAGGGAAAAGAAAGCACAATAAAACAATCAATAATAAGTAAAAATAAAATTAAATGAAACGCAAATGCGAAAATAAAAATATGTTGCGAATGATAAATACACTGGGGCCTAGTAGACAAATGAAGAATAAAGAAAAATTTATGAAATTTGTACTATTATTTTCTCTTTTGTTTCTACTCTTGCTAAATGAAAACGATAGCGGTCGAAAAAGAACGTTGAATTCATTAGTTAGACTTCTGAGGCCGTATTCTTGAAATCGGTGGAAATTTCCCCAATCGGAATAAAATTTGCTTTGAAATTCTCTATTGTTCGAATTTTTCGGCAGCTACTTTAATCATTTTTTCAAATTTGTTATCTAGCTTACTAATATTTGTCTCCTCACTAAGGGAATAATTTCGAATCGATTTGCCCAGTAGAGGGAAACAATTATGTTTCTTAATTTAAAAAAGAAACGAAATTTAAAAAAATGTATAAAGTAGCCGGTGAAAAGTTCGAACAATATAGAGAATTGAACAAAGCAAATTGGACTCCGATTGAGGAAATTTCCACCGATTCCTAGAATACGGCCCCTGGATAGAGTATTTAAGTCTATCAGAAAAAAAAATTATGTAAAAATAAAAAAAATAGTTTAAGATGCTAGTTTTAATTGCATTTCTACAATGTTTACAACTTTTCTAGTCATAGAACACAAAGAGGCCATTTACTCATTATATACATATCTACTACAAAACCCCTTATTTTTACCCTCAGGGTTCTTATGTAAAGATACACAAACTCATTCAAAAATGAGAACTTCCTTGGGTCTCCTTTTGGCCGCTTGGTTTCCTACTTATAAAAAGTTGGTCTATTCATCAGGTTGCAACGACTAAACAGTAAAAGTTCAATTCTTGATTCGACTTGTACAAAGCAAGACTCGAAAAAAATCTTAAATAAATTATAAGATCACGGACGATGTTAAAAAACCTTATTAAAAATTTTGGTTTATTGCTCTACCGGTTATGAGGAGCAATTCTATAAGCAAGTACCGTTCTCAAAGCATGAGCATTTATATTAAGAGTTATCTTTCGAGTTAGAGCTGAAGAATCAACCCCACCAGAAAAAAGTTAATGAATGAAAACTATATCTCCAACAGATAGTGGAATGCGTACTGAATAGCTTTAAGTTAATAAGCTCCAATCGGTCAAGATAAGGAAACACGTTATAAATGTTCACCCAGGGAAATTAGCAAAATTCAAAGCGCACCGATCTACGTTGTACGTCTGACAAATTCTAGCGAAGAGTTTGCTCTGGAGTGTTTCATTTTTTGTAGCTACATGATTTAGCACACCAAGTTATGAAGCTATTAAGGTCATTCGTAATAGGTTGATGAAACTTGAAATTAGTCGGTATATTTTCATATCGTCTGCATAACTGGAAATTTACGAGTTTTAAGACTAAAAAAACAGCTCAAGATGACTGCCTTGCAGTACTACGCAAGTAGCAAATAAAGAAGTTGATATTGACAACGTAAAGATCACCTGATACGCTCCATCAGGTAATAGTCCACCCATAGTAAGTGTTGAGCTGAAATCCATGGTAATAACAATACGATTCAATCCTCCATATAGATGCAAATTCGGTTAAATTGGTTGTCGTTGATCGTCCTCTAAGAAACCCATGCTGATTCACTAAAAATAATAATTATAAAAGAGTCTTTTCCATATTGATCGTAAGTGGCTGAGCTAAGTTACCAATACAATTTTTTAATACCATAGAAGACAACTCATCGGAGCCAGTGGAAAAATCACATTTTAGCTTTTATGCTCCTTACCACGGTATCAAGATCAATTTGAATAGAGACCAGAAATGTTAGAACGCTGTTATTCATGTAATTATAGTCGTCTATATCGGACTCAATATCGTTATGGGTGTATGCCATATTACAAAAACTTGCGCACAAGTCAGCAATTGATACAGGAGAAGAAGAGGCCTTGCAGACTCCTAGGTCCACCATGTGTTGGAATTCTAGGAAAGCTGATTTATGCCGAATTGAGTCGAGTCGACGAGGTCGAGAAAAAGGTAAGTGTCCGTTCGTCATAATGTGATGAACGATGTTATGTCTTATCGGTTAATTGTAATTCGGTGGAGCTGTTAAAGAAGGATACTTCTTTAAGAGAGCTTCATAGCTGTTGATGATTGTAAAATTAAGTGGAGTTGGTGTGTCCACGTGTACTGTCATGGCGTGAATTGTAAGACTAGTGGATGGATCGATAAGTTTGCGATTGCGTAGATCCACTAGAATGCTAAATTTCGTAAGGAAATCCGCGCCAATTATGGGCCGATAACACTTGCTAGCAGAAATGAATGCTTGAATGATCGACATAGACCGATGTCTATACGTCGAGTAGTTTGGTACCGTACGTATTGATAGTAGTACCGTTTGCTGCTGACAATACTAAATTGGAACTCCGATTTGTATTGTTGCAGAAGTATTTTGTGTGTGGAATGACACTAACATCCGCGCAGTGTCAATCAAAAATTCTAGCTTGTTGACTAGAGTGCGGCTGAATAAGCGGCTTGGTGCTGCTTTTCATAAGGTCGCCGCTGAGAACTTAAGATTTAGTAGTTTGGGGAATTAGTATGTGCAATTCCGCCATGTGGAGCGTTGAATCCACATGGTTTAGAGCATTTCGTTACTCTAGGGCCAAACCTGTTGTGATACCAACACCAGTTTTGTTTGTCGGTATGATGTGTTTACTTGTTGCGTTGTTGTTGCTTGCTGCTGGTAGTAGTTAGTGCTTTGATTGCTTGTTGTCGGGCGGTAATGTTGTTGTCTACGTGGAGAAAATGTTTTTCTCCTAGGAGATTTGCTGTGTGATTTTTGCGTGCTATGAAATTGTGTACTATCCAGTTTGTCCAGCCTGTTGATTACTTTACTAAGAGTCTGTTCCAAATTTGTGTTATTGGAACAATATTTGTCTGTTGGTTGCTGAAAAGAATTTTGCTGTAATGCATTTACACGATTTTGTTTACTGCAAACCGATTCGTATAATTTATCTGCTATGCAAGCAAGAGTTTCCTCTTGCTTGACTTGCTGTGGAACTATTGCTGCTTGTATGAAATCAGGTAGTTGCCTGATCCATAGCTGTTTAATGATGTTGGGCGAAAATTCCAGGTCTGCCAGCAATTGAATTTGAAGCAGGAAATCGGAAGGACGCTGGTCACCGATCTCCACTTTGCTGAGGATTGTCTCCAATTTACGCTCCTCGGATATGGCGTAACGCAAACCGTTTGATGATGTGGCCTGTTGTTGCTGCCACTTGTGCTTGCGCTGTAGTCTTGCTTGACTGGTCGCTGTTGGGGGGAATTTTTATGTACAATAATTACGTATGTTACGGAAAAAGCTGAATTGCAACGCTGCCTCTTTATATTGCGGCTTTAAACATACTAATTTTACTTTTATTTTGTAAAAATGGTAAAAACTTACGATTTAAATGTTCTGATTCCTAAACAGGAACGTCGGAGTCACCAATATGGGGTATATTTCTATGGATGTCTTGCTTGGGTAATTTGATAAAGAGTAGTAATCCACTTTATAACTCCCAACAATTTGCGTTTATAATTAAAACTAATAATTCTATACTTTATAATATTGTTTATTAGCTTTGTTGTTTAACAAATGTTTGTTCATAAAATTTAAAACTTTGAAGAAATTCTGGATCTGCTTACTGTGTCCTTTACGTTCTGCGTTCAAGATGTTAATCATATTGAAGTTTTATTTTTCGTTCTAATGTAAAAGGAAAAAAACAATAATTAATTATTTTGAAAATATTGTTTCAAACGAATTGCTGTGATCAGCGTGTCGCTGAAACTGACCGTTGCAACACTCGCTATAGGCGAGATCTCTATGGTTTCTGTTGCATCTTGTTTACTTTTCAGAGGGAACCCTTCCAAGTACATAATTCACTTTAGTTTGAAAGAATTGGCACATTATGAAGTCATTTTAAAATCTCTTTTAGATTTTTGAGAGGTTATTTTCGGTTTAAGGAAATGTAACAAGCTGCGCATTCGCTGTCCCCTGCTTAATGAATTATTATCTTGTTTTTATTATGCGGTTAGTTGAATCCTCAGTTGAATCAAGGGCTTCAATTTCTCATAAAACAACACAAAGACGCTTACTGCATTTCAAATAAAAATTTGTGATGTAAAACAAAATTTGGATAAAGTTTTCCATATAAAATTGGAACTGGTTCGATGACATCATTGAAAAAGAAAAATGCGTGACCTGGATTTGAATTATTTTTAATGTAGTAATTCGAATCCAACATTTTTCCTTCAAAAATAGTTAATAAAAACTATCAAATTAAAAAATTAATTATAAATATTAAAATTTGTAAAATTATGAGCGCATCACGAAATCTTAAAATCAGTTTTTTCACAATAAACAGTACTAAAATTGTCATCAGTGCGAAAGTGTTGAAAATGACTATTTAGTTGAAAAGGTTTAATATAATAACATAATAGGAGAATACTGCTGCTTGGGAAGCCGCCATTTTAATTTTTTGTATGTATTTTAATTATTTGAGTACATTGATACAAAATAAAACGTATGCTGGGTTAAATTCTATTAAGTATGAGCTTCTGCACGGAGGTTCCTTTCACCGTTAATAATAAAACAAGTCCACCCATCACCCTAACCCCCCACTAAAACTTATAAAAATAAGAGTTGTAGCTAATGAAAATGTCATTGAATTAATTGGACTCGCCCAATACACGTGGAAATCTTTGTTAGCTATAATTGATATTTTTGATAGCTGGTCAAATAGGTTGTAATAGAAGGTACAGCTTACATTAATATGGAATAAAAGTCTTAAAAGAATCTATTTGGTACGGGACTATGAACATTGATCTGATTATGATACATAACAGTGGTAAAATCAATGCGTTCGCAAGGTTTTATCATTGCCAAGTAAAATATATGTCAACTGAAATTGTAAATTCAAAATTTAATTATTGTGAAGAAGAATAGTTGGCACAGCCATAAATGGAAATTGGCATTTCTCTTGCAATTTTCCGTAATATAAAAATTATCAAATTGGCACATTACCAAACGTGTATGTGGTTCGTAATTGCTTACATAGAAGAATGTTGTTCTTCTCAATTTTTTGAAACGATATATGTACGTAAGTATTGTTCTGAAACTCTTGTACCGGAATATTATGTTGGATTAGTGATCAATATATAGAAAGAAACTGGAATAACAGTTGGGTTTGTTAACTTTTTTTGGCGCCAGGTCGTTAATATTGAATAGGAACACTCATAAAACAACATGGCATTGTGAATTTTTAATTTTATTTTCCAATTTATGTAGTTTAACAAATTTTTTCGTCAATGATAAGGTGTAGTGTAAATATTAAAATGAGGCACAATACACAAAAATAATTAAACCTAATTGAATATTCTTCTGACCCTGTAACGTGTGCTTTGTAAAAATATAATAAACGCAGATTTTCTCTACATTCAAAATATTAAAATTAATTTTTGTTGGTTTTAATTTATGTATTTGCCTGTTGCATAGTGAATATGATGCATCGAAGCAAATTAACCGAAAAGAAATCAAGATAATTTATGTAATATTTTTTCTTCGTCTTCTTCAAGTAAGAATAACCCATCTTTCAAAAACCTGTTTCAAAATGAATTAAGTATATACAATAATTTTTCTTTTCATTTCGTGTGTCCAAATACGAATCAACCAACAAAAAATATGTCGACTAATTAAGAGACATATTTTCTTTTTTCAACAACAAAACAAAAAAATAAAGGTTCTTCAAAATTATTATAAATTCAAAATGGTGAATATTATTAAATTCAAAAGAAATGCACGATGTTTCGTAAAAATAAAATTTAAATAATTTAATTAAAATATAAAATTAAATATTTATTATTATTGTTATTATTATAAACAGACAACGATTTTTTGTTTTCGTATGATTGTATCACTTGAAATAAAAAAAAAAAAAAGATCAAAGAAAAAAATTAATGATCAGCCGAATTTTGTTATTAAAATTTATTTTTAAAAATTGTTTTTTTTTTTTGTGATAAAAATGTTAGATAAATTTTAATAACTTTTTATTCTACCATGTTCTTGATGATTTTCTGGTCCAGTAATGAAGTTGTTCTGTTTCTTTTATTTTTATTTTTTTTATTTAATGTGTATCTAATTCAAGAAGTTTAGAAAAAAAAAATATCATCATCATAAATTATTGATTTTGTGTTATGTTATAGTTTATAGATAAAGCTTTGTCTGGCCAATTACAACTAGATACATATAAGACATACATACAAGTTTATAAATTATGGAAGAAGACTGGTTTTGTTATTTTATTTAATTATACATGAGAAATTTATCCTTCTTTTGTTGTATTATTAAAATAAAATAAAACATTTGATGGAAGCATATCCATTTCAAGTTGGTCGTTGAACCAATAATTGCACCATACCGTATACGCTTTAAAGATTAAAATTCACATGAATTCCTATACGTTGTGTAAGCCTCATATATAGTAATAGAAGTTTAATTAACGCTTATTTTATTTTATATATTTTGATCGATTAAAAAGTCATTAAAAATAAATTTTTGGTTTGTTGTATTAAAAATAAATAACTTTGAGTGATTTTTATCATCTTTATCAAGACTGTTTTCAATTTAAACTCAAATTACATGATAAATGTATTTGTATATATACGCAATGAATAAAAGATTGGAAGCCTATACAAAGATGAGATCTTAAAATTCTTGGAATTTGTTTTGTAAAGGAACGTAATTTATTTTTTTATTTATTATTAGAAACAAACAGACACACAAAATATACACATTTACTGTATGCGCTTGAAAATATTATAACAAGTAAATGTAGGTTTTGCTTTATATACAAAAAAAAAATTAAATTTTAACAAAAAATAAGTATATAAATTATGAACTTTGATTTTAACAGTTTTGCTTTCATAATTTCTCAACATAAATTTATAACTTTGCCAAATAATAAGATTTTATCAACATTTGTTGGTATTACTGGACAGTATTATGTCATCCTGTAAAGTCACTTTATACGCTTGAGAAAAAATTTAATTTAACGTGGTTTACCACAATTATTTCATATACCAAATGAATTTACTTATATTTCGTCGATATGAATGCATAAATCTCTGACGAATGACCTTCGCCTTTAGAAGTATACGTGAATTTACGCAAGATTATTTGAAAATATTTATAACTAAATAGGTTAATTATAATGTTATGTTATGAAATAATTTTGATCTCGTTATTTAGAAACTCAGATATGTAATTATAATGATTAGATTTTGATCAAGGGGTACGGGGTTCAAAGCCTTACAAGACATAATAAACAAACACATACAAATAATTATGGGTGATTTACAGATATCTGTTTTACTCCGAGACAATTTTAAAATGAAAATTTTAACTCTTTGAATTAAAAAATCTTTTGACTCTTGGGGCTGCAGTGACACTTTCAAATACATATGAGCAGCAAAAATAATAATTCGCTTAGAGATTGTGAAAATACTGAATAAGCAAAGTATAATCCCAATGCCTTAGTGAATTATTATTTTTGCTACGCATTTATTAACCAACTTGCCACCTTGAAATTAATTAATTTGACCTATGCTAAAGATACGAGTACTAGATACCTGATTGTATACAAATAAAATATCATCTAGCTTTCAA
The DNA here is from genome assembly GCA_947310385.1 of Nephrotoma appendiculata. Lineage (NCBI taxonomy): Eukaryota > Metazoa > Arthropoda > Insecta > Diptera > Tipulidae > Nephrotoma > Nephrotoma appendiculata. The sequence continues at coordinate 249,440,550 of OX371224.1, forward strand.
CAAGGGTACCCAAACGAGTGTCTTCGCACCTAGTTTGAACTATGTTCTCTAAATGTGCCAATTAAATAAAAACTCCAATTAATGAAAAGAAAATTTATTACAAATATGCCGACATTTTGAGCTTTTACCGAGCCTTACATCGTCTAACACAGCGCGTTTTTGTTGTGACTTGAACGTCATTTTTTGGTGTTTTGTTTAAATAATATTAATAAGGAAAAATTGAAGCTGTTGGTACAAACAAACTTTGTATAATCAATGATTAATGTTTCACCGCAGCTATGTGAAATTTGTGTGTTATCTATATGTGTTCAAATTGGTAACCAATGAACGGGCGGGGTTGATGGTGATCATTCTGTGGCGTTCTGCTCACTCTAAAAACCCTATTGTGTGATTTGAGATAGTGGAGCAGCAGTTCGCATTGGCAGGGGTTACTATTGAGGTTACTAAATATGCTCATGGGTTGGGAGCGCTGGATACATGACTCCATGATACATTCGCATATGTTATCACTAGTCCGACGGGCAATACACATTATACTTCATTCAAGGCGGAGGTGATTCGGGTACTTGGTGAATTTGAAATGTCAAACCTGAATAATCTGATGCATGGCTAAACACTTGGGGACAGAAAGCCGTCCCATTTTAACGAAACGACACTTCGTCAATTTTGGATGAAGAGGTTGCACCAGTCAGTTCAAATGGTACTCACACCATTCGAAAACGACATCTCCCTGTCTGTCTTTGCGGAGCGGGTTGGCAATGTGAATTAAGACTATGACTTCTAATCAAAATTCAACTTTTTCTCTAACAATAAACTTTCGGAATTTAAAAAAATATTATTATCGGAGATTTCAGATCAATCAAATTCACGTGATCGTAATTATTCGCGATCAAATCCTAGAAATAATTATTCTCGTAAAAACTCTCCAATTTCTCGAAATTCTTACAATCCATTTTATGCCTATATGGTGAACCTTCGGCTGAGAATAATTTTATTTGTTTTTATCATCATCTTTTTTGCACAAAGGCAATAAAATGGAAACCAAATTGTAAATTTGTATCATATAGCTCCGATAATAATGTTCTAAAAAAATAAATAGTCATGCACAATTGGCGGTGTGTAATGACGATTCTAAAACTAGCCGCCTTTTAAGTTACGAAATTTTTCTTAGGACTCATTTTTTAATTGATACAGGTGCAAGTGTCTCAGTATTGCCAACCCGTTTTGTTCGGAATCCAAGGATCAACCCATCGTTCAGATTGTTTGCAGCGAGCGGATCTTCGGTAAATGCGTACGGGACTAAATTTTTGAGACTTGATATCTGACTGCGCCGCGAATTCTCCTGGGAATTCATAGTTGTTGACATGTCGATGCATATCATCGGCGCGGATTTGTTGCGGACTGTACCCTTTCCTCCTACGATGATACTACTGTTTCTAGGATCGACAAGTCAACGATGGACCCAGAAGTTTTCAACGTAATATCAAAATTTTTAACAGTCACTCACGAAAACATTAATATTGACAATACTCGACATAACGTGACACACAGAATTGAAACGAACGGTCCTCCGGGTGCATGCAAACCGCAACGACTAGCACCGGACAAACTCATCATCGAGCAGACAGCATTCGAAAACATGATGAAACTCGCGATTTACCGACCGAGTATAGTCCTTGCTCCAGCCCGCTACATTTAATACCCCAAAAAAATGGAACTTGGAGACCGTGTGGAGACTTTCGTGCACTAAATAAAATCACAATTCCAGACAGGTATCCGATTCCACATATTCAAGACTTTACACAACGACTCGAGGGCTGGCAATATATTCACAATTTCACATTTCGAACTATTTGAATTTTGTAGAATGACTTTCGGCCTTAGGAATGCAGCAAAGTCGTCCCAACGTCTTATGCATTCAGCGCTACGCGGACTTCACTTCTGTTTTGTATATTTGAACGACATGGTCATTGTCTCTCAAAACTATGACGAACATCTCGAACATATTAAAATTATTTTTACTAATTTAGAAGAACATGAATTGGTTGTAAATGTTGATAAATGCGTTTTCGCAAAAACCAAAATTATCTTTATAGGCCAACTGGACAAAATATATTACCATCGTATGAACGGGTTCAAGTCATCAAAAATTTCGAACGACCACAGACTGTTAAACTACTGAAACACATTTTAGGCATGATAAACTTTTATCGACGCTTTATTCCGGGTGCTGCTGCTGACCAGGAATTGTTGAACGATTACCTAAAATGTTACATTAAGAACAGTCGAGTTCCAATACAATGGTCAACGGTGGCTATCGAAGCGTTCAATAATTGTAAAATTAAACTTACATACGCTACTTTAATTATTCAACCATCATCATCAGCACCTCTCGCCATCATGGTTGGCGCTTCCAATACGGCGACAGAGCAGTGGTTCAGCAGTTTGTATCAGAAACTTGGCAACCACTCGGTTTCTTTTCAGTACGTCTCAGTGATACGCACAAAAGATGTAGTGATTATGATCATGAACTTCTCGCGGCTTATTCGGGAATTAAACATTTTCGATATCTTCTTGAAGATTGTTTGTTCACGCTGTATTCTGATCATAAGCCACTTGTCTTGATTCTCTTTCACGCATTAATCAAATTTCTATTCCCGAAAATGAAATGTATAACGAATTTTGTAAAATAAAATAATTCAATGTTTTATTAGTTCGAAACTACACTTCTTAAAGTCTTGATAACCTTCAACGCTCATAGAAAGACGATTTTTTAGACATTATTTATTTGAAAGCCTGTTTTACTTTAAAATGACACTGTTTTCATGAAAATTGGTTTAATACTTTTTTTATAATGAATCTTGAATGAAAATGCAAAATTGATGATTATGAAAAAAATATTGGAGATATTTAAATTTAAATTATAACAAAATATTCAAGAAAAACAAAAACAATTTTATTGGTTTAATACTTAGTAACGCCCCATTATTGATGTTAAATGGTACCGAATTTCTAGCTCGGACTCTCCGTTTTAGTTCGTCTCATTAATGCTCAATTGGATCCATGTGTGGACTGAGGGCTCGCTATACTTCATCGTCTCGAGTCTAACCTCATCCATGAACTGACGTATGATTCGAGCTGTGTAACACCGGGCATTGTCATGCATCAATATGAAATCTTCCCCTATATATCCTGCGTAGGGCACTAAATAATCGAAGAGATATCTTAGATCCACGATATATTTTTCAGCGGTCAAATCACTAGGTATGTTAACAAAATATGTTTTTCCCTCTAGCGATATGCTCTGCAAAAACCATTCTCCTAAACGCCAGTAGACCTGCCCTCTCCTATTACTACCATGGAGACTTTGCTCGATACTCCAATTGATGTGTTCGTGAGCAAATTCGAATCGCTCTTTGCAGTGGCATGCTCTCGGCCTCTAGCGAGCCATCTTGGTGTGAGGTTGGCTTTCTTCAATCGTCTTCTTACTGTCCATTGACTAATAACTCCATCTCGAACTTGTCTTTGGGTCTTGCTGCACATCGACGACCGTGCTGTGGCTATTTCGCAGTGAAGTTATGACGATAAATCGATCGTTCCTCTCAGATGAACTCGATACCGGCTGGTATATGGTCTCCAATTGAATATACCAGTCTCCTGAAACCTTGAAGTTACTCTTGCGATAGCAGATTGCCTCAAATTTAGCTGACGAGTGACTTTTCGTTGATTGCGTATAGTGTTCATGATTTTAAAAAAAACAACAGATGAAACTGGTAGAGATTTGTTCAGGTCACTGTCTGACAAGTGACGGATAGCAAATATCGGTCAATATGGTGTTATATAGGAGATTACAGCACGCCTATTGTTTTCACCGAAACATCTAATTTTGCTTCGAATGCTTTAATTTGAAATTACTATATAGATTTTAATGATAAAGGTGTCCTTGTAAAGATAAAATACTAAGCTGTCAAAAAAATTTTTTTTTAACAAAATCGGTTAAGCAATTTAAAAAAATACGGTTTTTTGTACGCGCGGAGGTTTGAGTCGATTTAGTTGCTCGAGTGTAGATATATAAATAAATAAAATATAGTTAATAATTATAAAAATAAACAATAACAAATTTAATACCGCAAATGTAATTAAAATGCAATAGATATACATAAAACAAAAATACAAATAAATTAAATTTAAAACGATATAAATAAAATAAAAATAACATACTAATAAAATATTAATAATATTTAAATAATATATCAATGAAATATAAATAATACACATATAAAAATTAATAAATAATAGATCAATAATTAAATTAAATAATTAAATATTAATGTCAAACAACTATAAATAAATATGTAAATACATATAGATATATAGATAATAAAATGTAATGTATATAAATAAACAAAATTTAAATAAGATTAAAAAACAAATAAATATAATTATTGTTTAAAAAACATAACATATAAATACAAATTAATTAAATTTAAAACATCTGTGAACAAAATATAAAGAACGTTAAATGATTAAAAATAATAATAATATAAATAAAAGAAATATAAATAAATAAAACCTGAAGAAATAGATATTATGTATATATAACAGTTACAAAAATAAATCATAAACAAATATAATTAAAATATAAATAACATTTAATTGAAATATAAATAAATAATATATAAATAAAATATAAGCAAATAAAGTATAAACAAATCAAATACAAAAAAAATATACATAAATAAATAAATATAAATATCATATTATATTAAAATACGGAAATACAAATAAACCGACCGTAAATAAATAATACATAAATAAATATGAATATCTTACAATAATTCGTATAATATAAATAAAATTAGTACCAATAAATAAATATAATTTAAATAATAAAAAAGTATACATAAACATTTGAATGAAATATGAATAAAATATAAATAACATACGTATAACTAAAATATAATTAAAATAATTTGCTATTTTTCGATGTCATGTGAGAAAAATGTTTTACCTGTTTCGCTGAATACAAATTTTGAAAAATTGTAATCAGATAGGGTCAATTCACAGTAAATCTTCTATTTTTCTAATCTGTTATTTTATTACGAAATTTTGAAGCATTCTCCGTAGTAGGTTAAAAATAAAATAAATAAAATTTATTCGTTTGTTGACAGGGAAAATAACAATTTATAAGCTCAGCAACAAATAAATCGAACGAATTAAAAAAACCGGACGTAATACTCCTTCGCAAAAGTATTAGATCTTTTTGTACTTATTTTTAATCAGTATCTTTTAACTTACTATACATTCAATGTACTAAAAAAATTAGTAAATTTTATTAAATACTTTCTAAACGCTAATTCAATTCTGTTTTGATTATGGCTACACATCAAATTGGATAACGGCCCGTTAGTGGTGCGCCAGCCAAATTTTTGCCATGGAATTTGGTTTGGTAATCAGGAAAAACTCAATGAAAACTGGATTAAATTTTATTTATTCTATTTAGGTTAGGTTTCAGTGGTTGACACTTAGGCCATTTTTGACCCACTGTGATACCACGCATAATCACACAACTACAGTATACCGCACCTGCACATTGCAAGCCTCATGTCAACCTGTACATTGACATGGACGGTGGGTCGGCGCTGAATTCTGCACTCACTTCATCATAGGGTCTTAGTTGTGTATATTAACATCATCGATTGTAATCGATGATGAAAATTCAATTTGCATTTATTGTTCTATTTAACTTGCGTATATAAATATTTAAACGGCAAAGTTTGATGTATTAAGTTTGTACAGTGAAATAATTTTGTATAGTTAGTTCATCCAGATGCACAATTTGACATTACTATTCGATTGCCAACAGGCGACAATACGTGTCCGATTATTACCTTTTTCTTGTCGAAAAATAATAGCGACGGAGTGATCACAAAAAAAGAATTAACTTTTTATTTATAACTTTATACTACTGCATACGGTTTGTCCCAGAAGGGTAGGATCAAACAAAACAGGGTGACAGGGGGGCTAATTTCTTACCAAAATAGCAAAAGTTTTATCGAATTGTTTGCTATTTCAAAATTTTTTCAACATTTAGTGTTTTTTGGTGAAAAAAACATTCGCGCTCACTGAAAAATTAATTTAAAAATCAAGAGTTCTTTTGTTTATTTATCTATTTTCTTCTGTCAAAAAAAACATTGATTTTGTGAAGTCGAAATTGCATTCAACAACCAGTTTGCAAGGGTATCAACATCACCAGTTCTCTGGCGTAAAATCCGCAGTCTGTTTGTTACTCATTTGTGACTCTTAATTTAAAATAAATCAATAATAACTTCACCGTGAGCGTAATTGGCTGAAGTTGATTTCACAGTTAATGTTGAGGGTTTCAAGTTTCGCTTAAACAGTTGAACAGAGATGTTCCCAGAATTTTTGTTCGAAAAGCCTTTGTATTATTAGTTTTCAAGGCAGAAACCAGATTATTTTCTAGGAATGGTTTCTGAATAAAAATTATACACGGGCGGCCGATTCCAAACGGCGTCCAAAAATTAATTATTTACATTACTAAGTGAAAGCGAAAGATTTTTTTTTATTTGTCTAAAATCTAACGAAATTTTTCCTATTCTGTTTGTATGAAAGCAACCCTTTAACGCTTTAACAAGTGTTGTAGTACATGTATTGCATTCGTAAAATGCTGTATAATAAATACGCGTGGCGTATACTTAAGTCAATTTCATATTGAAAAACTTCCAAACCTAAATTTATCTATTTCGAACATGCATCGCCAGAGGAAGACCATATTCTGCACATGAAATATACGTATTTTTTTCTAGTTCAACCAAAATATGGACTGTTATAAAAAAAACTAGCGACCCGTGCGGCCCATGCAAACATGGGTCGGAATTTATGATTTGATTAGCAATAAAAGATGAATTAAGAAATTTTAAGAAAAGTTACTGATACCGCATTGTTTGGCAAATTGCACACACAGGTGATGTATACAAACTGTGTATTTAAATGGAAAGATGAAGAGCGGAAGTGCAACAAAATCCAATATTGATTGTTTAATTATAGTATATAATTTAACAGTTGTACAAAACATTAGTTAAACAGTAGTTAAAGTTTTAAAATGAAGCTTGACAAAAACATACTGTATTACTGACTATTCTAACTTAGTAGCAGCTGCAGCGCGTAATTTTTGGTGTGTTTGTGTATTGCGCTGTTGCTCTATTTCTTTGTGTTCATGATGTTTTCTTAAGTTTCTTTGGCGCTGCGCGTCTGGTTCCCTCTTTTGCCTTTCAGATTCAGCTCTTTGAGGTAAAGTCAATCGTTTTCGTGGCATTTTCTGAATAATAGTTAGAAAAAATATAGTACAATATAAATTTATTTAAAAATAATCTTACTTTAGACGATTTGAGTTAAAAAGTTGTAAAGTTGATGTTGACTCGTCGACGGGCAAAGAGTGAATGATGATAAAATATCAATCATTTGACACTGTTAAATAAAATTTAAAAATTAAATAAAAATTATACAGTTAAATAAAAATTACAGTTAAAAAAATATGCGAAATAAAGAAATTAATATACATTGGTAAGAAACATTGTAATAAATACTATATTTATGTTGCAAAATTTAAAAATATCAATATTTGAATCCCATGTATTTTCAATGGAAAGTTTCTAAAACTTTGATCCGCCATAGATTAGTCCAGAAAAAACCTATCGGTCTAATTCCAACGGCTATGAACTTTTCTCACCGAACGCTTTTTGAAAAAAGCTACGGACAAACAAAGTAACGGACCTTTGTGCATTATTAATAAGATATATGTCAAATTTTTAAATTAAAATCTTTAACTGAAACACGTTGATTTAGTTGAATTGATGTCATAAAGCCTTTATGGTATCATATTGTGCAAATTTATGACTCCCATTTGAAATTTCAAACAATACGGAAGAAGTATTCTTCCCAATACGTCAAATATCACACTGTTTCTCATTAAAAATATGCAATTATAGCATTATTTCTATGTCTCATAGTAATTCGTCATAAATTTCTACAAATTGATATAGTTAGCAAATTATTGCAAAATCTAGCCACTCATATGAAAGCATGTCTTTCTTCGTTAAAGGACCAATTTTTAGACAAAATGTAGAAGCGATAACGAGTTTGAAGAAATTCTTGGTGTTGCAAATAACCTAGCTTATGATTTGGATATGCAATCTGCTTTTCCTGCTATCGGTAAGAAAAGAACAAACCAAAAAACGTGAAATTTCAATTCTTGGATCCAAAAACGCATTTTAAAATTAATTTTTATTTTTGCATTCTGATTCAAACATTAACATCTATTTCCGAAAGCTTCGAAGCACTTCGAAGTTATAATGATATGTTTGGATTCATTTACGATAGTGGAGAACATTTTGGGTCTATGCCAAAACAATATGCAGTCCACGGTCCCAAATTTGTGCGTAGTATCAAATCTCAAAGTTAAAAATTATTAAAAATTATCTAAGATCAACGATGTTAGACGAACGACTTGGAATTAGCGGTATAATATCAATATCACATCAGATGGTTGACAATTTGAATATGTATATGATATCTAAATTCACCCTATTTCCCAGCTAGAGCTCCATAATTTTACTGACTTCGTCACAAAACAATTGTGATAAATGTTTAAATGTTTTATCTGCGGTATGAATTCAAAAGATCTAGCAGAATCTAGAACCCAGCGACTTATTTCCTTTCAGAAAATTCCTAATTCCCCCTCATCCAGCAGTAATCTTTATTGTACGAAGTAGATTTTAAGCATAAAATTGTCCTTTACTATGTTGTAGCATTACATATTATGTAGCTCGGCGTTTAAATTAAGCTAAACACGTTTATTAACAGATAAATTGTTAATAGAAAATAATAAGAAAATAAATACTATTGGTCCTTTCATTTGATTTGTCCAAGGTTCAAACTATCCTGTGTGGGTTCTTACTCTATAGAGCATAATGCCAATATTATTTATCTCTTCTGTAACAAATTATAAAAATTGTTGATGCTATATATTAACGAATGGTTGATTTTATAATGTGCTGTGGAGGTGGTTTCATGCAACCTCAGTAGTTTTGGGCAACCGATGATATTTAGAATTTTATTTAAAATGCACAGCATGATATTTAAATAAATAAATTAAATTTACATTTGTTTAAATAAATAATATAAAAAATTTTCATATATTCAACTACGATTGCTTCTATTCTTATATGTAACAACACAAATATATTAAAAATGAAAATTGAAATCTCGGAGTTTTCATTTTTCTTTTGTTTATTTTTTTTAATGTTATCATTTTTCATATTTAATTTTCGCTTCAAAAAATTTTCATAATATTTATATATACAAACACGGTATATCTTTTCAAAGCTTTTAAGTGAAAATTTCATTTTTGTGATGCTGTGCTCAATACATATTCTATTATTTAAAGGACTCAATTTTATTACTTTTCTCGTTTGATACTAAACAATATCACAGACACACATACACCGAGTGGAATGAACGCGAACATAAATTATTACTGTTCCATTGTACCTAAATAATGTAACAAAAAATTATTTTATTAAATAAAATTTATAAAATCTAAATTTATATTTGGGCATTTTGTCAAAAATACAAAAATGCCAAATGGATACGCCTGGTACATTTTTGTTGCTTGTAAAATTAAAATAAACTTGTATCAATGTTTTGCTGTATACATATTTTCACGATTTTTGTTTTTTTTTATATTAAATTTATTATTTTAGCAAGACAATGCAAATATATTTAACATATATTATTTTGATGAATGATTCACATTAAAATATATATAAATTTAATAAAAAAAAAAAAAAATACATAATAATAAAATCGCGCGTCTCGCCATTAAAATTTATATAAAAGACAAATCGGAATAAAGATATAAAAAACCATTAAAAATTGTCATGAAAATGATTTATATGTTTGATTGTCTTTTAACTTTTTCGTTAAATTTCTATGTGTGTGTGTGAATGTCTTAAGAAATTAAATACAAATTCTATTGTCGGTCATTTTTTGATTTTGACCGCACCGTAACGCAACAACAAATGTCGTCGTATTTTTTTTACATTTTTTTTGTCTTATGATTATTTAATTTTTATTGGTCAATTATCAACGTCGTAAAAATCGAAAAATCAATCAACCAATAAATTATTTGTGTTTCGTTTATTATAATACGCCTGGATTTTATAATAATCCAGCAATATGGAATTTAATATACCAAGTTTTACGACAACATGTATAATAGAGATAATTAGTTATAAATTAACATTGTACTTAAAAAAAAAAGGTTTACGGTAGCCGGTATATAGTAAAATATGTTGGAAAATTATTAAAGAGTTAGATTTTGTTTTATCAGACCACCTAGGTTGAACCATAACGGGCCGCCTATTTTTTTTTTAACTATTCGAGCAATCTCAATTTATTCAACAACCAAACGGAAAAAAAATCTCTCATATATATTAAAGTAATCAGGGTCTTAATACCTTTTATAATATTTTCTGGACATTTTTTTAAAAATTATTTTGGACAACAAACTGCTTAATGGTATGCATATATGAAGCAAGGCCACAAGAAAAAAATTCGTGCTATACCCAAGTTTTTATGGTAGCAAACCTCTGAACAAAATCTAAAATCTACAATCAAGTTAAAAACTAAGAAAAATTGGTTAATTGGCCAAAGAAACAAATAAAAATATATTCTAAAGTGTTTTTTTTTTTTCTAAATGCTAAAGAAATTCTTAAATTTCAACTGAACTTCATGAATATTCATATAAATAAATCATAAACTATACCAACATACATATCTAACCAACAAACCGCTAAAATATTTTTTTATGTTGTTTCGTTTTAGTTATTTATATATACATAATTATGTATATATGTATACCTACGTTATATATAAGATTGATCCAATCGATACTATATATACCTAACCTACCTTGGTTTGTTTTCTTCAAATTCTGAAATTTTTATATTTTAATTAACTTTTTTTTTTGTTCAGTGGGATTTCAATTTTGTAGAATAAATTAAAAATGGACATAAATAGAAATATACTCGTACAGGTTGATTGAAAATGAATCAAACATCGTTATGCGTTTTAACCATATGTGGGTATATTTTAATATGCTTGTAGCTTATGAAATGAAGACGATATTGTATTTTATCTTTTTAATTAAAATATTTTAATTAATTAATTAAAAACGAAAAAAACAAAAAATAATTTACATATTTTGTATTTTATTATATTTTATCAAACTGTTTATGTATATTATATATGTATGCTGTTTGTGTCACATTATATAAATTAATTTATGACAATAATAGTTGTCTTGCCTGATCAAGGGAATTTGTTTTAATATACATTTTCATATTTTAATTAATATTATGGACAAGTTGTGAATTGATGTTTATGATGTTGATGACATAAAGCTTTCATTTACGTTTATTTATTGGACGAATGGTGGAATATTTAGAATTCATTTGTATATACATATTTTTATGTTCATCCTTTTTTAAACACGAATGCAACTTGATTTGCAAAATCTAATTAGAACCCATATTTTGTAAAAAAGTACATCTATTGTAACAGTTTCAGGATAATGATTAAATTAGAATTAATAAATAAATATAAGTTGTTATGTTAATAATAATATTAACCATTTGCCAAACGATAAAAATAATCGTTATACATTTTGGTGTCTCAGTGAAGACTTTAATGACGGTAGACTAGTCGTTGATATTTAAAATTCGATCTCGTTCTATTTTCCATTCCTGTAAACAGGGTTGCCACTTTTACTTATGTTGATTTCGATTGATATTTTCCTCCTCTAAAAATAGTACCCCCCATTTCATACCCTCATTTTGTATCAATGAGATGAACTATGCTTCTTTTAAATGTCAAAACAATATATTTGTTTCATCTTTGCTGTCATGTCATGTCGACGATTGACAATTGTTTGTTCCAAAAATTCCTCATCAGATGAATCTGGGAAGAATGATCATATTGATGTGAAGTAAATGTCCTTTAAAATTTCTTCCATAGCGTAATACTCGATTTAAAGTTCCCGATTATTAAATACGTATGTTTTGACAAGTATAGAAAAAATGGCGTATGACAACAACAAAAAATGGATTACTCGACCAAAAAACCTGGAGTAGAGAAAATTACCCTGGGTGTAGCAAAATATTACCCTTGTGGCATTTTCTTTTTCCAACCGAACATTTTTACAGCAGTTGGAGTACCATTTTTACCCTCAGTGTAACATTTTTCCTTCAATCGAAATCAACATTAGAAAATATGGATTAAATTATTTTTTTTGGAGTAAATCCTACCGCAGTAAAACACATATTCTTATTTCAGAATATTTATTAAATTAATAATAAATTTAACAATAAAATATATATTTTAATAAAAGAAATCAATTTTATTCTACGAGGGCAGAGTGAGAAGTCTATTAAAAGTGAAACAAGGAATAATATTTTCGGCAAAAAAAAAATATGTTTTTCAACGTAGTCGCCTTTTTGCTCAATACACTTAGTCCAACGTTTTTCCAATTTTTCGATCCCTTCCGAATAATACGATTTCTCCAACCCTTCAAAAGAGGAGTTTGTTGCATCGATGATCTCCTCATTAGAGCCGAATTTCTTTCCTCTGAGCCGCATTTATTCAAGTTCGGAAACAGGAAATAGTCGCAGGGGGCTAACTCTGGAGAATATGGTGGATGTTGTATCAATTCAAAGCGTAATTCATGGATGTTGGCCTTGGCAACTGCACACTTGTGCACCCTTGCATTGTCTTGATGGAAGAAAACATTTTTCTTCACCAAATGCGATCGTTTTTCTTTCAAAACGTCGTTGAATCGGTCCACTAAGTTGCATTAATATTTCCCGTTGACTGTTCTCCCCTTGTTCTTTGGTCTCCGGTGTATAGTGATGGATCCATGTTTCATCCACAGTTATGAAACTCCACAAAAACATTTTTTTATTTCGCTTGAACATCGCCAAACCTGCCTCTGAAGTTGTCACACCTGTGCGTCTTTGGTCGATTGTAATCAAACGCGACTCATAATGCGCGGATAGCTTTTTCTCATTCAAATTTTCGTGTAATATATTGCGCACACGTTCATCTGAGATGTATACTATCTTAGCTATCTCGCGCACTTTCACTCTGCGATCTTGCAATACCGGATCATGGATTTTGTCAATTATTTTTGGTATGATGACTTCATTTGGGTGTCCTGAACGTTCGGCATTAGTTGTGTTTTTACGATCACAACGAAAATCAGTAAACCACTTATGAATCATTTTAATCGATGATGAAAAGTCCTTATCAAGTTCTGTTTTGGCTGGCGTAATGGTTTTTCCACGCAAAAAATAATGTTTTATTAACACAAGAAATTCACTGTTTTCCATGTTTGCAAAAAACGAAGAAAAGAAAACAAATGACAGATCTGTCTGAAAATTTCAATTTGGTCTAGTGACAAATGGTATTGACACATGAAATCTGGGGTTTGCGATTGTGGCGCCCTCTGTTGTAATTTTACAAAACTTCTCACTACGCCCTCGTAATTATGTAAAAAGTGTAACATTTTCTTAATGTTTACACCAAGGGAACATCACGTCACATAAAAAATTTGAAAATATTGCATTGCAGTCTTATTTCAGATGATATTTTCCATCGATAAACTTGAATTTTTCTGAAAATTTTGGAATTTCTGGTGTATCATCTGGTTCCCAAGAAGTTCTATCTATAGATAGTTTCAAAAGTTCCTTATTAGTTGACGTATTTATAGGTTGGTTCTTAAGTTGGGTTTACTTAATTTTAGTTTTGAGAGTTTCATTCAAGAGTTACAATTTTGCTTCTTGCAATGATTTGGCCATTCTCGAGCCAAAATCAATCATTTATTTGTCGGCATTAAAAATGTAGCAGATTTGCTTAGGTGGCCACTTGGTCGGCGATCGATCGTCGTACGAGAAAGACGTGTTTTTGTCTTTCTCTGTATAGAAAATTAAAACTTAAATTTTTTTTTCTGTTTTAAATAAATAAATAAATAATATGTTATATATAAAAGTTTTTAATTAAATTAAATATATAATATAAAGTGTTAATAAATAAATATTAGTAAATTAAAACGTGAATTAACGTGAAAATATCTAAATTATTTTAACTAATTATTTTATTATTTGTGTGACGCACTGACGCAGCAGTGGTGAACGCTTCACAAGCTAAGTGTTTTTTTATGTTTCATATTTTTTATTTATACTTTGTTTAATTTATATTTTGTTTAATTTTTACTTTTTTATAAAAAATTTATATACATTTTAATTTTATTAATATAAATATTTTTTAATATGCGCATTTTAATATGTGTCGTATGGTTTATGATTGTGTGTGTGTGTGTGTGTATGGATATATGTACGTACATTCACGCAGTTTAGTTTAAAGTCAAATAAGACAAAAAGGATGAAAATAAAAATACTCTTCAGTTGCTTATCATTCATTTTCCGTTCATTTTTAAATGAATTTTTTATGCTAATTTCTCTTCGCTCTTGAATAGTAAAATGAATTTTCAGAAATATTATGCAGTAAAAAACGAAAAGTGTCTAGTGAGCGAATAATGAGAAACTAAAAAGGTTGATCTTATTTTTTGTGTTAGTGAACGGGATCTATTGCTATTTTGGTTTTACTTTTCTATTCTAATAAGAAAGCGAAAATTCATTGTAGTACTGATTGGATAAAATGTATTGTTGCCTGTATTGAACGATCGAATAGATGATACATATCATTTCTTTTTACTTTATTCTTGATAAGTGAATGGTAATGCTTGGTTCACGTGTGCAATCGGGGAATGATTCGCGAATCAAGCCAATCGTTGAGCGTAATTATTTCGCATTATTACTCATAATTTGTTTTTTTTATTATGTTGGATGCTTCCGATCATAATTTTCCCAAAGTTAAAATAATTTCATCTCAGGCGGGGAAATTTGTATATGTTTTCAATGATTTAATTTTCCTTTGATTCGCGAATCGTTTTTTGATCGCATGCGTGAACCATTAAACAGAATATTTTTTGTTCCTTTACATTATTCTTGTTGATCAGTTTTACAAATAATGCATTAATTCCGTGGAAGGATTTGCTGACAGTAATTTTTTTTACTGATAATACGCAAAAAAAAAACTTTAAATTTCATAAGAGTGACAAAGAACAGAAATATTTTTTATTTCATTTTATAGTAAAATTTTATGGTTTTACATTTTCGCATAACCTACAAATTTCTTAAAATTTTTAATTTGTACATTATTTTCGTACAATTCGATTTTTTTTATATATTTTAATTTTAATATCCTATACCACAAAAAACCTCTAACGTTAACAAATTTCAACACAAAAAAAAAAAACAAATCGACATCTGAGTATAAAAATGGCGGGCGACTTATTTGTATGAGGGTGAGAAAAATTTCTTATCTTTACATACATTTTTTGTACATGTGTGAAAAATATTGCCATAAAAATACTCCAATTTACATTTTTTATGGTAGTATTATGGCAGTAAACTACCAACATCATAACTATTCTCTCAATAAAATTTCACTGACAACATGTTTTGTTTCGTACACAACCAGTAAAATCTATATTTTTTCTCGTTTTTATTTTTGGTGACAGCGGATTTTTTCCATGGAATAGGGACATGACACTGTTCGATCGGTGTAGAGTGAACAGTACATTTTGACGAGCGACTTTTTTAAACCCTGATATATGCGTATGTGTGGATTTGTGTGCATATGCATGTGTGTATGTTTATGCGTGTGTGTGTAAGTTCATATGTATTTATACTTATGTATATGTTTAGTTTGTATATTTATATAATATGATTGATTGTTTTTACCTTTTTATAATCATTTTAATATTTTAAAATTAATTTGATATATTATCATATTAATATACTTTAATGTATAAATGTTTATGATTAATTCTTTTAATTTGTAATATATATATGTATGTATGTGTGTATATGTGTATATGTGTGTATATGTGTATGTATATGTATATATGCATGTATATATATATATATATATATATATATATATGTGTATATATATGTATATGTGTATATATATGTATATATGTATGTATGTATGGATATGTATATATATATATATATATATATATATATATATATATATATATATATGGATGTGTGTATTTAATATGTATGTATGTATATATGTATGGGTATGTGTATGAGTATGTGTATGAGTATGTGTATGTATGTATGTGTGTTTATGTGTATGTATGAATGTGTGTGTATGTGTATCTATGTGTATGTGTATGTGTATGTAGAGGAGAGGAGTGAGCAGGACTTATATTTAGGTGGATTCTGGTATAATATATAAATATTCATGATTTTTTTGTAGATTGATTTAAAGGGATGAGAAATCATATGTGTTCCGGCATGGCAAAGGGAAAATGGTTTTAATTTTTTATTTCCATTTGTAATGACAATTAAATCTTTGATGTGATATCCTTCGGCCTTTTAATGTTGACTGTTTTTTTTTAGATTGCTTACTGCTTGCACTATTTTATCTAAAAGAAGTTTTGGCTCAATAATATTTCTCGAAACAGGTTCGTCTTTGCATGGGAATGATATATACGAATATCGATTGATTTGAGTTCTAAATCCTAATCAACGACCTGCTCATGCACCAATTGTGTAAAAAGCCTTCCGCGTGGTTCTATCCTCCGTTCGTGTCATCACCACACATAAATCATGGTCGTTTTTGTTTGATTGAGACGGTATACTGCGGAAGATGCATAAAATCATTTTTGGGCATAATTCTAGAAAATCGCAATTCTAGCAATTAGCATTAATTTGGGAGAGGCTTAGTTCGGCTGGGTCATCTGTCAACGGGTTGTCTTGACGGGTAAATGGAGGAATAGGAAAATTCTTTGGCCGATTATTTTCGGATTTATTTTGTTGAAAAATCCAGTAATTTACCCAGGATTTATGTTGAAATCCCGATTCAGCTCAACATATCAGATTCGCACATGATTAGTTAAGACATTGCTTAGCACGGCTGAACTCCAGAACTTCTCTGAAACCCATTTTTAAATTCACATTTAATTCTGCTTACCTGATTTGACAATAATTGGTCGGGATATGGCCAAGTTCCATTCAGAATGATCGAATTTTAGAACTTTATTAAAAAGAAACATTAAAATCCCAATACAAGTTGATCCTAGTTTATTAGAATCCTAGCCCAGCTCTGCAAGCTGAACTGGAAAATTTCAATTGGAAACGGCCTGTTTCTTTCATTATAGCTGAATCCGAAAATTTCGTCAAATTCGGCTTTGCACCCCGAATTTGATCATCATTTGTTTTGAGTTGGCTTAGTTCCATTGAACATGCTAGAGTGCCAATCCAATTCTGCGTACCATATTTAACAGTTATTGGTTGAGGAATAGTTAAGTTCCATTTAGCATGATATAAATATACTGTGCACTATAATTATACTGGTAATTAATCGAATATTTTCTTCTTTGGTGAACAAATTAATAAAATATTTGAAATTTTTGCGAATTAAATTAAATTTGTTTGAAATATCCTATCCGGTAGTTAATCTGGCATTGAATAACATTGATATTTTTCCGGGAACCATTGCCTTTGGGATGCCTTACATATGAAATTTTTTTTTTTTTTTTTTTTTTTTTTCGATTTAAGGGTTAAATACTAATGAATTTTAGACTAAGTTTGATATAATTTAAATAATTATGGTTTCAGGAAATCCTATTGTAAGTCGTGGAATTGCAGGAGGATTAAATTAATAAATGTTTATATTATTTAGGAAGCCGGAAAATATTAATTTAGAATTAAATTTCAGGAAATTAACACACGTGAAATAATATTTCTTTGAAATATTAATTGTTAATTGTGTAGATTAGAATGGTGTTGTCATTGCATTAATAACTATCGACTTTATTTAGGGGTCTGCAACTGGGCCGATTTAATCAATTAAATTTTGCATTAATTTACAATTACATTTTAAGAAATTTCCAGATGCACGTGAAATAATAACATTTTTTCCTAGGTTGCTGATTTAAAGAAGCAATTATTGATGACCAATACCATCAATATCCATTTAACCTATTAAACCTTTATCCTTCCCCAAGTAGATTAGTTTTGTGCTGTCTTTGTGTTACTAACTATCGGCTATACCTAGGTGTCTGTAACCGGGCCGATTCTGTCCCACTTAACTAACCTATCCAATCCTTCGGTTTTGTTATATGTAAAAAAGAGTGTACGGTGGGCCCGGCGTCACCCGGGAGCTCCTGTGTAAGAACTTGGTCGTGCATTCAGAATCAATCAATCAATCAATCAAGATTTGCTTAGGTGGCCACTTAATTTTTACATTTTAAAAAGAGTAGCAGATTTGCTCCAATTGTAACAAAGTGCCAACCCTGAATGCAATTGTAAGGTCGACGAAAATTTTTTAATTTTTGATGTGCACGCTTAATCTATCAAACACTTAAAAAATGTCTGCTTAAATTTTTTTCATATAAAAATTCCCCTAAATATAAAAAATTCCATATAAAAAGCCAACCAATAAGCGTCATTATTGCTCATATTTTTTTTTTATTATGTTGGATGCTTGCGATCAAAATTTGCCCAAAGTTGAAATTATTTCATCCCGTGCGCGGCAATTTGTATATGTTTCCAATGATTTGATTGGCTTTTGATTCGCGAATCATTTTTTGATCGCATAGGTGAACCTATACATTAAAATAGAAAATGGCTAACGTTTTTGCTATTTTGAGGCAAATATTTGTCATGAAATAATTTTTTGTGGTGCGGGGATGTAGTTTTCGGTTGTGGTACGAGCTTATTATGAAATCGCTCTTTAACTGGGGTTTCAACAGCAGTTTCTTTTTGTTCCTCATACTGTGAAGTTGTAAATGGTGTTGAATTTACAGGTGCTATTTACAGGTGCTTTTTGCATGGCAACTTGGTTTTCGTCCGATAAAGTGATCGAGCCAAATTTCCATAAATGAGGAAAATAAAAATAGTTTGATTTGGAGATCTTATTTATTTATGGCATAGAAATGGAACGAATGTAATACATATGGTTGGCGAAGCACACGTACACTTAATAGACAAATTTTTATTAGCAGTTATTATTTCGCCAAAATTAAATTTTGAATATTTTAATTATTTAAATTTTTCAAAAAGTTTAAAAATCACTCGATCGATTTCGGTTTGTCAGGCATCATTAAGAGATCTCCTCGACTTTTTATCTGGTAAAAATTTTACCATTTTAAATCTGGTTAAAATTCTCAAAGCAATATGATTTTCGAAGGATCCGCCCTGTTTACATCGCCTGGAAAACGTATTTGATATACCAATATATCTCAATCGATTACCCGATCCTGAGAAATCTCAATAGTAGAACGCATTAATATGTTAAAATAGCTAAATGATGATTGATTATTAATAAATTTGAAATAATGTGACTTTGAGTTTGCCGGATGAGAATTTAATATTTCTTGAATAATTGTTAAATACAAATAGAAATGTTCATAATATTAGGGAATCTACGTTCTGTCATATTGAAAGAACATTTTGCTGAAGTTGTAGCTCAATTGGAACTGATTTATTCTCGACATACGCAAAAAGTTTTCCGAGGAAAAACACACAATGGCGAAAATTCCAATCGAATGAAACAAACATGAAAAAGGTAGACAAATTTTCGATTAAAACCTACAAAACCGTGCAGCAGCCTTAAAACCACGATAATGCAAAAAAAGGATAAATTATTATGAAAACAACCAAAACAATATTTTTAGCGCTATAAGTACAAATAATCATCACTTGGTTTCTCTTTTTTTTAAGTAGACGGCTGTTTGTTTAAAGACGATAAAAGAATGAACGTCTTTAACGCGATTATGTGTTAACCTTGTTTATTTACTTTACATTGACCTTTTATTCTTTAGTTTGAAAGTTGAATTATAATAGTTTGTTTCTAATTTAGAAAAACGATTTGTAGTTTTCTTAGATACAATGAAATTTTACGTTAATATCGGGTTCTGTAAACATTTTTAAGCAAACAAGGTATTTTTTTTTATTAAATGCCACACTTTTATCTCGGAAATTAGCACTGATGGGCGAAAACTATTTATAATAAAAATTGTTCTGTGTCGAAGGGACGTTTAGTCTGGTGGCCTTGAATGTAATTTGAACTCATTAGCTTGGAAGATATTGACGAGAGTTTACCTTTTTTCGTTAAATGTCTGGTTTCCGAGATATAAGCAAAAATTGATCTGTATTATTGTAAAGCAATTTTCTCCCAAGTTCTAACACTGTTTCGTTGTAACGAGAAATCAAAATAGATCAAATCAATTCTTCTTTGACTTATAAAGCAAATTTTTAATTTAGATACAGCTAAGTCAAAGAAAAATTGATTTTTATTCCTTGATACAACGAAGCAGTGTTAGAACTTAGGAGAAAAATGTTTTAATGTAATCCAAAAAAAGCAAAGGTTGTACTAAAAAAACTAACTTTTGCCGATATAAGGTTATTCAAAATCACTACTAAACGTCCTCTCGATGCTGAAGAATAAAAGCATCACCTCATTTGGTTTGCAAACAAATTTCTAAAGAAAAAAATATGCGGAATCGATCAAGTGAAGCCTTTTTGAGGTTTCAAATTCGTTCCCATTCTTAATGCGTTAAATGAACTGTTTCTTGGTGTATAAATTTAAATTAATATGTGGTTTAAAAAAATCAGGGGATGTCTGTTTAGGTGATGGGGTGGTCAATTTAAGTCACCAGCTCTTGTTTCAAAGAGCCGCTATTTTACTTATAAATATCTGCATTTAAATAAAAATGTGCTTTGTTCGACAACATTGAATTTTATCACATACCTTTGAGAGGAAAAAATTATATCTTTTGCTAAATTGAGGAAGGAAGTTTTTCGATGCCTATATTTAAGCGGCACCCGTTGAACCTGTGTGAAGCTATTTGTACGCTTTTAGAAGCAAATAAACAATTTCTGAGCAATAGGTGTCCCGTGTTGAGGTTGATTCATTGAATTGTTCATAGTTAGGGTATTTCTAACGTGTAATGAAACGACAGCCTGGAGAGCGACACATTAAAAGAAGTATATGAGTTTACTTGAAAACACATTTAATGATATTTTTTAAATTTGGAAAACATAGTTTTGTAAGTTTGAAGAAATAAATTTTTAAAGACACAATTTTTTTTTTAGTTTGAAATGAGCTAAAAAGATTAAAAAAATTCTACTACCCTTTTTATAAGTAAATTAATAATCATTGTGCGTTATGAGATATTTTAACGTTTAAAAATGATTGTTTTAAGCCAAAAAACGCGTTATTTTAAGTCAAAAAAAATTCCAATGTTAAAAGGTCTTGTAATCGATTCTCACGTTACTATGAGCGTGAGAATCGATTACAAGACCTTTTAACCATTTTGTATCGTACTCCGCTGGTGGATTACTTTAAACTAACAACTTTGAGTTATCCAACAGCATAATCAGTTAGTTGAGGCGACGTACTTTAAGCTCGTATGTTGATGCTAGGGATAATATGGTTCATACAACGTCTTGAGGACGCTTCTGGTAACGTTCGTCTTTACCTCGTAATTCAGCATTTTATATCGTTGCCCGACGGCTTGCACGTTGAAGAGGCTTCTCTAAATAAGTTTCTCGCTATATTATCCATCTTATATTTTTGAATAATATCTGAATATCTTTTTGAATATCGTACGATCCAAGTGGTTGGGCATCTACATTTTTTTCCTCCCTGGATAATCTTATTATAGTTATTTACCCACCTTTTTTCATCTCCGCGCTTAAGTACACATATTCAACCACCATTTCGGATGAAACCGTCCGACTACTTACCTTGGAAAGCTGAATCTTGCTTACAGATCTCGTGCTTCTTGTACGTTTCTGTATGGTGGTGAACTTGATTTTTTTAATGGATTGGTATGTTTCCGAGCCCTCTTCAGCCATTCTGTAAAAACATACGTTTCTTGCGTGACGGTTTTTTTTTGCTTCTTATGTCCATTTTCCTTGCGGTGGTCATCATCATTAATCCAGTCTGGTTGTGTAAATCGAAAGAACTCGTTTTTAGCCCTACGAATATACCGACGCTTACGGGGAAAGAAGTGTTCATACAACGGGGAGTGCCAGGTGACCGAGGTCTATCGCTAGCGACATTGCGACCTAAAACTCGAAGGCGATTTTAAATTTGACCCCTGATTTCTATCCCCTGAGCCACTGCCAAATCTACTGGCAAAAAACTTCATTTAGTTTAGTTTTTTTAAAAAAGGATTTGTTCTTTCCGAAAGAAGTCGAACTTTGAAACTCAAGAAATTCTGCAAATTCCAGTAATTTATTAATTGAGCTACATACTCTACATATTGTTGTACAAAGAATATTCTGTGCTATTCACACAAAGCCTATTTGTTTGGAAAAACTACATTAATTTAAATGAATTAATTCACTGAGAAAAATCGTATTCTAATTTTAAGAAAATTCGAATAACGAATCAATAAATTCGGTTTTAGTAAAATTTAAGACCTTACTAGCCTAATAGGCCTAAAAGAAGTGGGCTACAAATGGAAAACAAGATTTGACCGCAACACGGAGCACGTTAAATGAAACCAATTAACGAGATTCTAAAATGGAATTTGAATGAACTTAAAATCAAATGGAAATTTTGACTAAACTTCACTGGCGAATTTTGACTAAACTACATAAGCGCTTACAGAAAGGCTATTTTCTTCACACCGATTTTTACAATAAATTACTTTTGAGAGCCTGATATTTTTACTTTAAAATAACACTTTCTTAACAAAAATTTGGTCTGTACTTTCTGTTATAAAGAATTCTGAATGAAAACGGAACCGAAATTGAAGATTATGAAAAAAACATTGGGGATATATAACTTACACAAAACTGTAATTTAAATTACATTAAAACAAAAACAATTGTATTGGTTAATACGTAGTATTGACATCTCCCCCTCCCCTCCCCCTTGCGTCTACCACGGTTCGCATGCGATTTCGCATTGAGCTTATTAGGGGTTCGACAAAGACAAGGCGAATTGCAGCCCACTCCTCATCCAACTCAATCTTGAAGTCACTGATGGTAGATGGTACCGGATTTCTGGCTCGGTCTCCCCGGTTTATTTCGTTCCATAAATTCTCAATTGGATTCATGTCTGAACATGCCAGCCCACACCATGCACAAACCGCAGCCGTACAAGACACTTTCAGCAAAACAGCACTTCGAAAACTTTATAGGGTAAAAATATGGTTACGAGTTGGCCCTGAAAATTCGTTTCGTATCCCTCATCTCCTCCGGATTGTGAATATCGCTATAAATTTAATGGTTTACAACAACAATTCTCGTAATTAACCACTTCCAAAATATTCCTAAAATAATCTTAGAAATACTTTTCAAAAACCTACTTATACTGCGTTTTGTGCCGATTTTTTGTCTACATTTCCAATTAACTAAATTGATGTTTAGTTCATACTGATATTTAGCTCCAACCAAAAACTTTATTCTTATTTAGCAATGGCAGTGATTGATAAACTTTAATTTTTATATTTATGAAATTAAGCATCAGCAGGTCGTTTCTGGCTTTTCTAGAACAAACGATTTAGAAGAAATATTTACATAGCATTTTTGTCAAAAATATCATTTTCTGACCTACTGAGGAATTATGTTTGGTCTTCATTTTTAAAAATTAGGAAATATTTTTCCGTTTCGAAATTGGATAGGAAAAATATTCCTAATTTTATTTTATTTTTGAAAAAATTTTCACCAACTGTTTACCATAGTATGCCAGGAAAATAATTGTTACGACAAAAATACTATGAAAATATTTTTCCTAATTCCTTTCTACTATATAGGGAAACCTGAATCGCCCATCAACTGGATTGAACTAATAATCAATTATTATAGTCGGAAATTTAGCCAAAAAAATCGCTGGCAGGTGCACAGTACTAACACTAAAAACACAATAACAATAATTTATTTATTTATTCTTCACACTGTTCATATTCCGCTTTCAAACTATTGCTTCTTGAATCTCCCGAATTCCGCGATTTATATGTCGCTCTGAATATTTTAAATTCTACAAGAATATTAAAAAGTTCTGTTCTAGATTAGTCGGCTTTATAGATGTTCCTATTTAGAAAAATATCACTAAATTCTCAACCATTGAAACCTCCTCACGAATTGATGTACAATAGGCAAAATCGTAACAATATATTTATTTCATTAAACATAACCTATAACCAACAGGTACACATTTTACCAGTCGGTAATAGGTATTATGATGTTAATAGATGTTAAACTTATCTACATTTTTGGGTGTATGGGCGTATGCAAAGAATTTCGAGGTCGAAACGACTACGTAAAAGATTTTACTATCTTTTATGTATTCGTTTTGACCTCGAAATTTTTGCAGATTTACCTTCTGCTATATCACCGCAGTAACATAAGTTGCTTTAGTAAGTTCTCTGTGTTTGTTGCTGAGTGTTTTTGTGTGTACAGCATCACAAACTAGCAGTTTGTGTCCTCTCTACAGCACATATGAAGTGACTGATCAGTGTGAAATTTCATACTTAAGCTTTTTCCATAAATTGGGAGAGCTCAGAAATTTTTGGCGGAAATTGGTCTTCCGAAAGTGGCAACACCGATACAAATTTTCCATTTTTTGCATATGTTTTGAAAACTATATCATTTATGAGAAATTTCCGACAATAAACCGAAAGATTCTAAATTAATTTTGCAACAATTCCAGTTTCATTAAAAAGTCGGCCGTCGGTACAGCCCACGCGATCTGGATGAAACTTCATCCCGAAGATTTTTCTACAAATTGGAAGATCTCAGTGAATTTCGGCGGATTGACTATTACGGAATGAAACATCATAAATAAATATGTCTGTGAAATCCGGTACCCGTACGTGGTGCACAACCGGAAATTGTTTGCTCTTATACGCGACTATGCGGGAGGAGTTGATCTTCGGGATTTACTGATCCAGTACAATAGGGCTATATAGACGCCAACTCTCTCTCTCTCTCTCTGGCACTATATCCCATCAAGGGATTTGGCCGCCTCAAATGAGGTTTCATGATCATATTTTCATTTCGGATAATGGGTGATTAATTCATTGATCCATTGATAGACGCCAACTGAATTGAATATAAATCCGAGATGCGAAAAGCAAAAATACCAGAAAAACATCGAGGATATATGTCTGAATTTAGGCTGTGAAAAAAACGTCACTCTCCAACCAATGTTACAATTAATCAACGCCAACCAAATTTTCTAAATACAGGTGTTCAACCAAATGTTTAACCAAAATAATAAGGTACAAGGTGCAAAAAAAATGATTATGGATTTCGGGCGCACATTTTTTGCAATAAATATGCATAAAGATGTGTATCACATTGTTTATAAAAAGATTGCAATTTTATTTGTTTGTGATATTGGAAATTGATAGACTGAACGCAAAAATTTACGATACTACTAATGGATTCCATATATTAGTATTGCTTATTGAATTTAAACAATATTTTATTTTTACAATAATGGTCCAATTTTAAAATTATTTATGTATTATTTCTTTGTTATTTTTATATTTACTGATTGCTAAGGATATGAAAAAAACAAATTTAATACTAGACCTACCAATACCGGTCAAATTTACCGTTTTCAAACTTTTGTAAAATATACACATATTTAGACGGTTTCTTATGTGAGAAAATAAAGTTGTAGTTTTTTATGATCAACGATTTTATTATGTACATTCAGCAATAAATCAACCATAATCTGCGCTGATGAAATATAATCAATTGCATTTTTATTTACCGGTCAATTTGAGCAAGCGTTGTAGGAATAGGTATATAAGAACTGTCGGTATAGGTTGTGTTAAAAAATTCTGTTTATATCCATAATTCAGGACTGACATAATTAAAACCTATACTCGATGCTGAATTATATGAGACGATCCACGATTATTTTCATTAACATAATCTATTATTAACTTTAAATTCTAAAATACAACAATATTTAAAATACATATACGTAAACACTTTCTACAAATAGCTTACACGTTAAAAAGTACCTACTGCTTAAAATTCATAATTATAGAATAACGAGGGGATTGCGGATACGCTTTTAAAATTGGCTTTGATTATGTTAAATAAATAATTGTTTTCCATTAATGAACAACTCGAAGTGTTATAGGGAAAGTTGAAAAACAGTTGCTTGTTTTTACCTATTTATTATTTTACTTTGTTTTTACCGTTACATATTTTTTATTGTATGATTCGAGCCAAACAGAGGAAACATATTTGAAATTGAGTTGCACTGAAAATTCTATTAGCATTAAAATTATCAGTGGACACCTGTGGAGTACTTGTAGGCTTCTTATACTCGTTCTTTTGTTAATTAGACACCCATATCTAAAAATTGAAATTGCGTTTAAATTGAATATTCCATGTTCAAGTAAGCTTGACCTATGACTTATACGAGATTATCATATAAATTACCACGGCTGCGAGAGATCAATGATCCCATGATAAACTATTAATAATGTTCTTTCTATACATACATTTTAAATTCAAATATCGGTACATTCATTTTACTAAGAAATTCTAATCCCACAAAATTTTACATATTATTATCTAGTTATGTGCATGTCGTTTTGTGTGTATTCTATGAAATAGAATCTCTATTTTTTTTTTAAATTTATTTTAAAAGTTCATTCTGGGGCATGTAAAATAATATCACTTGAAAAAAAAAAATTTAGTAGAAACTAAAACTAGAATTTCCAGTTCAGCTGGAATGCGAATTGAAATATTTAAGTATTTTGCTTTACATAAACAATTCGTATGTATAACAAAAACTATAACGAGTTGAAAACACATTTATTTTGGAATATCATTTCCTGAATATATATGCTTTTTATGTATATACATACTTATAAAATAAATATTTCACTCATATTTTTATGTGTAGTTTGTCCGATACATATTCAACAAAATGAAAATCAATATCGGGAGTGTAAAATATTTTGTTCAATATTTATGCTAACTTTTCAAGACTTGTGTTTTGATAAAAAAATTTAATAGGTTTTCGTTTAGCCTATTAAACAACTATTATTACTCCGTGTTCTCGTATATACATATATATCACAACTTCCCATTTCAAATATCCATAAAAAAAATGTTTGTAATAAAAAGTAAGTCTCGTGCACTCATTTTCACTAAAATCTATAATAAAATTTAAAAAACAAATCAAAACAAATATATAAAAAAGTCATCAATCTTCATCATCATTATAATCATTAAAGTTGCTAGAAATAATGAATGAAAATGATAATAGTACGTAGTATAGTATTTAAAATACCTGCGACCTGCGAGATTTTTTTTTATATTGCACTAAAATATTTTAACTATTTGTTACCTACCACTATACATACACACATAATATAATAATATTTAATTGTCTAATGACATATAAAAAATATATTATGTACTCTGGTTAGAAAATAAGAGTTTTTTTCTTAATAAGAATTATTTGTGAGTCTATTAAAAAGTAACAAAATTATAAATCGTAAATTATATTTTATTTTTTGTCGAAAAATTTTATGATGGGAAAAAATTATTATTATAATTCATATATATCATTAAAAATAGTAAATTTAAAGGAGATGAGTGCGTAACGCTGACAAACTTTTTGTATGACGTATAGAGAAGGCGCGAAACACAATTCTTAAAATTTTAATGTAATTATCATAAAAATGTATAAATTATATCTGAAATTTTAAAGCTACATTCACGATGATATAGTACTTAAATTAAATTTTTTTTTGTTGTGTTTAAAGATTGTATATGTTTTAATATACCTACACGAGAAAAAAAAAAACTTGATATTTTTATAATCGGATTAAAATAAATTCATTTATTTTTTCGTCATCTTTAAACAAACAACAATGTCAACTTATATAAAAATATTATTTACTCTCGGTATACATTTATATATAATATATTTTCAACTTCAAAAAGAACTGAAATGAAAACAACCACACCTTCTTAAACATATAAAACAAAAAAAAAAAAAAAAAAAACTACTTTACAATTTACTTAATAATAGTGTTGTATGTGAAGTTTATTTTAAAACACACAAAAGAAATATCTAAAAATAAAGTGAAAAAATAAAAAAAATATGGCCGACACAAAAAATAGTTTTGTATTTTTAATCTTATGCATATAATTTATATATATATATATATATATATTATTATTATTTTTGTTAGACATTCCATTAAGGGACGGATTATAATATGTTCGTTAGACATTTTTACATTCTTTCTTTTATAGATATTTACTTATCATATCATTAATATATAGTTTTGATAAATGAATATCGGATTACAACAAATTAAACGCAAAGTGCGGTTATTGATCTTCGGATTTTGTACGATGATCAGCATCATGTACCAATAATCCCAATCCTCTCATTTTTCATAAAATATAATTATTATGTAAATTCACAGTTTTAGTTTTATTTTTCTGTAACATAAAAATCTTTTTCTTAACTGTCTCATGATCAAAGACATTAAAAAATGCTATAATTCTTACACAAAGTGTGTCTTTACACAGAATCGCTATAATATGTGGCATACATAATTTTTTATATGTCGGCATATTTTCTGTTCTTTTATTTTAATTAGGTGTATGTACGTAAACCGTATAATATACCCTGCGTCTGTCATGGCGAAATATAATTTCTACGAAATTGTATATTTTTGACATTTTTATAATATAAATATACTGCACACGAGTCAAATGAATACTTTGTGGTTTAGATATACAACCTTTAAAACCGTATTCTGCTAGTTGTTTTTAATTAAAATAACATATAGTCTCAAATGTTTGGTGCGTCATTAGAAGTTTTATCTGAAATGTTATAAATTGGCGTAAACAACAAATTTTTTTCATTTAAGGTGCACATATATTTTCTCTATGACTTACCTGAAAGGTCGAAGAAAACCATGTGTACAAAACGCGGCTTTGTTAAGTTTACTTTTCTTTCAACAAAATTTAATCAAGCATGCCACTCACAATTTTCGATAAATGGTTTATACAACAGAAATTTTATGTATAAAGTGTTAGAACACGCGGTAATAATAACTGCGGTCTGGAAATTGGCAAACCCGAAAATTTGGTCGCTTATTGACTCAGGAAACCATACTCTTAATATACGATCATAATTGATTTTGAAAATCAGATAAGTTTAACCGTTTTTCAGGATACACAATGTATCGAAAAATAAAATTGTTCTGATTTGCTTAAAATTTGGTAAGAAATATATGTATTTGAAGAAAACTATTCTAAGATTATTGCACCAGCCCTTTGTAACATTCTTTAAGAAATTTTCATTGACGTGTCACACCTATATATTCTATAATAAATCAAAAATTAGGTACCAGCGCCAAAACGGTGGATTTATCAACTTAAGCGCGAATAACAAAAATGTTGCTTTTTCTTAGACCTTTCAAATGATATGCTACATAGAAATGAGAAAAATTATAACTGCTTCCAGCCCTGCAATGGTAGTTTTGAATACTAAAGTGTTTCAAAAAAATTTACGGCATTCTTCAAGACCTTTTCAACGATATACGACAAGTATATTTTCCATAGTAAATGAAATGTTAGCCACCAGCGCCAAAACGGCGAATCTACGAACTAAAAATGTGTCGAAATGATTGTCTGATCCAGGACCTTTCAAACGATGTACTACACCAGTAAATGCGGAAAATTTAAACCAAAATCATGATTTGGGTGGTATTTTGGGTGATTTCCCATGGCAGGTACCCGACCCCCTTTGAGCTAGAGATCTCAAAAGCTTTTCAATTATCTGAATTTAAAATCCAAAATTCGAATCCGATACGCCGTTCTTGAGATATTATTTGTACCGACATCGATCCATCTAAACATCCAGACGAGTGGATAAACTTTTGTGTTGCATTTTTGGGATCAGGGATCTTCAAACTGTTGAGAAAAGTGAGTTTAGGGCCAGAATCATTTTTATCACTATTTCAACAACTTGGTCTTACAGACAAAAGTGAAAATTAAAATAAGGCATTACAAAGTAAAATTCCAACACAAGTGATTGTTCTTAATAAACACATTTCACTTAACACTTCTTTTTCTATTTCGCAAAAAATTATTTTTGAATATTTTAATTAAAAAATTGGTTCAAAATGTTTAAAAAATCACTCGATCGATTTCGACTTGTTAGGCCATCATCAGGAGTATCTACTGATTTGTGAAAGTAAAAATTTTATTGTAAGTAGAAAAAAGCAAAAAATAAATAAAAGAAGGAGGGACAAAAAATAGGCAATAAAAATTAATCTTTTGATCGTCCTAACCAACTGTTATTCGTACGAAAAAATTAATGAAAAGGGGGTAGGAGATTAGCAGGTAGGCGATTAGTCATCGGCTGAGTCAAGTTTCAACTAAGCATAAGAGTTAACAAAATAACTCTCGATCATTCACAGAAACCAATAGTCATTTACGCAAGTAATAAGTTTAACCAAGTTACCATTGGCTGATGCTAATTATCACACGCCAACGCCGATAACCTTACTTTACTACTAACTCGATATTATGATGCAAAGTTATTAACAACAAATGGATAGTAATAGGAAAAACCATTAAAACATACATAAACACTTGACAAGCACAACTGCGAACAACATCGAAAAGACTCAACTTAAACTGATCGAAACAACTTAAACTCTGTCTTCACTCGCAAAATTTTGTCATGACCATAAAATATCATGACATAATGTATTTATGTAGAGCCTGTACATTCGCTTTACATCTCACTGTAAAAAATTGAGAGTCACTTAACCATTTTTTCTTTCCCTTCAATTTTTCATCAAAATCCGACTATTTTTGACCGAGATATAAGCAAAAAACAAAACCACGTATGATTATTATTAGGTGTTTGGTATTTATTGAAAACCACTTAATTGATAATTTTTGATATTGTAGCATGAAATAAGTGATATTTAAAACAATAGATTTATCTGTAAAATCAGAAATAAATACAAATAAAACACTTATCTTGAAATAAGTTTTTATTTTGAATTTAATTTTGCGTTTGGTATGTGCTTAAATCGATATAACATTTTAGGAATTTTCGGTGAACCCAAAGCATGTAATAATCGCTTGAAGGTGTCAGTAAACGCAGTTTAAAAACCCTGATACCTAGGATCCAGAAATGGTTTAGTCATGTCCCATAATTTTTCACAAATTAATTTAAAATTTTTAATTTGGTCCCGTAAAAAGTAGCTAAAAAATAGATAAGTGGTTTTGTTGAATTGCCACAGATATAATTTGCGTTTTGATTATTGTGAGTGTAAATGTAATATTTAGTCATGACATGGCTTTTTCGCGACAAAAATGTTTGAGTGAAGACCGAGCTTTAGCAGCCCAGGGCGCGTATTCTTGAAATCGGTGGTTATTTCCGTCGTCGGATTATAATTTGCATTAAAGTTCTTTATATTATTCGAATTTTTCGCTGCTACCTTAATATTTTTCAAATTTGCTTGCAAGTTTTCTATTATTTGAGGGAATAAATCTACATTGATTTACCCAGTCGGAAATTTCCACCGGTTTTTGTTTAGTATTGAAATAAATAATAGAAGACTTGCAAGCAAATTTAAAAAAAACGATTAAAGTAGGCGGAGAAAAATACGAATATTCGAATATCCACCGATTTCAAGAATATGCGCGCTGTGGCACTATTCTGGTTTTCCTTGGGAATAGGGAATTGAAAAAATATTTTTATAGAATTTTTGTCTAAATTATATTTTTCTGGCCTACTGTTGGAATTAGTCGTGTGTAAATATTTTCGAAACAAAGTTCATTGGGAAACTTTTGTTCGACGAAATTTGTATGGGGAAAAATAATTCCCAATTTATCTTTGTTTCTAAAATATTTACACCCAACTATTTCCAACAGTAGGCCAGAAAAATATAATTTAGACAAAAATGCTATGAAAATATTTTTCCCAATTCCCTATTCCCAGGGAAAACCAGAATAATGCCACTGGGCGTCAGTTCGTGTTCCATGAAATATTGAAAATGAAAAGTTTTATTCATACGTAACTTTAATGTCCACTGCGTGAAATCAAAATTTGTTAAGTGAAATTCAAACCTACTCGATTGCCAATGAAA
Source organism: Nephrotoma appendiculata (assembly GCA_947310385.1). Lineage (NCBI taxonomy): Eukaryota > Metazoa > Arthropoda > Insecta > Diptera > Tipulidae > Nephrotoma > Nephrotoma appendiculata. The sequence goes on from OX371224.1 coordinate 249,472,891, forward strand.
AAAAAATATTTTCCTTTTCATATTTTCACGGAACACGAATTTACCCCCAGTAGAGAAAGTTGAAGGAAGCATACGAACAACTCGGGCATATGCAAAAGATCACTAAAGCTTCAACGGCTGAAACCACATACTATAGTCGACGCATAGTTTGGCGTAGCTCATCAGCTAAGAAAATTCAAGGATATCAATTAAAAACAATCACATATAGAACTTCAGCAGCTACTCGTGGTCAGAACTTTACAAAAACTGGAGGAGGACAAACAACACCTTTAAAACTGCTTATCGGATGATAAAAACGATAAAATGCACTATTCGTTCAAAATATATTAACTAAGCTACACCCGCAAGGCAATCAAGACGAGCTACTTATCAATGACGCCGAGACCGAAAGCCAGATATATTAAAAATGTATATTGATGAAACCATTAAAGCTCTGGGGCTTTATTGGATGCCTCGTACACGTAATTTTGAATTCAGCTTAGACCTTCCTCCACGCACTTCCAAGGTATTTGATCCACTAACTAAGATGGCTAGCATTAATATCTAATAATGACGCTTAATTAAAAATCAACTATAAGGAAGAATTAATTAAAATTCAAAAAACTAAAATTATTTATTCATGATTAGTTTAAGTGATAAAAGTACACAAAAGTGAAAAACATGTTTAATCACGAAACAAATAGTCACTCTTTCTTAATAAAAGAACTTATGGATGGATTTAGTGATGTATCAGAGCAACCCTATGCATGCATTTGTGTATCTAAAAGTGATCACTGCAGGCCAAATTGTCATCAGCCTTATATCAACTAAATTGAGAGTAACGCCAACAAAATAAAATGTGACGCTACCACCCTTGGAGTTAAATGAAATCCTCCTTGTTTCGAACTTATGCAAGGACTTCACTTTAGGGACAAAGAAAACTTTTGATCCGATGGGGAGCAAACAATCTGAAAAAGAAGCGGAAGCTGTGTTCCAACCGGCTAATTTAATAACCAGCCCGAAGAAGAAAAAACATCAAGTATAAAATTAAAGAGAATCGTAAAACCGTATCTTGTAATGATCCTTTGTGCAAGAGGCACAAAGGATCATTACAAGACAACCTCAACTCAGTTGTTTCAAGGCAGGAATAACGCAATTACTGAAGAATATGTCAGTAGACAAGAGAAGCAAGTTAGTAAAATTAAATCCTCTTCGGGATCAACTTGGAATTGTGTGAGTAGGCGGAAGACTTTAAATTCATTAATAATGTCATTTGTCTCAGATTTATAGAGCTAAAGAGCTAATCAAGGGTATTACCAGCTGATGAGAAACTTACCATCAAAAACAGTATGTAAAGGCCTCTACAAAAAAGGAAAATAAAAGGTAACAAATCTTACGACATAATCGTTCATTGCCGCCTTCAACAAATTTAACTCAACACGAGGATTGGCAGTGACACGTTCAGTGATAATGCAATGAACTTCATTTGAGCCAATAACTAGCTGAAATCGTAGTGGAGCTCCTACCTTTGAAAGGATCAACATGGCATTTTCAACCATCATCTCATTTTGGTGGATTATAAGTAGCTGTCATAAAGTCAGTTAAACCCCCATTTAAAGATTTAAAGGGAACAATACATTGATCTACGAGTAATTAACAACAGTTATAAACCAAATAGAGGCAAAGCTAAATTCTAGATCCTTATGCCCTTATTATTAGATGACAGTCGGTGGAAAACCTAAAACAGGAGTTTTAGAGGATATGGAGCAATGAATAACGTTAGAGATTACAACAGCGCCCAAAATGGTTAGTACAAATTTGGGTGGTCGCATATGGGCTTAAAAGAAATTGGAAAATGGAATAAAACGAGATCGGGGGGTGATCTCGGCACACCAGTATGTCTCATCCAGAAATAGTGTGCACCTTTCAACAGCTCTGGGACCTTGCTATAATATTCAACGTACCAATCAACCGCTAACCGGAAGAAAAACTGACTATGTCACCTCGAAAATGAAGCAATCAAATCTCAACATGGGATGTAGTGCAAGCAAAGAAAATTAAAATATGTGCAAAACCTATGGGCCGACCCATCTTCATTGCCGGTATAGGCTGGCATGGAGCTTATAATGTGCAGATGGTCTTAAATCGGTACTATATCCGTACGTCCTTGACTTGGCTGAGTAGGCTTAAAATAAGGATGAAAAAAGCGCAACCACGAAAGAACCTATATATAGGATTTCAATTCCAAATTGAACCATTGAAAGTTCACTGGCAACTTTTTCCAAAATAAAATAAATATTTTCAAATTAAATCTTTTGTATAATAAATTCAGCATTTTCAAATTCAAATTAAACCTTTTCAAAATCAAATTAAACAATTAAAAATAATTTCTGTTAACTGTTTGCGGTAGTTTCATCAGCATGTTTGTGATATACCTATTGCAGCCGTCAATCAAGGACAAATTAAAATCGCAAAAACTCTGGTCGAAAAAGAAGCGTGCGAACAAAAAAAAAATCATTAAGATAGTATGGGATCATGCATACGTATGAATTGTGACAGATCGACAAGGAAAATGGCAGACAAATTAAATTTAAAGCGCAAGTCAATCCGAAAAATACTCAGAGATGATTTATAAATGTCAGCCATCAAGAAAAACAAAATTCACGGGCCTTCAAATACCACAAAAGAGAAATGCAGAGCTAGAAATAAGAAACTGTTTTCACGGCACGGGTGACGATATTATCTTCTCAGGTGAAAATTTTTTGTGCTTTGAAGTTCCGAACAATGTTCAAAACGTTCAAGTTTGGGCGGTTTCAATAAAGGATGTCCCAAATTATAAAAAGGACATACCGAGGTACCAAAATGCACCATCTGTAATGGTTTGGGGAGCCATACCCAAAAGAGGGACCCTTCCACTGGTTTTTATTGATAAAGATGTTAAAATAAATGCGAAATATTACTTGGAGGAAGTTTTGCAGAAATATTTATTGCCAAAAGAACAAGCAACGTACGGAGAGGAATATTATTGCTTTCAACGATTTTTCTATCTCTGGCACTATTCTGGTAATTCCCCGGGAATAGGGAAATGAGGACAGAATTCATTTATAATTTCTGTTCAAATATTTTTTTTTCGGCCTACTGAGGAATAAAGTTTGATGTAAAAATTAATAAATTGGGAATTATTTTTCCATATCTAAATTGGCAGGGAAAATTATTCCCAATTTAATTTTGTTTTCAAAAAAATTAACACTAGCTTTTTACCTCAGTATACCAGAAAAAATGTTTAAATATAAATTACATATAAATTCTTTCCCACACTCCTTATTCCCGGGGAATTACCAGAATAGTGCCACTGGGGGGTTTATAGTACAAAAGCTTAAGGATTACCGATACAGGGCTTTGAAAGAATTTAAGACGGTAATTTTGCGTATTTCGGATGAAATCCTTATAGAATTCATCCGTGCCGCGTGTGGTGATTTCGAAGTAAGACTGAAGCGCGTAATAAATTAAAGAGGCGAAACAATTGAATAATGCTTTAGTGTTTTAAAGTATTAAGCTTTATGTTACTAATTCACGAATAAAATTTAAATTTTAATAATTAGTTTAGAAATTACAGATAGTTTCTTTTGTAACCACATATAGTGGTTACGCTGTAAGTTTGAGTACGCAAACAGGAGTTAATTCATTAAAGAAACATAAATTAACTTTTAAAAAACTGCAATTGAGTTTGATCGAATTAACAAATCAAGGTTTCTTGATTTAAGAGGAATTGTTTTTTATTATTTGATTTTTAAAAAGTTTAGTTTGAAATAGAATAAGTTTTAGGAATTTGAAAATGTTTTATTTGTTTTGAAAAACTAAATTTATACTTAAAAACTTTCACCTCACTGTTTTAGTACAGTTGTAACGAATTTCTTTCGCTCCAATTTGTCCATAGTTTACCCAGCACTGATTATTAATTTTGCATCGATTGCTTTGCGGTTTATATATATAAATGTGTATGGGTTTGATGATGATCACTTGTCTCAAACGAGAGAGAAATTGTGTTTAACGGGGTTTGCGATTGATATAAAAAGATTAATTTGGTACAACGCGGGGGAGTTGAGTTCTGATTTTGGACCATACTAGATATTTTATTGTTAGTGAAGTTAAAACGTTTATATAAATTTTATTTAACTCAAAAATATTATAATTTAATCTTTATATATAATAAACCAATAATATAATATACAATTAATTAAAAACCATAATTTCAAACTTTTCGTTGTTTAATTAAATAAATTGGTTAATACTAATAATATAAACTAATCTAGTTTATAAAATAATTTTTCGCGCATTTTAATATTATTCTGTGAAAGACAAAAATGTGCGTTAGTTTAGATTAAATTTAAAATAACTGTGGTGATGATCAGATTGATTAGTGACATTACGAACTCAATATTTTTTCTTGATTGATACGAAAATATTTGGAATGAACATAATTTGAATTTATAAATTACACCAATAAAATAATTGCCTGTGATTGTAGTTTTAAAGGCGTGCATATAGCCATAAATAATATGCATAGTATTGTATGAGTGTATCAATTAAAATAGACTGTGGTGTACGAAACGTACAAAAATTAATTTGGTGAATGAGTACAGTGTGATCTACGAAACGGTAGACAAAATTGCATGGACAGTGATCAGATGTGCTAATACGGTACTACAGAAAAGTACTAATGTGTTTAATTATAATTTTATATAAACTATTCTATAAAAAAAAAACTACTAAATAAATATTAAAATTAATTAATTTAATACTTAAACTAAAAATAACTATATAAAAATAAAATAAAATGGGTTTAAAACGTGCGCTATAAAATCATGTACATGAGGTGTCAACGGTACCATGGATAACCGCAAGTTCCCGAAATTCATGCACCGCAAGGATAAATGCTAGCACAGGTTTTTATACCAGTTTTTTTCTCTCGAAACTAAATGGATCCAATAATTAAATCGACGTAATAATAATTTAAAATGATACGCCTGATAAAATTAGATTAAATTTTATTTAATTAAGTTAATATTTTTTTTTCTATATAAAAATTTAAAAATTTCTTATTGTTAGTTTTAGGTAACAGTAAACTCATTTAAGCGAATTATTATTTTTTTTTCTCCCGTTGGGTGGTTGTTAAATATGAATTATCCAAGTACATATAATAATTCTAGTCTTAGATAAATTTGCTATTATCTTAGATATCATCTAGCTTAGTATTACTAACCCCTTACTATATTTCTATATATTTTTATTATATTTCTTTTTCGCTCAATGTTAAATAAAAAATTAGTTTATTTTATGGTTCAAAATTCAAACTGTTAGTTTTCTACTTTTTTTCATGCCGTTGTTGGTTGTGTTTGTTCCTTCTCTCTCGTTTAAAGTGATTATTCAGTGAAAAGTGTGATTATGGACTCTAAAATGGAAAAAATCGGGAGTTTCGCCTGGAGGATGTGACGGAAGCACGTAAGTAGATGCTGGTGGGTATATTATTGCCTGGTGTATTTTCCTATCCTATTTCCTTTCCTAACTTCATAAATTTTCTATCTGTTCCTTGCGGTCTAACAAGATCCACCTATGCTTCGAGAAACCCCACGCCCATTACCCTGAGCCCTAGCTGGAGCCAAGATGACCGCCTCGAAGCCTCTAAGTGGGTAACAAATTCTGTCAACACCCGGTAGTAGCTATCGGTGTCGTTACACAGTTTCAAGAAAAAATTGGAAACCGAACGACATAGCGACTCCTGTGTTAAAAATCTGTTAAATCTCTAAATCAAATAAATTTCTATCAAACTGGCAGATACAACACACAACAACATTATCAACGCGCAATAAAAAGAGGTGTTCAAAAGTAAAATCAAATTTTTAGCAACACCCAAGAGTACTCCATGGCAAATCTTTTGGAATCGAAACTTTAAATACGTCGACTTGTAAACAGAAATAAAAGCCCGAATTTCTGCCAGTTAACGAGTTTTCTACACACAACCAAGGCTATTGCAATCTAATTATCTATCGACGAATTTCTATCTGAATTTTGGATTAAGGCTAGTTTTGATTTACGGTATAAGGCTCCCAACGTCAATTTTCATTAGCATTTTCTTATAAAATTTGTTTTTCTAATTATCCCAAAGAATGTAGGATTCTGTTCAGTGAAAAAATTTTAATTTTTGCCTAAATTCCAAAAAATTTGAAAATTATTACACAAGATAAAAGTTTCTAGATTTTCTGAATTCATTTAAATTACTATTACTTTATAAATGCATAAATCAACTCGTATATCAGAAGAAATAAGTAGAGTAAATTGTTACATATTAGATTTCATAATCATGTGCTCATTTAGATATGCTTGTGCGTATATGATGTAATTGAATTTAATTTACATAGTAAATTTTACAATATAAACTCTATGACATTTTCGGTTCATTACGAGTGAAATATGTGACCATGGGAAATTTAATCGTATTCTGTGTCACACATAAAATAAATCAAAAAAATATCCAGCATCCAACAGTTATATAAATATTTACATAATGACTTTAAGATTTATTGATAAGCATAATCATACCAAGGTCAAAAATACAACAATAAAATACATACACTTTGGTACGCCCGTGGCGGGTCATATAAAATATTATAAATTGTAAATACATTTTTGGGTATTTTTGTTGGCACAGTAGGACGTATTGGGAGTATCGTATAATTAAAATTAATATTTTCTTGATACCACACACGATGGTTTAAAAATCAAAAATTATATACATTTTTTTAAATTATGCGCGAATGTTGTTAACTCATGCAATCGAAATTGGAAGATTAGCCACCTTGGAAAGATATAAAAACGCGTATTTTCACTTTGTGTTTATTAAAATAACACGCGGCGGTAAACTAGCAAGATAATAATTATTACTAATTAAAAATCTAGAAACTATACAATATACAAATATTCAATTACAAAATAACATTTTTTATACCTTACATAGCAACAAAATGGCTTTTGACATTTTATAATATTTTACGTATATGTATGTAGAAAAACAAGAAGATAAAAAATGTTTTAAGTGGATTTGAAACTTTGAAGACAACAAAAAATGTATATTCATTAAGACACTGTATTATGTATAAGATAATATTATTATACTTAAACTTATACATAACATATATAATCATTATATATATACATACGAGTAAGTCTATGTACGACCGTAGAAATAGAAAATTTTTATTTTATTTTTAGGGATTTTTAAAATATTTTCTAAAAATATATTTATCTCATATATACGTTCACAGCGAGGAACACGGAGTATGGTAAAAAAAAATCCAAGGGAATCTGTTTAATAATACCCGAGAACAGCAACTGCGAGAAGAAGAACAACTTTTTAATTTATTTTAGCAATTGAAAAACGAAATCGTATTTTATTTTTGTGCGCCAAGAGTTTTTCTGAAGACAAAAACCGAAAATATTCCCTGACACAAAAAGATGAGAAGAAACATTTTGATTAAAGGGTGCCCGAATACATAACGCAAACTAAAATTATAATGATTTGGGGAAACACACTTCGTGTTGGCAATCACCCTGTATAGATACAGATACTTTATGTAAATTACTTTCTCTCTAAATAGAATAAAAATATGGCAACTATGAAAAAACACCAAAAACAACAACAAAACCAAATCATGAAAATGAGGGTGGATGCTATACAGCTATATATACGGTACTATTGAACAACAAAAAAAATGTTTATGTATATAAATTTAACCCTTGGGATTACATGATGAAAATTTATTTTCTAAAAAAAAGCCGAAAAAAAGAAAACTACACACAACCAACAAAAAATATTATAACAAAGTGAAATTTCAGTTGATTTTCTGGTTTTATACAATTTTGAGTGAAAATAATATAAAATGGAAAATTGTGCTGTGTGTGCGGAGAACAAAAACACAGAAAGATGATAAAAAAAGGGAATTTTATTATACAATACCCGAGTATTATAGTGTATAGGGGGAGGACTATTTTGGGTTTATTTTTCCGGTTATACGGGTATGCGTATATAGAACCGAATATAATATACAAAACGAGAAATGAATGAAAATTGATGTTGTATGATAATGAAGAGATTTTCATGTTTATTTCGTATATACGTACGTATATTTTCAAATTATTTTCTATTTTCAAGTTGTTAGAACATACATATATACAATATTTGTATTATATTCTATATATGTAAGTTTTGATAACACTAAGCCTAAAATAAATTTGTAATGAAATTCAAGAGATTATATAGATGGTTTATCCGGGAGATCCGTACACATCTACATAAGTATATTGATCATTTGCCCGATCGATTTGAAATTGTATTAATAATTGTTTATTATTATAGACAAAAAGAAAATATTTTGACTACGTGTTTCAGTTTTAATCAGTCTCATCACAAATTTGCAAGTGCATAAATGGAACCAGATCGATAAATGGATGAAAAATATTTAAACTTTATTTAAGCAAATATTGAAAAATGAACCTCTTCCGGAGTATATGGATTCTGTTCTTTATTTCTACCTGGCTAAAATTGCAATGATTACAGTTCGAATAATATGCAGCACATTACAAATTAAAGTATGTAAACTTACCCTCCAATGTATGATGTTTCAAAAGATGAGAAAATAAGTATTCATCAAATTTACGGAAAGAAAATTTAATTTCAGTCTACTACGTTCCCTAGATATGAATATATAAAGTACGTCTTTATGAGGAGTGCGATCCATAACTACCAAGTACAAGTATGAAATGCGGATTTTTTTGTTAAAAAAATTCAAATTCGGAATAATTATAAAAAGTGCTTTTTGCTCCAGTATAAAATATGATCCATCGCTTGTTATATATTTTTCTCATCTTTTGGGCAATTTGTCAATACCACGCCAGTAAAAATCGTCCCCTTTTGTTGAGAACCATTCACCGAACCATTGTTTCACATCTTCGTCCAAGCCAAAGCACTGCTTAGCAAGTGCGTGGCCGATCGATGCAAACAATTAGTAATCGGAAGGGGCCAAGTCTGATAAGTAAGCTGGATGGGGTAGAACTTCTCAGCTGAGTGATTCCAATGTATCGCCAACCAGGTTTGGTATGTGATGGAGCATTGTCTTGAATAAACTTTATGTGTACAAGACTTTGTGTTTCCTCTTATGGTATTATGGCCTTATTTCAAGCACCGAACGGTCCAAATTAGTCAATAGTTGTTGGTTACGTTTAGTATTAACCGTTTCTCCCGGTTTTAACAGCTCGTAATTAACCACGCCCCTCTGGTCCCACCAAACATACAGCATCGTCTTTCTGTCAAAACGGTTCGGTCTTGCAGTCGATGTGGATGGTGCGCCTGGGTTCACCCATGATTTTTTGCACTTGGGATTCTCAAAATAAATCCATTTTTCATCCCTTGCAACTATACGATGCAAAAACGACATCCTTTTGTACCGAGCGGGCCAAATGTCACATGTGTTTTTCCGCTTTTCCAATTGCCTATCGTTCTACGAAGCGGATTGGAAACAGCTTCTTGACTAACGTTAAATTGCTCGGCGAGTTATCTTTGCGAATCATCTTCGTCCAACATTGCTTGCAATTCCACATCCTTGTACTTTTTTGTAGGCTTTCCATTTTGTTTATCTGCAACAACAAATTCTCCACTTTTGAAACGCTAAAACCATCATTCACATATATTTTGCGATGTAGCATATTCACCATAAGCTTCTCGAAGTAATCGGTATGAATCAGCAGCAGTTTTCTTTAAATGAAACGAACAATTAATGCTGTCCACAAATGCTCTTTCTCTCGCTCTGGCACTCTACCTCATCAAGGGATTTGGCCACCTCAAATGAGGTTTCATAATCATATCTTCATTTCGGATAATCAGTGATTAGTTCATTGATCCTAAAACAGCCATGAAATTTTTTCCTTGTCACCATCGGGAATCGAACCCGGGACCTCCGGTCGCTGGAGCAAGCATGTTGACCACTTTGCCCACGGGGCGGCAAATGCTCTTTGTTTGGTATACATTTCGACATATTGATTCGACACAACATTACAACATTATGCACAGAATTTTCCAATTTATCACTCGTGCACGTGCACAAGTATAACTTGTTGATGACACATCAAAATGGCGCATTGCTGCACCATCTGTTGTCTGAAATCCGCATTTCATACTTGTACACCTGGTATATAACCACTAGTTGTCCCATTTTTTTTTAAATAACTGATTTAGAAAATTTCAAGAAAAAAATAAACTAAAGTATGTATTCAAGCAGAATTCAATTATTTTCAGAAATTTTTTCAAATTGCTTATATTTCCTTAACTATACAGTGGGTCGCACTCGTATTCGTAAATCAAATATTTTCCAAAAAAACTCGATTAAAAAAATATACACATCATATTATAATTTAATCATTTGCATAATTCTTAAGTTCACTCTTAATCTTCATTATACAATGAATAACAGGTTTCGATAACGGTGCAATTCAGAGAAAAAAATTAAAATCTGTACATGAGGGAAAATAAGCGTCGCATCCATATTCGTAAAATTCCATTTATGTTTGAATTTTATCGTTATTTATCATTATCCTTTTTTGTTTTTGCGGTTTCGCTTTGCACTCAATATCAGTATAGCATTTAGTTTCGAATTGACTGGAAGTTAACTTGATTAAATCCAAATTTTAATCAAATGAGCCGTAAGCAAGGTGAAACGTCAATTGAAAAACGAAAATTAGTAATTTTACATCGGGAAGCAGGGAAAACATTTAAAGAAATCAGCCAAATAGTGCAAAGAAGTATTTCTACAATACAATACATCGTAAAACGACACAAAATTGAAAATCGAGTAGAAAAATAACCGCGAAACACAAACCGCAAAAAGTTTACTGTTACATAGGAACGGTATATTGTGCGCGAAATTAAAAGAGAACCTCGTTTAAGTGCTCCAAAGTTAACAGCGCAAATCAACACTTCTTTTAATAAAAATGTACGAGTACACCCAGAAACTGTTCGGCGCGTGCTAAAGAGAGCTGAATATAACGGTAGAGTAGCCAGAAAAACATGGATCAGTAAGAAGAATCGGAAAATAAACGTGTCATGTAAACGGGATTTTCAAGTTTTGAAAACAGGTTTTGTTTACAGACGAGAGCAAATTTAACATGTTTTTGTCTGACGGACGACAAACTGTATGGAGAAAACCAAATACCGAAATGAATATATAGAGAATTTACGACCTACAGTAAAATATGGCGGAGGATCTGTAATGGTAAGTTATTTCTCAGCATCTGGAGTGGGAAAATTGAACGTAATAGAGGGTCTAATGAATAAAACAAAGTACATCGAAATTTTAAAGGTAAATTTACCTGAAAGTGTGATAAAACTGAGCATACGAGACGATTTTATGTTTTACCAGGACAATGATCCAAAACATAAAGCTTACGATACACGCCAATGGTTATTATATGATTGCCCAAAAGTCATGGAAACCACATCGCAATCACCCGATATCAATCCCATTGAGAATATGTGGCAAGAATTGCACAATAGAATTCGAAAATATTCAATATCTAATAAAAACGATTTAATATATCGATTCAGGACGGAGTGGAATAATATTGATACGAAAATAACGGATACGTTGGTGCCATCAATGCCAAATCATTTGTCAGAGGTGATCAAAATAAAGAGAAATCCAACTTAATATTAATTATTAAAAAGACTTAGCTCTTTTTTATTTAACTGCCTAATTTAGTAACCTTCTGTGATGAATTACGAATACGAAAGCGATATGAATTTTAGACTTAGTTCAATTTATTATAATTTTCTTAAAATATGTAACACATACCTCACACATTTTTATATTAAAATGAAGTTAACTATAGTATTTTTGATTTAAAAATAAAAAAATTAAATTTTTGATGCACGTAGCTATTTTTTACTCATTTATCGTTTTTAAAACTGCAATTACGAATACGAGTGCGACTCACTGTATATAACCACAGTAACCTTTGATTACATTTTTCTCGCGAAGCCAAATAAATGAATAAATATTTTAGTTTTATTAAGTCTGTCAAATAGCCAAGTGCAGAATAAAAATTGCCACACGAAAAATACTAATCGGTCAAGGAAAAGGCAAAATTCAAGTTCTTTTCGGATAAGGTTTTTCGGATAAAAAATGATTCCAGATGGCTGAGGTTAAAGCCGCCAGTAATTCCACGAAAAGCGCCTGAAAAGCGACCTCTAGTGAAATGTGTCCCAAAACACGATACGTCGTGGTTTAAAATGTGTTGGGCACCTGAATTACGCAAAAATAAAACATGTGCTAAAATTATTGCCATGGCCCAAAGCTGCACGACGTGAATTTGTCAAGGCAAATATAAGACAGGAATTAATTAGGATTTTATCCAAAAAAAAAAAAAAATTATCCTGGATGGGTCAGATGGTAGTATTCAGTACTATTGGAACTTAAAAAGGAAACAATGTACTTCACAAAGCGTTATTTTCTTGGTGGAAGTCGAATTGTATGCGGGTTTCTCTTCTGCGGGTACGATCACTTTAGCCTTTCCATAAACCAGAATAAATAGCGCGGAGTGCATTGGCGTTTTAGACCAGACCTAAACCCCATAGAAAACCTTTGGGATTATTAGCTAGAACTGATTACGAGGGTAACAGACAATTCCACACGACCAATGAGTTGAAATTAGCAATTGAAAATAACTGGAACGAATTATCGCCAAACATTGATTGGAAGTATGCCTAACAGTTGTTTGAGCGTCTAATAAAAAGTTGTTATATACGTGCCATAATAAATTTTTAATTTATGAATTTTTTGTATAAGGACAAATCGAACTCATTGTTTTTATTATTGTTTAAGTGTATTTTGTGATCGTCCTCCATTTTGCATTACTATTATTATTATTTTATTTATTATAAAAAAATTCCCAAGAAACGAGAGGTTATATAGTTATGGACTGCACTGCAATTACTTTTGTTTTTCAAAAGCATAACTAATTAATGGATCATTGGGCGTATCCAGAACACTGAGGTCTAACCAAAAACAAAGAATAGTTTCGCATAAAATTTGATAAGACCTCCCTAGAAATATGAGAATTTTTTCTTTCTTTTACCGCACGATTGGAAATGTTCCTAAGAGGATTCTGGTATTGGCCGAGAACAAAGTGGGGCCGACGACATATTAATTTTTTTAATTTTTGTTTATTTTATTGCAGTTTGAACGTCTAATAAAATTAGATTATATATTGTAGTTATGGCACATAATAAATTTTTAATATGTGTATTTTTTGTACGAGGATATATCGAAATGAATGTTTTTATTATTATGTATTTCGTGACCGTCCTCCATTTAGCATTTTTATTATTAATATTTTATTTTTTATTTAAAAAATCTCGGAAAAACGCACTGTATATGCGGTAACGTGTTTCGATAATTTCAAAATTAAATACATTTCAGTTAAAAAACACAAGGAATTTCAATCATAAATTAGAACGTAAACCATTAAAAATATTTCGTAACCGAAAAAAAAACAGAAAATCTTTTTTTGACTGCAAGTTTCTTGGAAAGAGAACTGCATATGAATTGCAAGCAAAATTACTGTTAAATGTGAAATATTCTTGTTCTAGCCAATTTTTTTATATGCCCAAATTCTTGTCATAGGTTATTCAGCGCAAATTTGGAAAAGGAATTTCAGCCAAATTATTTTCTGACCCAAATTTCTTCCTTTTCGTATGTAGTTTTTATTAGTAAAAGTAAAGCAGTTTCATGCTATGTGTCTTACACAGCATTTTTGGGATAAATTTTCGCTTAACTATGATGATTAGTTTGTACCACTCATTGTATTTTTCTATAAAAGATAGATTTAAATTAATATTGAATCAATTTTTTTTAATTGAATTGAAGCAATCTCGAATTTCAATCGCATAGTACAATTTCTAGCCAATTTTTCGCCTGGCGCTCATCAAAAAATATGTTTAGTCTTAAGTCTGAAAAAACATCTCGATTTATAGTAAAGGGCCCTTGATTTTTTAGTGCCAGTTTATTGATTAAATAACTTTAAATCGAAAGAGTAGGTGTTAAAGTTTTTGGTTGATTGTAATTTCGGATATAACTAAGAACATTTTTAAAATTTATTACTAATACAATTTCTTCATTGTAAATCGTAACTTAAAGACAAATGATTTTAATTTAAGAAATCATAGTTTTAGTTAAAAATTTGTTCCACTAAAATTAATTACTAAAAAATAGAAATTGGTTAATTTCACATTTGACCAGTTCAGTATAATAACAACGAATTATTGTATTTGGGGTCAAATGAGAAAATATTTCAAAATGAAATATTTAAATTTTAAAATTAATGGAAAACTTTGAGCTAAATTATCTAAATAAAAATTTTCAAATTTTTCAATCAAAAAAAAAATTAATTTTAAAGATCAACTCATTTGATTTTAATGTTAATTATTTTTAATTTATAGAATTTATAAAAAATATTAAATATATTATTTATATATTTAATATTTTTTATTACACTAAATTGGAAATAAATGTTTTGGACTTTTTAGATGTTGGTGCATTCTGGAGTGCACATGTTTATACCAACTAACAGCTTTAAGGGAGTCAAACCAACACTTCGTTAATCTGAATTATTGAGATGTTATAATAGGTTGGTATGCTTTCTCAGGGTTGTTTTGACAGTTTTGTTAGGGATGGGAATATTATTCGAAATTTTTTCGAATTGGCCATTACCGGTTGTTACACCATATATGAATTGTGAATCTCTTTTTGTGCACAATATTCGTGAAACTCTGCAGATCTGAATGGACCACCTCTGCCGCGATTATATACCTTGAGTTTCAAAGAATATTATTTTGCGCTTCCAGTCTCTGTATGACTTCTTAAGCACCTGTTTTTTTAGATGGATAAAGTCAGATGATGACTGACAAAACGGCACAGTGGTTAAACTTTAGCGTTTGGATCGGGAGGTACCGGGTTCGAATCCCGATAGGGGCAGGATGCAAAAGGGAATTTTCATCAATAGATTACGATCTGTGATGAAATGGAACTCAACTATGTCCCTGTCGTAGTCCAAAACTGATTCGCCGACCCATCTTCCATGCCTCATAGGCTGGCATATATAGCTATGCAATATGCAGGTGGTGATAAAATCGGACCTATAGCCGTACGTCCTCGATTTGGCAGGTGACTGCGTATGGTAAAGACGTGAAAAGCGAACTGCGAAAGAGTTGGCAGTGCTTCGGCCCCAGAATAGATTGCAAAGATTAAATAATAATAAAAGGTCAGATGAATTTGAAAAATGTGTCGATTACAACAAACACGTATTTATATTTCTTCTTAGTTGAAGCTAACGTACGTAATTGATCGATGTGGTAAGTAACTAATGGAAGATAACCCTTTGGGATAGAATTCAAAAACCCGTTTTGCTTGCCAATTTTCCTGTTGGACATTAGACATGCTTTCTCCTATCGAAATAGCCTTGATTGTGATACATTTTTATTACTTCGCCTTGCATCTTCTTGAGTACCATCCAATAGCAGACTAGCCCCTACGATTATTAAATAAATCGCCAGAATTAATTCATCATACTCCATCATTCATACTTCAAATTTCAGGAGTTCAAAAATCGGCCGAAAATCATGATCATTTCTCTATGCGGGTTTTGTGCGATTGATGACATTGTATTACTGGAAGTACTATGGGATTTCTACTGGTTTAGGAAATTTGGCAATAGATAATAATTTCACACCCCACGGAATTTCATTTGCTTTCTTAAAAATTGGCACTTACTCCATGTCTAGCCCGTTGAGCTCAGCTGCACTTACAACTTTCTCTAACTTTTCTAGAGTTTCCTTTTAATGTTTTGCTGGTATCACGAGGTGATCGATGTAGTTGTGCACACTAGTTTTTCGATACACAAATTTTGAGACACTTTGCAATACCTAATATAACGTTCAAAATTGGTGTGATAAATGGCATATACCTATTTCAGTTTTCTGCTACAGAAAGGTAAAGAATGCGTTTCCTAGATCAGGTGTATAAAAGTACTGTGCAGGCTGTAGTTTATCTACTTGAACATTAATAAGTATGGGGAAGCGATCTTTACATATCCCGCATGATACAGAAAAGTGTCACAATTCAAAAAAACAAAATTTTCAGGAGAACGAAAAAATAAAACCCAAATTAAAAAATATATTTTTTGCCATACTTTGTTACTAAGTTAGCGTTTGTGTGACTTTTTATAATTTTCATGTGCTTTCAAGAACACGTTGGTGGTGTACAATTTCCAATACAGATTGGAGTTTAGATACAGCACCCTTATTTAGCAAACCCTCAGGATTTGCTTTTTTCTAACTAATAGTACTAATAATAAAACTCCACTTCTAATTTAAATTTTTAATTTATAAAATATTGCTTATCTTTTAAACAAAATTCATTTCAACTCAAAATGGCAACTACTAATGGATTTTCTTCCAGTATAGGCTGGCATGGAGCTTGCAATGTGCAGATGGTTATAAAAATCGGACCTATAGCCGTACGTCTTCGATTTGGCAAATGATGCGTAAAGTAAGACGGGAAAAGAAACCGCGAAAAAGCAGGGAGTGCTTCGGCCCCAAAACAAATGGCATGGACTAAAAAAAAAAAAAAAACATGGATTTTCTTGTTATCGCTTGCTTCATGAAAAACTGACAGAAATTAAACAAAATTTTGTTTCAACTAATAATAAAAATTACGAACCGATATTTTCTTTCTATGGCTTCAATAAAAATCGACACAACTTAAAGTGATTTGAATGAATGGTTATTTTCTAGAATGTCACTTTTTGAAAATTAGCCATTTAACTAGAAAAAAGTTATTAAAAATGTTATTACAAAATGAAAAATGTTATTATAATTAAACAACGTGTCACAATTAAAAGTGTTTGTTTTACAATATATTTTAACTATAATGTGACACTGTTCTCTAAGTGGTAAAAGAGAAAATGGCATAATGGAAAAGTGACACAAACGCCACATGGTGCTTAATAATGCCAATACAAAAATGTCGTTAATGCAGAATTAGGAAATCGAATATGGGGCATCTTTCGATTGTATTAACAAGAAAATGGAATTTTTTGAGTTGTGCCACTTTTCCTTATCATGTGCGATATAATATCGTTTAGTTCCCTTTAGTCTATGCCCCATCGTTTTGTGCTGATTCGAAGGATACCACCAGGTTAACCACTTATTTGCCTATTTTCTTACGACGTCAGTTGTGAGGTCGCAAAATGCAAGTATTGTACCACTAGTTTCATTCAATATAACTATTGCCATAATCAGCCACGCCTTAAGAGCTTAAGTTACACGTCGATTGCATCACTTAGGAGAGCGGTAGGACAACCAAAATTTTAGAGGTCAATAGTTTGTTTGTGACGGGAAATCTATAAAATTTTAGTGATTGTAGCACTAACCAAAGTGGTGCAATCGGCATGTAACTTAAGTTCCTAGGTCGTGACTGGTTGAGGTATTACTCAGCCTCAAATTTCCTTTTTGTTGATACACAGTTAGCTCCAGCTCCACTGGTACTGTTCGTTTATTCCTCAAACTTTCGAAACCAACATTTTTAATTTTTTTTTCTATGACATAAGGTCGATGATAAGGTGATCACTGCCACTCGTCTACCGCAGCCACCAATTTTCTAGTGTTTGTTGGTTCTATTTGTGGAGTTCAAATTTTATTGCCATCCGCGAAAACGTGACCATACTCATTACATTAGTTACATTGTGCACCATCGTGGTCCTTTGTCCTTACAATTATAACACTTCGGTTCACGTTTGGTTGTTTCTCGAAAGTTTTTATCTTGCTGTCCGTCTGTGTCCACGATAACTTGAGAACGGACCGAGATATCTTCACTAAAAGTTCAAGCAATTCATGGGCTAGAGCTCTATTGATTTGGATGTTTCTGTGTTTAGGGTGTTCGGAGATATGAAGGATTTTGTTAACCCCCCTCCATAAAATTGATAGATTTTTTTTTATTTTCTATCCTATTTTGGTTTCATAGAGCATGTGAATGTGGTATAAAGATGGTGTAAATGTGGGTTTGGGTGGATGGTGTGGTTATGGGGGTGGTAAGAGTGGTGGTATCAGAGGTGGATGGGGTAGGGATGAGATGTTTTGGGTTTAGTGTAGGAATATCAGATTTGGTGGATGCGGGTTTGTGTGGGTGGTAAGTGTGGGAGTGGGTATCGAAGTGCTAAAGGGTGATGATTTAGGGTGATGCGAGTGAGATGGGTTTTGGGGTGGTAATAATGTTTAGGTGTGGTGGTTTGTGGTTGATTGGGGCCGGTTTAGTTATAGTGGATTGGGATCGGTTGGGCTGGGTGTAGATGGGGTTAGGTGGGTGTGAGTGTGATATTTAAAATACGCAAATCACACTGCATAGAACTTTCCCTTCTTGCACGTGAAATAATAATACTAGATATTTTAATTTTTCACATAATTTATTCTCTTTCATTTTCCGGACGTCATTGCAATTTGCAAAATAATGATATGCCACAATAGTACACAAAATGATGATGTAGCTAGGTTTGCGCCTTGAATATCTAGGTGGCAATGGCATGACAAAAATCTTCTAGGAGAGAAAAATTCGTACAAAGAATATACGTACATAATGTTAGTTTTGCGTATTTTTAAACTACTAAAATTATTAATAAAATAATGATTTAAGTATAAATAAATATTTTTTAAAAAGTTCAGAAATATATATTTAATTTTTTTTTTGTTACAAATTAAGTTATGAAAAACAACCGCGAAAATTTGTCGTTCTATTCTCATTTCTTAACATGTTTTATACTCTTTCATTTTCGAATATTTTTCTTTATTGTCATCTGCGAAAGAATAATGTAACTTATGACATACTACTCATTGCATAGCTATTAGTACGATTTATACATCTAGAAGGCAATGCATGGCCAACCAAATAATTTTCTGAATATATTAAAAAAAATCCAAAACATATAATCTTTCTTTTGTTTAATCGCGGCAATCGAAGTACTCTTATGATGATTTTGTTGCGTTGAAATCATAGTTGGCTCTCTTATTTAATGGGAATGTTCTATTGTTTTAAATTGGTCCGTAGTGATGCCATCCTATTTCTAATTCATTATTTTTGTGGAAAAGCTATTTTCTTTTATTAGTGTTATTTGTGATTAGTATGACAAATAGTCACACTATTTGTGTTTAACATATTTTTCTTAATTTGTAAATTTTAAAATGCCACCAATAAAAAAAGGCGATAGAAAAATTCGAGCGTTAAACTGAGTCCGTATACGTGATATACGATCATGTTATTCGAGAACGCGAACAAAGCTTAGACACAACCCGTCGTCGTGAATTACGAACCAATTCAGATTTTTTGCCCCGTCTTTTTTAGTTTTTTGTTTTAACTTACAGCACCATACAGCACCACATTTACTTTGTTCATGATCAATAATATCATTCACGCAATATTCAATACTAGCCCCGCCTTCTAAATCTAGGTATTTAGTAAACGATTCACCATATTTCTTTCTACAATGTGCAAGGCGTTTATTAATCAAAGCTGAATTAGTATTCGTTGGAAATTCCTTCCTTAAAAACAGAACAAACTTTTCCCAATTAACAATCCCACTTGTCATTCCCAAACTCTCTTGTGGTCTTGGTTAAGAGCCGCTTCGAATACACCGTTTTTTGATTTTCATTCCAGCCTAAACATGCTGCACTCTCCTCATCGACACATAATCCACTTTTCAATTGTATATTCATCGTCACCGCTAATTTTAAAGCAGTTCATCGATATCCTTCAAACTTTACCAAATCAGATGGTTGTAGATTTTCCAAATGAATATAAGATTTAAAAACAAACCTTTTTTTTAATAACGAGGTGGAATTACAAAGTGATTTAGCAGTTTGGTCGAACTATTAAGAGTTTGAATATTTTCAAATTAAAACATTCGGTCACCTCATCACACTATCAGTTACTAAACTAATTTGTAGTATTTACTTTAGTTTTATATTTTGGTCACAGCAGTCTTATAGAGACTTGACGAACCTTTTAATGTATACAGTGTTGCCAAACTTTGATGTAAACTAAATTTTTTTTTTTTTTTTTTTTTACTTTGGTTTTTTATCCGCGATCCACCGTTAAAGGAAAGAAATGTATGGGGTGGTTGGGAAGTTGATTGTGTATACGTAAGTGTCGATTATCATATTTGTTGTCACACAGATTGACGTTAAATGGAAGAATTTCCTACGATTGTTTATTTAATTCGATAGTGCTAAATAGACCAATATACGGAACAATCGCACAATAACACCATTACAATTGAAAAAACCAAAGTAAAATATAAAAAAAATCATGAATACGAAAAGTTAATTGTTAAAATAGAATATAGATGGAAATGTGAAAGAATCAAATTTCGTACGCTACGCAGTAATTCGCTAGTAGTACAACTACATGGTATTGTTCTATACCGGGTGAGTTTTTTAAGCTGAAACTTAAAAATATCTCGGGAAATAAGCCCTCTTCGATAAAAATGACCATGATCAAAATTAAATCATTCTGGAGTGACCATAAAATTATGACCCCCCCCCCCCCCCCCCCTGAATGTAAGGGAGTGGGGGCAACTTGGAAAATAAGATAGGAACCCCTATTTTTTATTGCAGATTATTCTACGGCTAAAAGTACGTAGGATTTCCTTGAAACATTTTTTTTTCGATTCATGATAGATGGCGCTGTAATAGGCGATATTAAATTTATTTCGATTTCGGGGGGTTACGCTAAAAGTAGTTTTTTTTTAATTTAAGAAATACAATTTGTTTAAAACTAATTTCAAGTATTTACATTGAAAACGTGTTAATTTTAATGCAAATATATTGCAGAATCGTATGCATAATGTTCTCAGTAGGATAAATTGAAAAAATAATAATATCGCCATCTATCATGAATCGAAAAAAATGTTTTAAGGAAATCCTACGTACGTTTAGCCGTAGAATCCAAATTTGCAATAAAAATAGGGGTTCCTATCTTACTTTCCAAGTTGCCTCCCACCCTCCTTACAAACAGGGGCTGGGGGTCATAATTTTAGCACTAATGTATTTCTCCTCCAGAATGATTTAATTTTGATCATGGTCATTTTTATCGTAGAGGGCTTATTTTCCGAGATATTTGAAAGTTTCAGCTTAAAACACTCACCCGTTATATAGTATATAGACAATATTTCAATGTAATAATACAACGTCAGTCGTCGCGGACGACCTGATGAGAAGACTGATTTTTTCAAATGATTAGTCTCGCCTGTTCTAAACTGATTGTTGTGATTCTTACACATTAGCAATCTATAAGTCAAAAATTCAAATAAATATTTTACTATCCACTCAGAATAAAACAATATTTTTTTTTAAATATCACAAAAACTATTAAGCTACTCAAGACACAAAAACTAATTGATTACAATTACAAATAATATATTTGAGAAACAAATGCAATTTCATAGATATAACATGCGTTACTCCGATAATAAATATACAAAGAAAACAAAAACTAAACAAAATATTTTAATAAATTTTTATTTTGACATTATAGTTAGTTGATATTTCAGTAAACTTTGCGTTTTCCACAAGGTACCCCTAGAATGGACATTCGAGGACATTCAAAAAAAACAATTAATTTGCTTCGATCACTTCAACCGAAATATGTACCGTGTATCAAAACTTCGAAACAAGTTTATTATTTAATTTATGATTTTTGAAAATTCAAATAATTATCAATATCAATTATTTAATTACATGTAGCATTTTGTAATAAAAACATGTTTCGCCGTATACAAATTCTACTATTTAGACATATTTTATAAAAAAAATTATATATATTTATGTTTCATAATTACTCGTACATATATTCACAGTATGTATGCATTATGGAATATAAATCAACAGAGATTGCATAAGCTAGCACTAGAGTATAGAGACTTTATCATAATAAACTTATAGTTTTGTTTTTTAAATCTAAATATTTTTTAGTACGGTTATTTATGATGTCTAGAAAAAATCTGTTATTTAGTGAAAATAATAATATGCGCATATTATACATAAATAAAATATTAGAAAATAATGTTCTAATTTTACAAGTATTTAAGAAACGACTCTTAAGTTCTATACCCAATAATTTTCAAACTAGTTAGCAAGATATAATCACAACGTAATTTTCGATCATGTTCAATTGTAATAAATAAATCGCGAGATAGTTACATGTTTCAATGACCTAAATTAATAAATATAAAATCACTTATAATTGCAGAACTACCAAAGTGCAAACAGAAAAAAATTATAATCAACATAGTGGTAATTACACGGAAATTCTAATTGAATTCAATGTTTAATAACAGTTTGGATATATTAGAGGGACGGTTCAATGCTTTATGAGTATCGTATTAAAAATGTCATATACACAGCATGCGATTGTTACGAGACGATTTTCTTAAAGCATATATTTCTCCCTTATATATGTTTATTATGATTATGATTTTTGATTATGTTCTCACATAAAAAATTTACATAATTGTTCCTTCTTATATTGTAGCATACACATGTTTTATGTCTTTATTAAATTTGATTGGGTTAAAAAATTATGTATTGTAATTCTAATTTTTGTTTCCCTCGTCTGCCATGAGTGCGCGCACGTTGCTGTCTCCTATAATATTAGTTTACATAATTTTTAATCAGTTTTTGGTTGGATGATTTTTCGGGTTTTCACGGAAAAGCAAAAAACATAATATATATGTATAATTTATATATATATATATATATTTATATGTAATGTTAAACTTAAGCAGATGCAGCATGTGTACGCGTCTATCCAAATACATAAAATAAAGCCGTGACTTATACAAATTACTTGATTAAGTGATTCGAAAAATAATGTTTATTATTTCAATCAACTTAATAAATTTACATAAAGCTAATGTTTATTATTCTCACGTTAAGAAATATATAGGATGTAATAATAAACACGTGAACACGTGACAGTCCGAAGTTTATATTTTAAAAATTGAAAATGCTTGAAAATATATTTAAAATCATATACATAATTCGTACAAATTTCACAAATGACGTCTGGTATGAGTGCAGGCTGCGTTTCGGAAAACCAAGCCCAATTATTGATTTATAAAAATTACATAAAATGAGAGTGTCTGCATGCTGCATTTGTGTGTACAATTATACATAATATATAAAAAATATTACCTTATATGCATGCCGTCGAACAGGTGCATCAGAATCAATTTCAAACCAATCAGTTTGATTGTCTTATGTAGATAAATCTGTATAATATCTTTAGATACGACTATATAGCATTAAAGAAACTAATTAAAACGAACAACGTTTTCTAAATTAATTTTCTTATCTTTTTTCATTATTTAAAAAAAAAAACGGAAAATTACTTTTAAAAGTTTTAATCTAAAAAGCGAAAGATCGTCAAAGAAAGATTGCTTAAAAAATTTATATAAGAATATAAATGATTGGTGGATTTGGAATGGTAGACAACCATTTTTTTTTATATAAATATTAATTATAATTATTATTTTCAACTTCTTACAAAAATTTTTGTTTCTTGTTGTTCTGTCTGCGCCACCAGTAATGCGGTATAATTTCTTAATATAAATCGTTGGCTTAAATGTTTAAGTTATTTTTATTATTCCGTTTATTTATTGTATATAGCTACATATTCGGTTTATACAGAGCGAGCGTAAATTCTTATAATAATTATTTTAATCTTTTTGATTGTTTTAATTTTTTTTTTTTTTTTTTCGTAAAATATTTTTTGGGGGATTTAAAACATTTAAAATATGGATAATTTAATTTTTTTTAGTCACAAGTTTAAAATACAGTTCAAAGTTTTATATTAAATACGTTAAAATATTCGAGCGTGAAATTACATTTCATAGAAATCAGAGAGGCGAAACAATTCTAATTTAGAAATATATGATTTAACAAAAATTAGATGTGCTTAAAGTGCTGAACCATTTAATGAGCTAGCCGCAGAGATTATCATATTTTTGAGTACATACAGGGTTGCCAACAATTAATTTGTGGGATAAAAATGACTAAAAATATCAAGAAAGTACAATACAATCATTTCTATACGTGTAGAAAATTTAAGTACAAAAAAGTGTCAGCAATGTCGAAAAAGGTTGTGTCTGGCAAACGACCAAATATTCTTATTTATTGATCTATTCATTTACAAAAGTTTTTATAACCATGAGTTATCTATTTTCTACTTCACCGGTTCTTTTTAAAGCCCATTCGCAATTCAACTTACTGGGATAACGTCGCTGAAACAGTGTTCAGAAGATTTTCAAAAAAATTGAGGGAAGCGGCGCACTACATTTTTTAATTTTAAACAAAAACGAGTTTGTAATTTATGATTTTGGCTTTGACCACGGCATTGCTATTTTATGATGTAGCAGTCGAGTGCATGACATATTGTAATCAATTTCTACCAGTATCTAAATTATTAAATATTTAAGTGAACTATTTAATTAAATTATTTAAAATTAAAGATATTTTTTCAAAAAAAAAAATTTAATTTTTAAATCACAAGGCGTCTTACATAATTTGTATACGGCGATGATGTCTTTTCATGACAGTTTTAGCAGTCTTAATAGCAAAAATGGCATGGAGTAATCAATGTTGAGGGATTTCAAAACAGTTAATTCAAAATTTTTTGGTGTAATTTTCGATTTCAATTTATTTGTTTCGCCTATTTTGAGTCGTTCTCGCTTGATTGATTTGAAACTAAAACAACAACAGTATTTAATTAGGCAGTAAGTTAAGATTGTTTCTCCAAGAGATGTTTTAAAACATAAATAATTTTATGTTTTAAAAATTCCATTTTAATTCTACTATAATTTTATTCAACGTTATTTCAAAGTTGCTTATTTTATACTATGGAAATGTAACTTTTTTACACATTTAAAAAGTAGATTGAGAAAAAATCTAAATCACTTCTTAAGCCTAGTACTCAGTTTGATTTCACGTGAAATTTCCATACGATTTTATCTAAGTGAAATTAGAAATGAAAAATTCCACTTCTGTTTTCATTTTGTAGTACTCAGTTCACCAGCGAAAAATCAAAGTGTGTTCAATACATCAAAGATGGGGCGCATAAACTGTCCAAATTATTTTCATGTGAAAATAATGTCTCGGCACATTATTTTCACGCGAAATTTTGACATTTGTTTGTGTTTGGCAATAAACAAATTTTTTAATACCACAAATCTATAAATTCTAATTAAAGTCAATTTAATTTAATTTATTTACGTAAAATAAACAAATTCATTTATGTATGTCTACAAATTTATACGTTAAAATTAAAAATTCTCCAAATAAAATTTCATTTCTATTTCACGCGAAAATAAATAGATTTTTGGAGACCGCGGTAAAATTTCATTTCATTTTGAACTGAGTACTAAGCTTTAGTCAATAAAAACGCCTTTTTTAAATACAGTTTCATCTGGAAGTGAAATTTTAACTTACAGAACTACGTCTAATATTCCAAAATACTTATAGATTAATTTGTCTACGATATTTAAAAAGCTATGCAAATAAATAAAATTGGTCTCTGTTTGTAATATTAAAATAAATTACTAGTATTGAGGTTTTTACATGTATTATGACATAAGTGATAGAGATTATGATAGTCATGTGTTTTTAATATTTTCGTCTGTCTATCCGTATGTCTGTTCGGCCGCACCAGTTTCGTTCTCCGACTTTCACGCAAAACCACATGTGTTTAGTGTGCTCCTTAAAAATATTTAAAGCTGCCAATCACGAGAGCAATTTGCACTTTATTTTATCTCGATATCTTAATTTATTTTAAAGTTATAAGATAAAACATAAATTGGTCCTATAATGGGCAACCAATGGGCATTCTCAGGTCATTTTTGTGTTCTTATTATTATTTTTTTTTTCAAGAAAAAGAAAATAACAATTTGAAACAAAGTGTACCGAGAGCTTTGTAGAATAATACAAATCAAATTGGAATATCCATCGCCTACTTAGATTAAATGTAATTATTTTATGAGGGAATTAATCGTGGGATTTGTAAACGATATATTTCACCCTAAGAAGCAAATGGTCGAACTTTGTAAAAAAAATTATAAAGATTATGAACCAAAACTGTTGTCTGCTATATTCAATTTTGAAAGCTCTCTAGCGTAGCAGTTTACTTAAACCAAATGGGCATTGCCCATCGTGAGTTTTGGATTTGAATATCGAAAATTTAGTTTTTTATGTATATTAATGAGAAAACGATTTTTCCTTGAGATTTACCCAAACAATTCTGTATAATTGGATGGAACAGCAAATCGATCCTCTACTACTATTTTATTTAATGCGTGGTTCAGGCGTCAAAAACGACACCGTTGACTGTCTGTTTCACTTTTGGTTTTAATCATCATCTAGGTTTTTATACCAGGTTCAACTTTAATTGGCTTACCCAAGAACTCATTCGACATTTATAGATACGTTATAATAACCTTCGATTTTAAAATTGTATTTTTTAAAGTAAATATTCAAAATATCTTTGAATGTATTTACCCGATCGGCTTCAATAAACATTGCGGTTACATCGACGGTATTGAGCCTTTCAACGCCGTTAAATATGAAAGGAATTTTCACTGATGGATTTTTCAGCAATTCTCGGCCGTAGGTGAAATATAGATGGTATAAAAATTTTATGTAATTTTACCAATGTTAATGTATACTTATCCTGACGAACCTTCTTTGGGAGTAATCTAAGTAGGCAATCCTGTATCTAAGGCGGGTTGAAGTTTATTACGATCTCATATCATGAATTAATTAGATTAGTGGCGCTTCTACTATAACAATTCCACCACACTTTTGGATCTATTCACTAATAGCATTTAAAGAAAGATTTTCGTATATTTCGTAATAATTTTAAATTGCGCTAGATTAATGTGCACTACAAAAACAGTTTAGCACTTAAAAAGTGTAAAAGTCGGTTTTGTAATTGGATAAGAAAAAAAGTCTTCAAAACTATAAACATAGTCGAATGATTTATTTATTTTAATAGTATTAAAACCCTCAATTTTAAAGATTTCCGTATTTGATTTTAAAAATTTTTCTTATTTCGTTGTTAACTTTTTGAAAATGATGATAAAATTATTTTTTTACAATATAAATTAAAATAAATTTAAATATTTTAAAATCACATTTTTCGTTCATATCTTAATTTTAAAGAAGTATTTTCTGGGTAGAGCACAAGCCAAGTGATTCTGACACCGTTTTCGGACTCAGTTTTTTAAATTAATTTTTCTTTAGAATTTTATTACAAGTTGCAATAGAGAACCCGATTTAAGTAATCAGAAATTAATCGCTTAACTGATTTAAATTTTTTATAAAGTTTTATTGTATTTTTCATTTTCTACGTCTTCAATTCATACTTCAAACCAGTTCCAGCTTAATTACATCCTTACGTAAGGGTTATATACTTCTAATATCCAGTCAAGCCAGTTCTCACCGAAGTTAAAATAGTTGTAATGAATAAAACATAAAATCCGAAATACAAAGTACTAAATTTTAGTTATTCTTTAATAAATTAGAGACTAGGGGATCGCATCGGAAAACTGTAACTTAAAATCCCGTAATCGAGGCAAAACTGAAAATCCTGAAAAAAAATATTTTGCAAAATATCGAAAAATACGAAAAAATCTTAAAATTTAAAGTTCTAAAATTAAAGTAATTAATGTGTGGGGAAAAATTGACAGTGGTGAACTACACGAATAAATTTTGTTATGTTTGATGACAATGTCGATTTTTCCCTCAAACAATAATTTTTTGAAATAAAATAATGTAGAGCGAGTATTTATTTTATTGTTTTCTAGTTTTTTGTAACATACTCCTCCGGGAAACAGTTTGCTCAATTGTCTTGTTGCCAAGACACAATGGCCACCTGTCCGGGATTTTTTTCTTACAAATAAATCGTTAACACCAGTTGAAACACGCGACAGAAAAGGTAATCGCTGCCGTTCTTTAACATTTCATTGCGATTCGCAGTTCAATGTCACATGGAGCGGATGGAGGTATGATTTCTACATTGATATCAGATTGAGTGAAATAATTACGCCACACTGTTAGGGTGGTGTTTGTCACCGTTTGTAACTCTCCAGGTTTGTTTGCAACTAGCGTTGCCACGTGAATGGAAGTTGATTTCTTTTATAGAACGGTATCTGGCTCTTAAACTTTCAGTTTCAATTTTATGCATTTGGGTTTTTTAGAGATAATGCTACAATTTCGTCACCATTGACGCCAACCAACCGTTTCGTAGGCTCGTAGAACTTTGGGTGACTACAAGGGAACAGCACAAAAGAAAATTAATAAATGGAAGTCAAAAACGAGATAATCCTCTCCTCCTCCGGCTTGCAAGTGTGTCTCATCCAGCAGCTCTGGGACATGGTTAGTATAATGTAGCCTCATTGAGGGGGACAAATCCCGACATGGGTTGTACCGCCAGCGAAGAAAAAATTAATAAATATAGGCGTTGTGTGACTGCGCTGTTGGTTGAGAAGGGTTCCGTTTATGTGCTCGACCTTTTGATTACGACCCTCAATTGACCCTGGACAATTTTTTCCAGCAATGATTTTCTAATATTTTTACCTATATTTGCTTTTGAAGCATTATTGTTAGCGCATTAATTTACTGTAAATTAAAATAGTGAAATTAAAAACCCTGGAAAATTACACTTTATAAATAACGTCCAAAACTTTAATATTCTGAAATTGAAAATACTTAACAACAAAATCTTTAAAAAATTCGAAAATCTACAAAATATTATCATTTAAAATGGTTAAAACAATTGGTCATAAACTGTAGCACATAAAAACGGCTTTCGACTAAGGATAAAAATACCGTTCTAAATTGCGGTTCGCTTAAACTAAAAATAAGGTCGTGTGGAATGGTAGGGGCTAGCGGCTTAGGTAGCTGTGAACGAGTCTTGAGTGATCGCTGCACTCTCCTCCTCTTAACGTTCAAGGAACTTTTTATTTTAATCTCGGGGGTGTAGGAACGGAGGATGTAAAAATTTGACGAGAATATTAAATTGACCATGTTGCCGTTATATTTCATCAAATTCACATTCTTTCAAGTTAATTTAATTAAAATTGTATTAGGAAAATTCAAATTTTGTGATTTTTCTTTCCAGTATTTTCTTGATTCAATATTTTCCAAAGTATTTTGTAAGGATATTTAGTTTTCATTGTTTTCGAAATTTACGGTTTCGGGTTTTAAGTACGATCCCATCAGTAACAATACTTAAATTATATTAGTTTATCTGTTTATATCATAATATAGTCGTATTTAATTGAGAATTAAAATATGTATTAGAGATCAGTTTTCGAATTAGTATAGTGTTTGTATTTAATTTTATCATAGCAATAGAAAATTTTACATCACAGTTGGCTTCTTTATCAGCAGAAACTTTAACGATCAAATTCTATTTATATAAAACTTCAATTTTTCTCATGTATACATATAAAGCAAATTTCTAAAAACAATTTTCTTTTACTTCGATAAAATCGATACAAACACCACTTCCGAAAAAACCCTTGATCAAGGTTACTCTTGATTATCCAAACAGTTTAGAACCAAAAAGCAAAATACCGAAACCCAATCCCAAAAAAACTCCAACATTAAAATGGGCGAGAATATAATCCTTAGAAGTTTTATCCAAAAATAATAATTTAAAAAATTTCCAAATAAGACAAAAATAATTCAAGTCTGCGCGTTCAAATGCTCTATCCGCGCTTTTTCTCATTTCTCAAAACGAAATTACAAAACAATAAATTTTTACGCCCAGAAAGAACTCTTTTTCGCGAAAAGTTTTACGTATAACTTAAAACATTTGAAGTAGAAATCTCTACATCATTTTTATGGATACATAGGTGACATTAATGAATGTTAAGCTTAGACGGCAACAACAAATAAGTAAAATATTTGCTATTTTAAATAGAAAACAAACACATTTCTCATCGCCTTTTCGATCTCATTTCGTATCACCGCTTAGGTCAGGAGTTTACAATATATTATTTTTCCCATCAAATGGGGAGCAATTTAGAATATATTATTTTTTCAATTCCATAATTATTACTAGTATAATTTCATTTTCGGGTTCTGAAGTAAAGTAATATAGTTCGGTTCAAAATTGTCCCAGTATAAAAATAGACGGTATATTACGATTATTTAAATAGTTATGGTCTAAACGAACGAAAGCCAATTGACTTGACTTCATATTTTTTTCAATTTTCACATTTCAGGAAATCGTAGTTACAGTGACTCACATTAGTAACTGGACATTTTGGAATAAATAATCTACACAATTTTTGTCTACCATACAAATAATTCAATGTTTTATGGTCAAATTGAAAAATATTACAATTTGGTCATAAAATAAAATTTATATTATTCAAATAACCAAAAAACACTTTTAAACAAATCACTTCAAAAATTTATATAATACTCGTATTCGTAATTCATCACAGGGTTAAAATGTATTTTTCTAGTATTCGTAATTCATAACAAAATTTAATCTCCATATTTGAGATGGGATTTTTCGAACACGTCTGCCTAATTCTTGCCAAAAATTCTCTTTGGGGTTAATGACATAACACCATCTATAAAATGTAAGATGGCAACATCTACTTTCGAAAAACCCCCCGTACCATCACAGCAGCACCACTGTGTTTAACAAGTGATTTTTTCCACTCCTCGTTTGGATTTCTCCATACCATTTGTCGCCCATCGGATCCGAAATTACGACTTTTCTCGTTGATAAAATGTTTTTTCCTAGCCACTCTACCATTATATCCAGTTTTTCGAATAACTCGCCTATAACAGTTTCCGGATTAACATTTTTCCCAACTTCGCTTTAACTTTCGTTGTTAATTTTGGTTATTCGGGAATTTTTTTAACTTCTTTTAAAAATACTTTTTTACTTCTTTTAAATTCGTAGTGTATTAAAATCTAGTAAACTGTGGAAATTCTTCTTTGTGCTAGTGTGTTTTACGGGAAAAAATGATAAAAAATATCACGATATTTTTTATAAGCTTTCGCCATAAAATGCACTCATTTATCACCAAAAAAACCAAGAATAATTTTGAATTTGCTCTCAAAATTTGTATACATTTTATTTGATAGATTTTTGTTATGATTTTATATGGACAGTTTGCTCAACTGACAATAACTTGGTTATAATTATTCAAAAATATGTAAATTGTTGAACCATCGAGAAAAACTTAAGAATTAATACACATTAGTACACGATGACTTACAGAATCAATATTATATATTTTTTCCGATTTGCTCGTTCACTCGGGTTTGACATACAATTATATGGTGTGAAGTTACAATCACGAAAACTATTATAATATTTATCATTTTGGTCGGATTGAACACGCCGTGTATAATCAAACTTGTTTCTTTTAAAGTTTTTCCTACTTTTCAGCGAAAAATTGCTAAATTGCGTAACTCTAAAGACGTTTCGCACAGTTTACTTCCCATTTCCGAAAAATATGTAATTAATTAATTAGGAATGTACAAAATTTAAAAGCTTTTATTATACTAACTAGATACAAAGATGAAACAAAAGAAATATGGAAAAAATAACAAAAGAAAAGAATAGATATTGACCGCATTTATCTATATTACTCATTTTACAAGTAACATAGATTGCTTTAATTTTTTCGAATCATCAAACGGTTTTATCCAATATAACTATATTGATTTACGAATACGAGTGGGATTCACTGTAGATATTTTAATTTACGGGATATATCATTTTTCGGGTTTTTGATTTCGTTATTTTATGAATCGGACTAACATTATACGAACCCTTTTAAATTTATTTAGGTGGTTTCATATTGTAAAGTTATATTACACCTAATTCTGTTTTTACGCGATAGATACGTTCCCAGAAAATTCGCGCAAAAAAAAATTCGCGCAAAAAAAGAAATGGCTTCCATATAAAAGTAAAGGATTGGTTCTACATTTGTAAAATCAACTAAATTAGAGATAGATTAGAGTACACAAAATCCCATTTTTACATGCTTTACACACTATTTTATTTAAATGCTTATTAGATATCTTTATGAGAATAATATTTATTTAGAAAAACAAATAAAAACACATGTAATTAAAAATATTAATTAATTTTATTAAAAAAAAATCATATTTTAACAAAACATAACGAAAAAAATTCATTTTAATAAAAAAGATTGCAAAATACTTTATCATAAAATATATTTTTAAGTGCTTTCATCACTGGCTGATGGAACTGATGGAATGCGCACTCGTTTATGTGACACTTGAAAATCACTTTCTTCCCTAGAAATATTTTCCACTGCATTTCCATTGCTGCGTAGTGGTGGTGTTTCAGTAGTTCGTAAAAAAATCCATTATCAATGGTTGTTTCCCAGTTGTGATAAGACTGTTATGTAATTCTCGATAATTACTCATTAATATTTTTAGGTCACGTTGAAACTTCACAACTCTTTCCCCAATAGGATCATGCTTGCCAAAATGATCGCTCAATTTAGCAGCTATTTGAAGTCCTTCTTTAATTAGGTCTACGGTGAAGGTAGGAACTTCTTCGTCAGCGATACTGGATTCTTTTATCACTCAAATAACGCCGAACTTCTGGGACAACATTTTTAATGAACCATCTCCTGAAAGTTTCAGTTGCCACCCTATTTCTATTAGCCGTCCAGTGGACTGGTAATGTTCTAAAATCTACGCCTTTCATTGGCCGTGGTTTTAGAGCTTTATTTACAAGTAAGGGTTTCAGCATCCGATCACCTGAAGCGTTAGAGCAAAATAAAAAGGTCACACGATCCCTGGTCTTAAATCCACTTGCAATTTTCTGGGATTGAAAGGCCGGTTTCATCTGCATTCCATATCTGATCCTAACTATAGCCACCATCTTTAACTATTTTGGCTAATTTTGAAGGAAATACTTTAGCTGCCTTCTCATCTGCAGATGCGATTTCACCCTTATTTTTTACATAATGACGCGCGTGCCTTTGTAAAAAAAACACCCGTCATCCAACCTGTATTTGCAGAAAATTAAAATTTTTTAACTTTCTGGCCTGAGGGTTGTGGTTAATCTTCTTTCACCTCTTTGTAAATTCGCAATGCCATCTGCTTGATGATATTTCCATCAACTGGTATTCGTTTTTGTGAGCAATCCTCCATCCATATTACAAGAGCCTTATCCATTTTCTCTTTTACTATGTCTCTTGTGTATGATGATGTATGAGCACTTATACTTGTTCCAGCAATCACGGATTTTCTAATACCTTCATTTTGTTTTATGGTTTTTACGGTAGATTTCGTTAAACTGAAATATTTCCCTACAGAAGTAGCACCGTTTCCGATGGCTAGGCTCTTGATTTTAACTTCCAAAGAAATAGCTTTTCTTTTCGTTTGTTTTTCAGCTGACATTATTAATTGTACCATGAGCTTTCCTATAAAAATAATTCGTTTGCCCGTAATAAATGAATGCAGTTAAAATTATAATTCACATACCGTTTATTGAAATTTGAAAAATTTATAAATTGCTTGTTATAATCTCACACGCAAATGGTTCCAAATTTGCCACTTTACATATTAATATCACACTGAAAACCCACACTATACTTTTATCAAAAACTAATAAGGGATAATTATTGAAATTCCCTGCAGTTGTGTCGTAGATTCTATACACGCAGATTTTACACGTTCACCTCCATCTGTCAGTAATTCTATTGTTAGAATGACTGACATATGGCAGTGAACGAGGTTTAAATCATGTACAAGGATGTTTGATTTTGCTAAAAATTTAATCGCGTTAAATCAAATAAAATCGCGTAAAAAAGGAAACAAAATATTTTGTAGAATCGCGTTAAATCAAATTCGCGCAAAAACAGTTCGCGTAAAAACAGAATTAGGTGTATTTTGATCAATTATTACAGTACCTAACGCCGAGCAAAATATTTATTTGTAGGGCAAAAATCAAATTCTGCGATTTATGGTCATATTTGAAGTTTCCGATCCTAGACGAGAATTTCAAGGCCACTCGTGTTCCACAAAATTGTACTCCAAAATTTCGGGGATATAATGAACCGGAAACAAAAGAAATTTGAACCAAAAATATTTCGAGGAAAGAAATATTAGAAACGATCGATTTGATTATTTGAGTATATACGGTCGTTGACTTACATACATACATGTATAATATGTAACAGAGGAAACCAATTTCGACTTTAATACTGCATGTTTAGTTTTGATCAATCAAACGTATGGAAAACAGATCGAAAATGATTTAAATAATGTTTTGATTATATAAGCTTTGCTGTAACAATTTATAATTACATACCGGTTTCTTGCTATATGAAATATTTTGTTTTATAAATTCTATATGATGATGGTTCAAAGGGCTGCGTACTGATGGGACCTACTATATATGGATACGTAAACCCAAAACAGTATTTTTATAGGCTTGTACTTATTTTTTGTAAAAGAAGTCTGTTAGATTAGAAAATCGATAATACGTTTTAAACAAAATTTTATAGAACTTATAGAACCAAAACACAAATTCAACAATGATTACGGTTTGTATGGTTTAACATTAATTGGTTTTAAAAATGGTTTTAGTTTATCGTTTTGTAATATTCATTGCACTCAAAATTATTAGTTCACTGCCAATACCGCTTTAAATCCAATTATGTAACTTATAAAGCAATGTTTTTGCATATTTATAAATATAAAAAAATGTGAGTTGTGATTGATGCATATATCTTAAAAATGTAATAAATTGCAACGTGAAGTTTTCTAACTTTGACTTTTGTGCTGTTTATATAAAATGTCAATTTACAACATAAACCATAAATAACACTAAATAAAAGCAATTTGTCCAGACACTTCCATTCAATTAATAATTTATAAACATTATAATTTTATGTCTAAATAATGATGTCATTGTATTATG
The DNA here is from genome assembly GCA_947310385.1 of Nephrotoma appendiculata. Classification (NCBI taxonomy): domain Eukaryota; kingdom Metazoa; phylum Arthropoda; class Insecta; order Diptera; family Tipulidae; genus Nephrotoma; species Nephrotoma appendiculata. The sequence goes on from OX371224.1 coordinate 249,508,008, forward strand.
TGCCATTTGAAATAGCTTAATTTTCTAACATGTATGTGATGTGCCATTAAAAAAACAAACAAATTTAACTGATTATTATATCCCTTCTTGTATTATATGTGTAATACATACATTTATAATTCACTCATAAATCCTTTTGGAACAAAAAAATAAATAAATAAACAACAAATAAAATACAATACAAAAAAAAGTCATAAATTAAAATATCCGTGTAAAATTTTCATTTTTATTATCATCTCAAATAACATTTTTATTGTTTTCGATGGGATAATTTGTCTTATAGTAAAAAAAAACCATATACAAAATAAATATAAATATGCGAAGAAGTCGAACGTAGTATAATGAATTGCAATATAATGTTATACAGTTCCTTGCTACTGTGCGCTTTACGGAAAAGTGATTTTTCTCGTTTCTTGTGTGTATAGTACATAAAATATTTTTAGTGGAGTCTCGTGCGGTAGTAGGTTTTCTCGTCACAAGATGGTGTGATATTCTGGTTTCTGATTTTCATTTTCTTTCCGAGTATTTTATTATTTTATTTTTTGTTTGTAAAGCGCACGCGTTTAATTTATTTTCACACACACTAAGTTCGACTAGTATACTATACTCTTTGATTACAGTGACAGTATGTGTATTTTTCTATTCCGATACAAAATTTTTTATTTTATACACAACGTACTGTATATCATATGTAACAGAAGTAACGCATGCGTTACAGTGTTCGGGAATAAAAAATTTTTTGAGTAGTTTTTTTGTATTTTATTCTTCATGTGTGTATCAAATACGTATATCGTATATTTTTCTACTGTATACACTAGTATACATTTTGGAATACAGTCGAAAAGTACAATACAAAAAAAACACAACAAAACAAAATATAAGATTTTTTTAGTGTAAAGAAAGATCTCGCAATGTTAAGACATTTTACTCGCTTTTGTAACTAACTCAGAATATAGTATAGAAGTGTATAGTATAAAAAAATATTGAAATTTTTTCTCTCAATAGTGTAAAGCAAAAAAAAAATTAAAATTTTAAAATATAAATAAATTTTAATTAAAAAAATTGTTGTGATTTTTTTTTTAAATTCTTAAAGAAAATTTAAAATTATCGCGCGCGGTTGTACTTTAAATAAATATACATAATTTAAAATCATAATTAAATACATCATCAAAGTGGAATTATAAATATAGAATTTTTTTTTAATTAAACATAATTTTTGGTGAATCAAAATTTTTATTTATAAAAATATTTTAGTGAAAAAATTGTTTATGTAAATTGCATGCAATTTATCTCTAAATGGCACAAGTTTATAAAAATATTTTAATGGTTGCGCTGACTGGTTTTATTTATTACGTTAAAATATTTCAAATGGAAAACTCTCATCATCAGATTATTGTCTGCTAAAGAAGAAAAATATAAAAAATATGTTTAGTATCTAGTTGGAAGCAAAAAGCAAGAAAAAAAAGTTTGAGTGATATTTTATATAAAATATAAATACAAAGCTATGGATGTATATTGAAAAAATATATATTTGAGTGAAATTCGTATAATTATTATCAATCAGCTGATTTAAAAAAAAATAATAATAAGTGTTGCAAATTTATTATGATCATCATTATGTGATTTATTTTAAAATAATATCTAATTTATGTTGCCATATTTATTGTGATTATATTTATTTATTTATTTTGTTTGTTGGAAAATATTTTTTTTAAAAAAAGTTCAGTCATAAATCATTTTATTTTTGAAAAAGAATAATAATTATAAAATAAATATATTATTATTGAAATATAAGTCTACATATATATAGTGTGTGGTGGTTTAGTGATTTGGAGGTTAAATTTTAAAGACGTAACTTAAAAAAACTGTTTAAAATATTTTATTTTGTGAACGGTGTAAATCAAAATTGTAAAAATATCTCCTCACTATTATCCATCTACCATCCCACTGGCGTGCGCATTGTACGACCCCCATGATGTCTCGGCAGTGCCGCACGCTGCTGCCGGGGCATTTTGGGGGGATCCAACACAACCACCACAACCCCATAACACAATTACACAAATACTACATCATACACATCCTCCTCATCCTTCAGCGGCGGCAGCAGCAGCGGCAACAGCAGCTATGTACGAGGATACATCAGGACAGACACCGGGTAGTGGCGGAGGCGGAGGTGGTGGAGGACATAGTCCGACATCGCTTCCTCCGCAATCGTCCCAACAAACAAATCACGTTGTACAACAGCAACAGAATGCGGGTGGCACCAATCAAAATCTACAGCCAAATTCAGTTGCACCGTCAGGTCAAACACATATCGTGGCGCCGTCGACGGCGAGTGAATCGCCTGCCAGTGTTAGCTCACAGTCAGCAGGTAAATAATATAACTTTTTTCGTACATTTTTTTATTTTACCTATAAAACACTATATTTTAACCACATCACCGATTAATCCATCACATTGCACTCGTGTATTCGATTTAATTCGCCTAATAAAATCTCGATCAATTAAATTATTAGTATCGTAATGTAAAATATTCAATAATACATATCAATAATAATAACAAATGAATACAGTAAAAAATCCCCCACATTACCAATACATATTTATTCTCATGCATCGAATACACATATACAATAAATAATAGAGTACACACGTGATATATATAAAAAAATAATGTAACGTAAAACAAATATTTGCCGTATACATATATCACACTACCACAAGAACATCGCACAGTGTATGTGTTTGTAAATTTAATATGAGAAGTAAAATAAAAATCTACACATATATTTAGTGAGACAAAAATCAAGAAAATAAAAAAATACTTTTGAGACAGACGAGTAAAAAAAGAAAAAAAGTAAAATAATAATTTTTCGTACTCGTTTATAAAATTTTATTAATTCACGGAAAATTGATGATTTTTTTTTTTTTCATTATTTATTGTATTATTTTATAAAAACACAAGTACATCATTTTTGTAAAAAATGGGAGGAAATTTTATAATCGTTTTCCTATCCACCTTTTTTTATCGTTGGTATTTTAATGGGTTGGTATTTAAAAATACTTATAGAATGGAAATTGAAAATCGAGTGCAAATTATATATTTTCGATGAAATACATACAGACAGATATATATTTTTTTTATAATTTTATACACACATATCGTTATATAAAAATTTCCCCCCTAAAAAAATTAATTCTAGGCCCATTACTTATCCCAGCAAAACGTCCAGGATTTGAAACCGATCCATCCGTCATAAGACATCCTCATGCCGCACCATGGGGATACGATCCAAGTTTTGAGTCACAATACAATTCACATCATTACTATTTAGATCGTGATAGAAAACCAGTATATTATCCAGGTTATCCTGAAACACAATTTCCTCAGGTAATATACTTGAACCAAAAAAATTAAAAATCACACCTGATTATTTTTATTTTTTCGTACACTTTTCTATATATAGCCATATTGTAATATTCCATGGAACTATCGGGATCAACCGGCGTATTTAGGTGAAGAACGTCATAGTTCTCGTCAATCAATTGAGGGTGGTTCGAATACAACATACGAACCAAGTTATTCAACATCCGCTCTACGTTCCTATACTAGTGATACATACACAACACCTGGTAAGTAATTTCTTATTATTATTTCATATACTGATTACAATTTCCGTATTTCCCTCAGTATTTGGCTTGTTACTATTAAATAACCACTTTTTTATATACATGTACATACTATTTGTTCATGACGCGATTTTTCCATATAACATTATTCACTAATACAACAACATAATAAATTGAAAATATCGATTTAAAATTATGTGACGTAATAATGAAAAATTTACATATCAAATTATATATGTAATACAAAATTTATTTTATAATCTTTTATCATGCACAAAAAAGGAGAAATAATATTTACATATAGATTTCCATCATTAATTTGCTACGTACTTGCCTATGAAAATGTTCTTACTATATAAATTAAATTTATCTATTCAAAGAATTTTGTCTCCAAAAAGCTTCAGACTCATTTATTTCACAAATCTCAACGAGAACAAAAAACAATTAAATTTACAAACGTGATCCATTTTCACTCAAAAAAAAAATAATAATAAGACTCATTCCAATAAATTCTTTTATATTTTTATTTTATTTTATATATTTATTACATTTCCACCTTGTTCCTCGTGTACAAAAAATACACACAGATACATATCCACACGCTCATCCACATAATATAAATTTTCCTTTTTGTTGTTGTTGTTTGTTACTCAATTTCAGTTTCACCCGTTTAAAAAGATATAAAATAAATCATAAAACTTAATTTTTTTTCTCATAAAATAATTTTTAAACTCAAAACAATTTAGAATACAAAAAAAAATGTTTTGTGTACTCTTCTGTTTATTTATTATATTATGGCAAAATTTTATTTAAAACGAACTTTATATATTTAATAAATATTGCGGTAATTATCCCATGAGGAAGATACGAGTAGTTAACAGTATCATTAAACATAGTTCTAGCCATAACTATTAAAAATAATATTGTAGAATAACCTTGACCTAAATTGCAACATAATAATAATAATTATAATTATCATAAAAAATTATTTGTAACCGCGTGTTAAAGTAGGTAATTAAATTATTAATAACACAAAAAAAGAACGTTTAAAACTTACAGAGGCAGGCAGACAGACAGACACAATATAGTTTGAGTCAAATAATAATCAAATAGTGAAACGTAATGGTTTTATTTTTTTTTTCATTCAAATGCATTTTTTTGTTATTAAATTTATGAGTTTTAGTGCATATAAAAATAATTTTTCTTTAAAAAAAACTTTTATGTTTGTAATAATGGTTTTGATGATAACTATTATTATTATTATTATGTTTGCAATTATCAGACAGATTATTTTATATATACATAGGAATTTAGTATGTTGTGTCCTCATTAAATTTTACAGGACAGAATTTTACAAACTTTTCAATTATTTCCCAGTGTTGTATAAATATTAACCACCCATCAATTTTTTTTTTCTAAATTATATAAATTGATAAAATAGTGTAATCAATTTAAACCAATTTCTTTATATTTTAAATTATTTTTAATAAGAAAATTTGTTTTTTCCGATTGTTTTCATTACATATTGGAACAAAGTTGCTATAAAAAGTTTCCGCAACCCTCTAGTTAAATTAATTGAATTTAATTCATTACAAACACAATTGATTGTAACAAACTAAATTTTTAATATTTTACACTAACGTGAAAGATTTTCCTCTTCGTTAATTTTTTTTCACTTTGTTGCCCGAATTCTGTAATAATTTTTTTTAAAAAGTTCCCCTACCATCAGTTTTTATTGTAATTTGAAAATATTTATTTTAATCATTATAAGATTAAGTTATATTTCCATACTTTCTGTTGAAATGGATAACAATCGAAATACAATGATATTGTTGATATTATTGCATATTAAACATGCTCTAAACATAACCAATGCTTTATTATTTTCAATGGTTATCATTTTGTGTATTTTTTATTTTATTTTTAATAAATGAGAGTTTGTTCTTTTCTTTTTGTGATAATTTAAATTTTATTAATTTTACATTAGAGAATAGTTAAAGTTGACAAAGAGCAAATGATCGAAACTAGTACTTAATGTAAAATTAATAAAATTTAAATTATCGCAAAAAGAAAAGAACACTGTCATTTATTAAAAATAATTTACTTATATTGTATAATCAAAGTTTAAACAAGTACATTCGAATATTTCCATATTTTCACAACAGTATAGTACTAAACAATATTTATCACTCAATTCGAACACACTCTTAGTCTAATTTTTATTAAAATCAGTAGAATTTTCACTGTTAATTAATTTTTAATAGTTTTAACTAGGGCATGTTTTTTGTTTTAAGTCAGATTTTCTTGCTTTAAACTAGATTTTCTTGAATCAAAAATTGTAATGTTGAACTTAAATTGTAATAAATTCCCGAAATAATTAAATACTTCTTTTATATCAATTAGTTTAATTAATTATTCCCTTAAAATAGTAAATGAAAAATAATGTAATATACAGAAACAAATTCATTTAAATATAAACTAAATTAAATAATTTTAATATCAAGGAACTATCATATTTTGTAAATTTCATTGCTTAAGCTTCAGTATGGATTAAAAACAAAAATAAAAAATTCAAAATAATTTAAAAATTAAGACCAATTATTTCATAATCATATGCCGCAGAATAAAAAGAAAACTGTTTTTATTTATTCTGCTGCTTGACCAAAAATGTTAATTTTGCAACTTTATCTATCCCTAGGCTATTTCTTAATTTTGAATGAACTAGCCGAAAAGTCAAAAAAACTCGTTTAACTCTGGCTGATGAAGCAGTAGCTATTGTTAATTGTTAGATTTTATATTCATCTAACGTCGCTATAAATCCTTGGTGTAAAACAAACATTTCCACCATTCAAAGGAAGTCATGTTTGTTATGACTTCTTGCATAACTGGTCCTGCATATGGAGGAATGTTTGCTTGAAGCTTAAGGTACACTGTCGTGAAACTCAGCGAAAAATTATCTTCCGTATATTCCATAGCCATTGATTTTTCCGCTTCTGTTAATTTAAAATTTCGAAATTGCATGGACGGTGTAAGTGCAAAAGCTGCAAAATGACAAAGTTACATTGCAAATAAATAGCGATCATTAAATAATTTCATAGCGATCATCAATTTTATAGCGATCAATAGCGATCATACCTTACATAAATATTTTTCTTCAGTATTTTTGATAATTTGTATAACGGATCAATATCATGTTTCTGCCCATAACTGTCTATTGTTTCAACTAGAATTACTTCTCCGTCCTCTTTTATTACACACGCACACAATATGGGCTCGTTTTTAACATTCGACCATCCGTCAAGAATAAAACAAACTATTTGATCTTTTAAAGATTGCACAAAATTAATTTGCTCTTCTTCATGTACTAAACGTATAGATAAAATAGATAATCTCTTTCAGAAGGAGGGTTATATCCAGGTCGGGCCATGTTGCAAGATTTATTAAATTCCTTATTATTAACTTTTCTGAAAGCAACATTTTCCGCATACAAAATATAGCTCGGTGCTTATCAAACTTATTACTGTCATATTTACTAATTTTTATCACATTTATCAATTGTAGCTGTATTCTGTTTCTGTAATGATTTATACGGGCCAAGTCAAATGTTGCCGGAGAAGTAGTTGCACGTCTTGGCAGTTATGTCGAATACACTTAGCCCAGAATCTAAATTTTCATAGTTAAAGAAACCATTTAAAGAAACCAGGTCCGCCAACTTGATATCGCTATCTATCAATATCACATCTTATTATATATGTTGCCAGCATAGTTCAACCTGAATGCATCTGATTGACCATTATTGTCAATTGGTTTCGAAATTTGTTTTGAGAACCAAAATTTTATTGCATATAACACAAAATGTTGAACTGTTTAGTTTAATATTAATTATTAATTTAAATTTTTAATAGTTTTGTCTGATACATTTTTTTTAATTGAAAAGCCTTCTGTTTGAAAATTATGATACCTAAATGTATCGACATGAAACACTGGTGAAAAAATGACATTTAGCTCAACAGTATTGTCAAATGAATTATAATGTATCGGTTGCGTTTAGTATTCAACATGTTTATTTTACGTAACATGTTGCCAACAGTTGGTAAAAGTGGTTTCCCTTTAGTAGGGAAATAAATAATAGATAACTTTAAAATAAATTTAAGTAGCCGGCGAAAAATTCGAATACTATAAAGAACTAGCTGACCCGGCGAACTTTGTTTCGCCCCAAATTACTTCGTCCGAGCAAACACTTTTGTCCTTCACGAAAATTGATTTTGATGAGAGAAAAATCGAGAAACTCAGCTCAATTCTCAACAGACGTTTGAGTTAGACGATTGAGTGGCCATTCCATTCACTTTTTCATCGAACTCAACACTAGAGTTAGGTTTATGGGTGCGTTCGTTCGTTCGGTCATTTGTTCGACCAATCATCTTTTGTACAAAAATTCAGAATCGGCATTTTTGAGCAGTATGATTGGTGGAAAAAATTGTCAGAATGAACAAACGAACGCAACCATAAAGGCGGCATAATGTATTGAAATATGAATGAAAGGTCGATTCAAACTTAGACATCTATCGAAAATTTGGTTGTTTTTTGCAAATTGACTTTGTGATTTGTTAATCGTCATAGGGAACGCCAAACGAACGAGGAACTGAATGCACTTGTAAATAGACAAAATAAATAGATTGGATAAAAACCAAATTGTAGTTTGTATGCAGCCTCCGGTGGGATTCGACTCCAGCACCTCCCAACCCAAGCGCCGAAACTTTAACCACTGCACCATCTGTCTCATAAAAATGTACACACAAAATTCATATAAAAATAGCTTTTTATTCGATTTTTCTGGTTTAGTAAATTGGTAAAATAGCATTTTTGTCTAAACTATATTGTTCTGGCTGAGGAAATAAGTTTGGTGTAAATATTTTCGAGAAAAAGTTGAATGGGAAAACATTTTTCCATATAGAAATTTGTGCAAAAAAAAAGTTTCCCAATTAACTTCGGTTTGAAAACTTTTGCACTTAATTTATTCCTTCAATAGGCTAAAAATACAATTTGGACAAAAATGCTATTAAAATATTTTTCCCAATTTCCTATTCCCAGGGAAAGCCAGAATAGAGCCACAGGTCACTAGGATCTTTCGGCTTTTCCTTCTGAACTCCAACGTTATTATTTTCTGATCCGATAAACATATACAAGGTCTTCTACCCGAAAATTTTACTTCTACTTTGCACAAACCTTACTTTTAGGATAACCCCATAAAAAGAAATCGGGTGTAGTTAAATCGGGTGACCATGGATGCTAATCCACATTACCAGATTTCGAAATTAACTATTGTGAAAACATTTCTCGTAACAATTTCATGGCTTCTCTAGCAGTATGACATGTGGCACCGCCCTGTTGAAACCACATATTCACACGATCGCCAGTGATTGTAACAGCTGAACTATCCGGATTTTCGAAAAAGTATGGTCAAATGACTCCTCCAGCCTAAATTGCATACAATACCGTCACTTTAAAGGGATGTATTGGTGATTGATGAATTATTTGTGGATCTTCTACTGCCGAGAATCGGCTGTTTTGTTTGTTTACATGTCCACTTAAGCAAAAAATGAGTTTCCGCTCATAATTAATTTTTCAAAAAAACCCGGTTTGTCATTGTCAAGCAACAGCATCTTATTTGCATATATATGAACAGCGCCGCAAATGATCTCTTGGTAGCAGCGTTTTTCGTAAACAATAAATTTTTTAATATCATTCAAAAATTTCAAAGCTCCCATGGAAGCTTCCATACTTCCAGTATACATATTTCTACTAAATTTCGCAAAGATCTCCCAAATAATGCAAAAAGTCTAATTAAGAAATTACGGCTATTCGGAATGGCCAATCCGCCAGGTCCTTGGAGATGCCAAATTTTGGAGAAATAAAGTTTTGTCCTGAATTTACGGTAAAATTTAAAAAATTATCTGTACAAATTATGTCCGAAAATTATTTTACAATCTTCTTATTTTTAAAAGTTTTTTGTAAATGCTATATACACTGCGCCAAATAATGAACAAGTTCGTTTACGGTCTCAAACAGCAGCAATTTTTATTTTACTCAAAAAAGTCATTAAAATCTAAAATAAATCTGATTCCAGTATAAAAATAAGACAAAATTTCCTTGAATTGCAGAAGCAAAATTATTTTTTGAAAAGTGTTATTTCACCAAGCATTCAAATCTGAGTATTTTTCGAAAAATGTTCTTTTCGTTTAGCGCAGTGTACTTTTCAAAATATTTGCAAGCGGCCACTTCTGATGGACTAATTTTTGGCGAATATCATTGGGATCTCCCGATTTTATAAGAAGCTAGTATGAAGTTTAGTTTTGATCAATCGATCCATCTTCAGCTGTACAGGGCCAAAGTTTTGTTGAAAACCAAATTTATAGAATTTTGTATCGAAGCTAGCAGTTAGTTTTGCACATGCGGAATATTCTGTTCGTGAGGTTTTTTTTTACATTCCTTTAGAAAATAATTACCAAGTAATCTGAATACATTGTTTTTTTTTCAATTTTTTTCAAGTCACAAAACCATCTTTCAAATCAAAAACACAATCGAACTACGCCCCCGAGTCACGCTCGAGCAAATCACATAAGTGGTTAAAGCAAACAAACGAAATTTTTCTTCATCACTTAAGAGGGCCACTCTCATCGTCTTATCACACTTTTCCAAAATATAGCAAACAGTAGACTTAAAGAACGACACTATTATTAACACGTTCACGACGGCGCTGTAATTTTTGCTCCTCGCCCATTGGCGGCTGCGCTTAAAGCTTTTCGCTCTATCGGACGGGAGCTAATCCAGCCGCCCTATTCCTGAATACGATTTTTTTTTGTATTTTTTTTTTTTATCTAAATATTTGGTGTTACATACCGTCTAATAGCACAATCAAATGCGTACCACCGGTGGTACGCACCGCCCGATGAGACAGTTTAGTGTGGACCACCGGTGGTACGTGCCGGCGTGAACGTGTTAAAGATATGAAATCGGTATATATTTATCATGTTGTAGCAATTTAGGATAAATAACAGCACAAAATTTAATTTAACATATAGTACATAGTTGAAAATTTGATTAATTTGTTAAAGAGCTATAAAAAATTATAGCTCATTAAAACTGGCGAAGTTGAATAGTAGCAAACATAATTAAAATAAAATAAACAAAATCAATGCAAAACCATTAATTATATAATTCTCTTACCAAAATATCCCTACGATCACTTGAGCGCTCCCGTGATAGCGAAGAAAGCTGGTTTGGAAAGTAAACTTTTATATTCTTACTTCCACAACACATTTACTTAGCAATTTTTTAATTATTTTTTTTTGCTTTTCACTTTCACAAATTTAATTAGTCATTTTTATGCAATTTTTTTTTCTCATTAGAACTTGGCATTTCAGATTTTTTTTTTTTTGATAAAATAATTTGATTAACACTAATTGCTAACATGGAATATAATTGAAGCATGCAATATTAAATAAGGAAGAAATCGGTCAAACGTTTTATGTTGCAGTGCGGCTTTATGTTGATTGGTACAAGCGGTAAATATTCTACCAGCAGTAGAGATTGTACAGTTTACCGTCAACCCTCTAGTCACCACGTTTTTTTTATTTTATTTTGTTTTGTTTTATTTTGCGGAGGTGCAATTGAATATTCTGTTTATATTTTCGATTAGAATATGGTTTTTAATTCATAAAATGTAGATAAAATGTTTAGCTGATCGATCCAACACAACGATGGTTGGTTTAGTAATGTAGAAACGTAGAGTTAATTTCATTTGCATCTGCTGTATTGAATATTTGTACATTTAAAAAATATCACAGTTTAAAACATTTTTTCCAATTTTATTCAAATAATGAGAAATTTTTTATTCTTTCAAGTAAAATGAAAAATAAGGAGAGTATAAGATTTTGTTTAAATCTTGTAAAAAAGAATAGTTGCGTGTTCCGGCTAAAAATGCATATGAAATTGTAATGCTAAAAAATCAATTACATTAATTCGGCGTACTAGAACTATTTTGAAAATCGTTACTAGGTTTGTTCCATTATTCCATCCTTGCAGTTATGCCGACCTTTCCAAAATTATTCTGGCTTTAAATCATTAAGTAACCATTTATCTATGCCACCGTAATCGAATATTCCGTGTGCAACAATCTTTGGGAAATGGTGGCCGATCTTGAAATGTTTCGATTTCGTAACATATAAAATCGAAAATTCCGCCACGAATATTCCTATATTATGAAACTTTTTTTTTTGGAGGATTGAATTTAATTGGTTTGTAATTTCACTCCATAAATGTTCGGTTAGGTTTGGGTTTCAGTGGTTGACACTTAGGCCATTTTTGGCCCATTGCGATACCTCGCATTCACGCAACATCCGTAACCCATTCACCTATACTCACACAACCACAGTATACCACCTTCACATTGCAAGCTCTGTGTTACCCTGTACATTGACATGGACGGTGGGTTGGCGCTGAATTCTGCACTCCATCAGAGGGTCTTAGTTGTGTTTATTAACATCACCGATTGTAATCGATGATGAAAATTCGATCTGCATCCAGCCACTGATGGGATTCGAACTCAGTACCTCCCGGTCCAAGTGCCGAAGCTTTAACCACTGCACCACTTGTCCGGTACGGGTCCCATTTGAAACGCGATATTTTAAAACGCGATACGGTACAAAACGCGATATGGAACAATACGCGACATTTCAAAATGCGATATTTCAAAACGCGATAAAGTACAAAACGCGATATGGTGCAAAACGCGATATTTCAAAACGTGATATTTCAAAATGCGATACGGTGTAAAACGCGATACGGTACAAAACGCGATATTTCAAAACTCGATATAGTACAAAACGCGATATGGTATACAAAACGGGAGTTTAGGATCGGATTATATCAGGCGGGTGAAGGGGAAATGTAATTTCAGTTTATAGGAATTTAAAAATCGATAGAGGCGGGAGTATATAGGACCGGTATCAATCGGGTCGCTGCGCTCCCGTCGCTTCGCAATGGACATTCTGTACCATAACGCGTTTTGAAATATCGCGTTTTGAAATATCGCGTTTTGTACCATATCGCGTTTTGTACCATATCGCGTTTTGAAATATCGCATTTTGAAATATCGTGTTTTGTACCAAATCGCGTTTTGTACCATATCGCGTTTTGAAATATCGTATTTTGAAATATTGCGTTTTGTACCATATCTCGTTTTGTCATATCTCGTTTTGAAATATCGCGTTTTGAAATATCGCGTTTCTAGCGGATCCGGTCTGGTACAAATGTTGGATAGTCTTTTTATTTTGAGGCACATTATAAAAAATGTTGGCTATGTCAACATTTTTTTTTCCGTAAAAGAAATTAAAATGTCAAATTGGCGATCATTGGTAACCAAAAAAAAGACAATAAAATAAGTTTGAAATAAATTAAATAAATTAAACTAGTCAATTTTTATAAAATAATTGAGTAGCTTACATTTTAAATAGTAATTGAAGTATTTTATTTTAATAAAAACTAATACGCATACTCGTTTGTTTTCGTAAATTGACATTTGATGTAAAATTTGATTTCGATTTTTTTTGGTTCATAATAGGTCTGATTATACGATTTTCGAATTTTACGAAAAGAAAAATATTTCGTAATTGGAATATTCACGGCGAATCGAATTATACGAAATCGAAAAACATTCATAATAGGCCCCTAAATTTAATTCCAATTGATTGAATTCTGAACAAATATGAAAATAATTTATCTTTTTCTAGTGGCTTACTCTTGAAAACGCGGATTCAAAAGATTCTAAAACCCAAAAGCCCGGTAAACGAAACCTCAGAAATCGTAATCCCAGAAATTTAAAACACAGCAATTTAATGAAAAATCCTGTTTTTTAAACTGCATATCGCTATGTTTTCAAAATTCAACTAAAATTCAATACTAAATAGGAATTATTTATTAATCGTAATTTGAACTAAGGGATTGGTATTCTATTGAAAATGTTGGAGGTACTTTAGGTATTTTGCCATACTGAATGAGCCCGACTAACTCTTAACCGGCTAAGGTACAATTTGGTGAGTATTGTAGGATCTGGATTAAGTTCTAAAATATGGCTATGCATAATTAGACATACATATTGATTGCGGTATACTAACACTAATTTTGAACAAAATTCTGGAATTTAGCTCAGCTGCGTGGAATCGAATTATTTCGTTAACTTAAAACGCGATCATATCCCTTTTTCAGCCCGTTATAAAACCCGTTAAAAAACTAAACGCCAAAACAAACTATTGTAATACACATTTGTGTATTGTGGACTTAAATTGAAGTAAAATAGTTTTTTTCTGGCCGCAAAAGGGATATAAAGCAATTTTTTATCTGTTAGAGTATGTGTTTCAATTTGTCCTTGGTGAATGAAATTCGTCCATTTCACAATCAACTAAATTCGATTTTGGTATTCAGCTATGCCTATGGATACCTTGGCCATTTCTTAGCCAATTTTTGCCAAATTGAGATTGTAGGGTCCGGGTAGTGAAATTCTTAAAAGAAAGCCTTTCTTATTCTTCTTTTCTGAAACTTATGGCCATCCCTTAACCGGTTATATGGTCAAATAAAATTTTTAGTGTGGCATGGGTATTCAAAAAACAAAAAAAAATATGTATGGAATTTTGTAACTAAGCTGTTTTGAATGAAACTCTCATTTCCCAATCGATTTTGATCAAATAAAAAATATGAAATTTGAAATCCACCAGTAAAATTCACCTTTTATTTATACCAATTTTTAGGACCCAATTGTCACTGACGATAAATTTGCGCGTTTAAATATATTAGGGGATGTTCACTATATCAGAAATTGGAGACAAAGAGATACTACATACTTACGTATGCCACTTATCTTAGACATTTCTGATATTTGACCAATTTTTAATAAGTTGACCATCCCCATATTTATTTAAACTAATCTTTGCCAACTACCCACATATGCCGTATATCTTAGATATTTCTGCAAATTGGTATATTTTTGGTATATCGAACAATACATAATTTGTTTAAACGCGCTTACTAATCGTCAATATCAAGTGGGTCTCGAAAATCGTATAAATAAAAGGTGAATTTTGTAGTTCCCTGAATATCTTAGTAAAGCATGGATTCTTAGCTTTAAATTTCTTTACCTATATTTTAATACTTTGAGATCTCAAAAATCATTATCCTTAAAATTTTGTTATAAGTACTTTACGTCCTTAAAGCTAGCAGAACCCATCCAGCAGAACAATATAAGATGTTATGAGCAGTTATAGGCTAATAATAGACTCACTAAATCTTACTATTAAAAATTGTTGGGCTCCGACCATTCCAACTAAATCGATGGGTTACAACAGTAAAATTAAAAGCTAATTAAGTACCCAAAACGCACTAAAATTTTCCTTTTCTTAGCTGGCAGAACTCAAATCGAGAATTAAACCAAAACCGAAATTAGAACGTTAAACAAGATTGTTTTACAATAACAAGCTCATTATGGCTCAATCAAACGCCCAATTAAACAATTTTGGGCTCCACTCGTTCTTGACCAAGCTATATGTCCTAAATTTAATTTAAAGTTTGCAGAATTCAATTCGAATATCGGAGCAAAACCGAAATTACAACGCAAACCACTCATGACATTTTGTAATAAAAAGCTCCATTCAAAGTATTGGGCTCCACTTGTTGTTGACCAGCCAATATGACATTTAATTTAATTGTAGCAGAACCAAGTCTTTTCGGGGACCAAAGCTCTTCCAACACTTTCGCGGTTCGCTTTTCTCGTCCTTACTTTAACGCTGTTGCTAGCCAATTCGAGGACGTACGACTATAGATCCGATCACAGATCGTAATCTGATGATGAAAATTCACGTCAACGCTTTAAACACTGTGCCGTTTGGTCGGTAAAATAAGATCTATTGCCATACGAAAAAAAATTGGTTTTGGTGCGATTTTCGATTTGCGTTCTGCTAGCTTTAAATTAAATACCTTAACGCTTGGCTAAAATCGACTGGAGCCTACAATTTTTTAATGATGTGGTTGATTAGGACATACGAGCTTAACATTACTTGGTACGTCAATATAGATCTTCTTTTGCATTCTAATTTTGGTTTTGGCTTGATTTTCGATTTGGGTTTCGCTAGATCAAACTTAATTGACCTAAATATTTGTCAAGCACATATCTAAACTTTTAGTGATTTTTGAATCAGGCCATAATGAACCGTTTATTATTTGTATGTTAACTGATCTTGTTTTACGTTATAATTTTGGTTATGAATCCAGGTTATGGATTCCTGATTTGAGTCTAGTTTTAAATGAAAAATCCTAAAGCTTGATCAAAAGCGAGTGGAGCCAAAAATTGTTTAATAGAAATTATTTACTTGTCAATAGATCTTGTTTTACGTTCGATTTGGGTTCTGCTAGCTTTAAACTAAATGACCTATAAATCTTGGTCATGAATGAGAGGAGCCTAAAATTTTTTAATAGGGCATTTACACCATAATGAGTCTTAAGCTATAACCAGCGAGTCTGTAAGAGTCAGTTACGAAACCTTACAGAATTTAACGAAAATGTTTTATTACAGAATCTTTGACAGTTTGACCAGCGAATCTGTAACACGATTATTGTCAATTGAATTTTTAAATTTCAATTTACTATACATCCTACAAAACGGCAGAACAAATTGAATAGATAATATCTATTTATAAATAAATTATTGATAAATTACAAATCAACCATGCCACGATGGTATGACATTTATATTAGAATTGTTTTTATATTAGAATTGTATTCAATTTTGAAGTTTCCTTCAGTTTGAGCGATAATTTTCGCTCTTGTTACGGATTGCTAAATGACAATTCAAATTTAACGAAACTGAACGAAAAGTACTTTGGGTTTCGCTGGTCAGTAATGTCAATAAACATACATTTTTCAGATGTCGCTTTGTTACTTAAATTTCTTACAGACTCGCTGGTTACGCCTTTAAACTGTTTGTATGTCAATAGATCATGTTTTGCGTTCTAATATCTGTGTTGATCCGATTTTGATATGGACTCTGCCAGATTTAAATAAAACAACTTGAAGCTTGGTCAAAAACGAGTGAAGCCAAAACTGTTTAACCACTAAGTGACGGTTTTTTTCGAGTAAAGTGTGTGCATAAATTGTCAGGTTTTTTTTTACATTTCTTTAGAAAATAATTACCAAGTAATCTGAATACAATGTTCTTTTTTCCAACTATTTTCAAGTCACAAAACCAGCTTTGCCTGAGCAAGACTCGGGCAAATCAAAAAAACAATCAAACAACGCCCCCAAGTCACGCTCGTGCAAATCACTCAAGTGGTTATTGATTGGAGGAGAGATTTGTTCTGCTAGCTTTATGGACGTTATGTTTTCTGTTTCCAAAACTTTTCGAAATTCGTATTAATCTATTTCAATTTGTCACGCAGATTTTCAAAGTCGTTCGTGACGTAATTAAACTTTTAACTATTTACGACAAATTTTTAAAAATTTTAACAATGCTTTAACTGCTTAAGGCTTTATTCTGCAATGAAACATATTTTTTCAGTAAAAAAAGAGCGAGAAAAAAATATAATTTCACCACATACCAAAACGAAACAAAAGAAAATTCAGTAAAATTTTACTGACAAAATCATTTATATGTAGTGGTGTGTTGCCATAACAAAACGGAACAAATAATAACCAGAGTATTTTTTATAGCAACATTCTAAATGTACTTTTACATAAAAAAAGTATATGATGATATTATGGTGCACTTAAATTCCAATAAAAAAATGAAATTGTCGAAGTAAATTTACTTTGTGAAGTTTTGTTGGTTATGTGATTTCCAAGATGTCAAAATATATGTCCACAAAATGTTCCCATAAATTTTGTTTCTGTCACTCTAATATAATTTTTGATTAGTTTTCTCTTTTTGTTTCTTCAGTATATTTTACTGAATAAATTATTTTTCATAGTGGAATAAAGGCTTTAACTAATACACATGCAATGTTATTATTTCGGCAATTTGTGTATTCCGCCCAATTTTTTTTGGTCGGAATCTTCATGGTCGCCTTAAATAAACGTACGACGACGTTGTTTTCTATGTTTACGATGATATTGACGAAACTCATTTTTTTTACAAAAATTTACTCACCAATAATATGCAATGTTAGTTTGCGACTTTTTCAGGGAAGTCTAATTTAAAACCTTTTGCTTTCACAGTCTTTAGTTGACTTTTGGAATACTTGTTAGAACTGCCGCTTGGTGTCTAGGGTACAATTATAAAACTAAAATGTTGAAATAGGTAGATGATTGATCAAATATTTTTTGAATCTGGGTTTCCGAACAATCATAATAAACAAATTAGCTTATTGTATTATAAGCGTAAGTGACTAATACTTAAACATATCAAATGCTAACTTATTTCAGCGAACATTCAAATGACAAATGTATGTATTTGAAACGTGACTTCAATTGAAATATGCAAACCAAACTACAAGGTTGAACAAGTTTTTATTTGAAAGTACATTTAGTGTGTAAATTCGTTATTCGTTCAATCAACTGTAGTTCAAGATAAAAATACATATGCTTAGTGTATTCAATAAATGATTCATTCGTTTTTGCAGCAATAAAAGCTAACAAAAAATGTCAAATTGTGTGCGATTACATATGATTAATTAATTAAAACTAAAATAAACTTCAAATATTTTAAAAGCTTTCTAATTTCTCAAACTTGTTTGTGAGAAACTTTTTATCTTGTTTAATTAAGTTGATTATACATTCAGAGTTGTGAGACCAAAACTTTTATGAAAACTACCATGTGTGATAGTTCAAACTATAAATATTTGTTATTTATGTCGGTAACATGGTCTAACTATATACATATATAGCTAAAAATAGTACGGAAAGAAAGCTTTATATACTCGAAAATTTGAGCATAGTTAGTTATAGCTAGAAAAAATAAAAATATTTTCCAATTATCTATTTTTAATTTGGAAGTAAATAAACAATAAATTATTTAGCTATAAATACTTAATGTATATACAAATAATAAGAAAATCGTTAACATTTTTTTAAGTACATCAAGCATCTGTGTTTATTATGTATGTGAAATACTTGATGGGAAGGTATTTGTGATAATTAATAAGTCTCGATAATCTCTATATAATTTCTGTATATAGGTAATTCTAATCAATATGTAATAATAATAATAATAAAAGGAAAATATAATAAAATATAAAAAAGAGCAAAACCAAACAATATTTTCTTGTTATGTATTTATTTATTTACTTTTTTTTTTGTTTAAAGGTAGCTTTTCTTCTTTAAGCAAATAAATTTATTAACCGACAATCATAAAACAAAAAAAAATCGAAATAAAATAAAAATCACCGTTAAACAGTTTTATTGCAGTTAACAAGTGTTTTTCTGTTTTGTTGCTTTTCTTTTTTTATGATTTTTGTTTTTTTTTTTTTTTTTTTGGAAAATGTATTATTATGTTCCAAGGAGAGTGGAACGAGTGTAAGTGGAAAATATAAATGAGTTTCATATTATAAAAATGTGTATAGAGTTCGTACGACCATATATACATACACTCGTAAGAGGAACTAAATTTATTTGGATTTTATTGTTTTCAAAAATTTTATTTGGTCTCGCATGTTTTCCCGACACACAATGATTCTGTACGCGGAAACATATTATTAGCGTAGTGCCTTTAAGAGATTATTGAGATTTATGTAAAGTATAATATTAATTATGTTCAATTATTACTGGAAAATGTATTTCTTATAGCTTTAAAGGTTTCACGGACTTTTAAATTGCGTGGTATATGAACTTAATTGATTTTTCTCTTGAATATACATTGAAACTTAATAGTTGTTCACTTGGAAGATTATATATATATTCGTATTTCCGAAACCGATTAATTAGATATGAATATGAGTGCATTTGCATTGTTTGTATATTCTTAGTCCTTATTAAACAATGGTACCGATTCTTGCGGTAAAACATTGTTGTATTATTTTATTTCTTCTGCGCTTCCTGATACAGTGACTCTATTCATAAAATTCATAAAATGTGTGACAACAGTTTCTTAGTAGAATGTACTATGCGTAGTGAGTTAACTAAATTGGTTACTTAAACAGGATGTCTGCATAATTGGCTCACATTGTCAGATCTTTTGATATGAAAATTAATTTAATGGAATTTGTTACATTTAAACTAGAGAGAAACATAAGAACTTAGCCAATATTCAAATTTATGTTAAAAGTAAAATAGTGCTGATGATTGTTTCTTTAACACAGTTAATCTTTTAAGTGAAATAATTATAAGTGATCGAATTCATCCATAGATATTCAACTTAGAACGGTATATAATGTACTCTTAGTCCAAATATAAAAAAAAATATCTCAATTCAATCCCATTAAACGTTATTAACATAATTTTATTTCTTAATCAAACAAAAAGGTGGCGATCATTTAAAATATATTTGAGAAATTCGTTTTAGTTATAATACATTTTTCTTTCTCTGGTTTCTGACGTCAAAAATAATAAAAAATTTAATTGTTTAACATTAAACAGTTTTGATGCAGATCATGATTTGTGTTAAACTTCACACAAATATTTTATTCTTGATTTATGAGAAATGCTTAGAAAAGATATGCTTTCGTCAAGTTTACTTTAATGCTCTCGTGATCATTCTGAAATAATTCGATACCTTCATTTATTGAACAAAGTATCGATACAAAATAGTAATTAATAGAAGCAATAGTAATTAAAATAAAAATCTAGATTTTATGAGAGTGAAATACATACCAAAAATAATACGAAAAATTTACACTGTTAAATAAAAAAAATATTCACATTGGAATTGTTTTGTAGTGAAATTGCAACATTTTTAGGTAATCTGTAACATTTATATTAGAGAAGTCCCTGAATCCCTAATAGTGTCGCTGTAAAGGTCAAATAATTTTCTAACGAAACGAGGTAAACACGAGAAAGCTTAAATTTACTTAAGTTTTAGGTAATTCCAAAGAAAGTTATTTTAGACAATATTTTTATTTTTATCTCTCCGATCCAAGCGATGTTCACCGGGTCTCACCTATACGACCGAATGCTAAATCAAACACCCCACGTGAGTGGTGAACAAGATTAAATTAGGATAATTTTAACTAGTCCTGGGTGTTTTAAAATAATTGTGGTTTTTAATTATAATCTATTTTAAAATTTTTCTGTTACCACTCCGAGAGATGTTCTCAGTTTTTTAATATATTTTAGAATAGCGCAGACTAAGTTCTAACACTGAAATAAACATGGTTAATTTATGATATTTACTGTAACATACAGGCTATACTAAGAAAATTCCATGAACTTTTATACATTTTCAAATTTTATTTCCCCGATCCTAGAGATGTTCACGGGGTCTCACCTTCATGGTCAGATAGATCAGTTAAATGCCCTATGCGTGTGGTGAACGGGATCTTATATTGGTGATTTTTAACTTCTCTAGAGACATTTTACATTCGTGTCCCGTTTTCACAATATTGATAGAAAATTTTCTGACCTAATCGAATATATGAAAGAGATCCCGTGAACATTTCCGGGCTATGGAATATAGTCCTAAACGTACAAATGCCTCTGGACAAGTTAAAAATCATCATAATTAAATCACGTTTATTACACGCATAGAGTTTTGACCAATCTATCTGACCATGTAGTTGAGACCCCGTGAACATCTCTATGATCTGTAAAATAAAATTTAAAAATTTATTAAAATTCATGGAATTTCTGTATGCCACAGTAAATATCATCATAAATTAACCATGTTTATTTCATTGTTAGAACTTTGTCTGCGCTATCCTAAAATACATTTAAAAAACATCTGTGAACATCTCTAGCGAAAAATTTGAAAGTACATTGAAATCGAACCCACAATTGTTTAAAATACGCTGGGCAAGTTAAAAATCATCATAATTAAATCTTGTTCACCCCTCACATGACGTTTTGATTTAGCTATTCGGTCAATAGGGTAAGATGCCGTGAACATCAGAGTTTAAAAAAAAAATCTTTAGCAAGTTGAAACACAACAGCGACACTATGAGGGACTCAGGGGCCTCTGATATAAATGTTAAAGATTATCTAAAAATGTTTCAATTTCACTACAAAACAAATCCAATTCGAATACTTTTTAAATTTAACAGTGTGTAAATGTTTGGTATGTATTTCACAGTCATCTTAATTGCTTTGGAGTCTATATGAAATCAATATATCAATTATTTGATCATTATTTTTATTTGGAAGCAATTTAACATATTGAACAAACTATAAAATATTTATACGAGGAGTACTTATCAAGACGAGAACAATTTCGAGATCGTTTCATTATCTTCTTAATTACAACAGAATGATTTGCTAAAATTTAGCAGAAAAGTTATATCTACCTTATCGTTGAATCAATTACCGTATAAACGAAACTAGATAGTTACTCCATTTTAAATTTACAACCACCAATGAAAAATCTTTCTGCTCGCCTACCCTGACTCACGTTTCGATATTTACAAAATCATCTCACAACCTTTTATTTGTCGTTTTACTGCAGAAGTGATATGTTGGCACTGAATTTCCACGATATATTAAACGTAAATTAAGCAAACTTCAAGGATGGTTTAATCCACTGTTTCTAAACGTAAATAAGAAATAATATAAAAATCAAGAAAACAAAATTTTTTCTCTAAACATATTTTTAATTCAGAGCAACACGATTTTAAACATTCTTAAAATTAAAGTAAAATCATTAACGACTCAATTAACTTTAATGTAAATGTTTTATCAGGTCCCGTCCAAGTTAGTAGAAAGATGTATTTTTTGATATAATTCAGCTAGTCATGTCTGCCAAATTATATTTGTGAAGAATATGAGCTTTTTGAAAGTCTAACGTACATACATTTTTAATCAATTATCACCAACTTCAAACCCTAAAACAGAATAATCCTAGCGGGTTTAGTTTAAAATTTTATGCCTTCACGTTAAATCTGAAATTAAAAATAAGTTTTAAACTTTTTTAAAATTATAATGAAATGTATAGATTCCAAAAATACACAAATTGAAATTAATGAAATTTTAGTGCTTTACTTTTTTTAAAATTATAATGAAATGCATAGATTCCAAAAATACACAAATTGAAATTAATGAAATTTTAGTGCTTTACTGATACTTGTTCTTAAAGAAAAAAAATAAATAAATGCCACAAAATTTAACTTAGATTCTATTTGAAGCATTGTTTAAAATATATTCCTATGTTTTAAAATATCGAGCTTTAATATCACAAATTCGATCAGAACGATATCTACCGGAAGTAACACCTTCCATCGGCGCTTTTTTTCCAAAATATTTTGAAAGATACGTACACAAATTCAGCCGCTGCTTATCCCAGATGGATTAATTGATCGGAATGAATTTAATATTTAGAACGAGATGCAGCTTTATTCTCTATGGGAGAAATGAGCGTCTCGAATATATTTATAATATGTAGAGCTAAAACAAAGAAATTTAAAACAAAAAGATGTAGGTAAGACGGTTTATCCTTACTTTTTGCGTCCGTGGTTCTTTTATCTTAGGGATTTTTAATTTTAATTAAAATTTCACATTGTGTTTGCTCAAAGTGAACTCAAATGTGTCAACAAATTTAAATGTTTTTAAAATAATTCTCGTATTTTTGGGAAAAAAAAACATGCGGATACGTAATTTTTAGGCGATACCATCGTATTCCCGAATATTTTAGTACCAAAATGATGTTCTTGACTAGATCAAAAATTTACTAGTAGGCAGTTTCTCAAATACTAAATTGCCAAAAATAAAAAGGCCGAAAAATATTCCAAATCACCTTTTGTAAATTTTTGATTTTTCGCGCGAAAAATTAATCTCAAACAAAAAAAAAGAAACAAAAATTGCGTTTAATTTTATATTTATTTAAGTCTATTAAATGAAAATGAAATGGAATCCGCTCGAAACGAGATATTTCAAAACGCAACAAATGGTACAGAAAGTGCATTGCGAAGCGACGGGGGCGCAGCGACCCGCCTGATATAACCCGATCCTAAAATATCGTTTTTTGTACTATATCGCCTTTTGAAATATCGCATTTTGAAATATCGAGTTTTCTACTAAATCGAGTTTTGTACTGTATCGCGTTTTAATAATATATCGCGTTTTGAAATATCGCGTTTTGATTATTCGCGTTTTAAAATATCGCGTTTCAAATGGAACCCAAAATAGTAATATATATTTTATATTTTAAAAAAATACCTTAAAAAAATTATGTAATGATTTCATTTTTTCAAATCTTCCAAAAATAGAACCAAATGAGTCGGAATCTGCGCGCGCAGATTTCGACTAATTTAGTTTTATTTTTGGTAAATTTTGGGATTTTTAATTCGATATTTTTATTTTTTTGAGATTTTGTGTCCGAGCAATTTTTTTTTTGGTAAATATATTTTTCGTATTATGAGTTTTGAGATTTTTGGTGTTTGGATTATTATTTTCGGGGTGGCATTTTGGGATATTTTTTTCGCTAATAAAATTTTTGGCTTTTCGATACCAACCCAATTTTTAGATTTAGTTGTAAATTTTATAAACAGTAAACCAACATTGGAGAAAATAGTTTGACATAAGCGTTACATACATTAGATATTAAGAATGGTATTGGTAAAAAATCAACCAAGCTCAAGTTAAAATTTTGTTATAGTCTAATTAGAGGTCTGTTGAAGTTTCTAGAAGTTGACCAGATGATGAACAACATTGTTTTGGGTAATCTGAAAACAGACTAGTGTTAAAGCTCAATGAAAGGGCTCAAATCATAGGTCAATTGTATAAAATTTGTTCGTAAAATTTTGAGAACTTTTGATATCAAAAATGTCCGAAAATGGCTGAAATCTGCTTTGACCATGATACAGTACTCATTTTCATATTTCCAGAAAAGTATAATCTAAAATTTTTGTTTTAGCCAATTTCTTTAACGTGTATATCCCTTTTTCAACCAATGAAAAAAAAATTGACGCAACGTAAGTCTAAACCACACAAATGTGTGAGTAAAAAATCATAGAATGTAATGGCGTTTTTGATAAAAAATTTCGCTTCATTTGAAGTACAACCAACACAATTGTGTGTATAGTTATAGTGTTTTTTTCGGACGAATTAAGTTTAAAAGGAATACGCAAACGTGTAAGTTGGGTCAAAACACATACCAAAATAAATTTTTGACATGGTACTTTTGCCCGGCCCACACAATTGTGTTAGGAAAACATAAAAGGGATATATATATATATATAATAGTTTTATGTAGCCTGAATAATGACTTTTTAATTCTGCACTAAAATTTGATTTTGTAAGACAGCAACTTATGCGTGGATTGATTCCACAGTGAAACACATTTTTGCAGTAAAAAATACTGGGAAACCGAAAAAAGGAGAGTATACATATTAAAATTACGTTAGAGTGATAAAGGCAAACAAATGTTGCCATAAAAAATATTGAGTTTTACACTTTTTATGGCAACATTTTCCCCGCTTACTGCAAGTAAATTTTACTGAATTTTTTTTTTGTTTCTTTCTAACAAGTAAAGGATTTATATTTTTATCTCGTGTTAATTTTACTGAAAAAAATTGTTTCACTGTGGAGTTCACGCATAACTCCTTCAAAGTTACACTGAGATTTGACGAAAACCTAATTCATTTTTGTTTTCACTCCAAATTATAAAATAATTTGAACTTTTCTAGCGATTTGCTAAACTACATTTTTAATGGATAAACATAATAGGACAAAACTACAATTTGTAGTACAAAACTATAATTAAGAGTGTTCTTTACTAAAGTAAGGGTAAGTTGTGCAGTTTCGATAAGCATCTGTGGACAGATTTTCTTCTAAAGTTATTTGATATTTAATATAGCTATTATGAAAATCTCAAACTTGGAAAAGTTGTGCAAGGTCGATCGGGAAATACAACAATAAAGTTAATTAAGTTAAATCCATAATCGCGAGCTTAGTTTTGTTTGTTTTTAAATATTTTAATTTTATGATATAGAGATTATTTAAATAAAAACAGATTACCCATAATTTCCGAAAAAAATGTATGAATTCAGAAAATTCCCGATAGAGGAACAGAGATTGTTTCGTATGCAAATACGGAATTTTTCTATTAGGTATAGGTTCGAACGGCAAAGAAAAAATTTATAAACAGACACACTGAAATTTAATTTTTAGGATAGGCTCAACAACAAATTTAATATAATAAACTCTTTAAGCGACTATCCAACAAATTTTGATTCTTAAACTCATAAAAGTGATATAGATTTCCATATTTACTTTGAATTAAGCCGCATTTAATTTAATCAATACATGAAAACTGAACCCATCACCAAAAGGCCTTAGCGTTCGAAATCAATATTCTAGAGACAGTTATTTTGAAAATCAGTTTACGAACATATCAAAGGCGGCCTTACTCCACACTTAAAAAACACAAACCACAAAACATTTTTTCATAATGAACTCTTAGTGAGTTCGAAAGCTCATCGTTAAAATAACAATTAAAGAGCCCAAAATCAATAAAATTATTACTTTATACTATACTCAATATAGAGTTTACAATCTATATACGCGAGAAAATGCATCTAAAATTTTTTGACAAAAGAAAAAAATTACATTCACCTCTTTTTCAAATTTCGAATTTTACTATTTTTCTTTTTAATATTTGCCTGCATTATAAAAATTATTAATATTTATGAACATGTCTGCCATCTACATTTCAGAACAGAAACTGTCGACATAAATTTAATGAAGTATCAAGCAGTATTGCCTGGTACTCTAGGTACAATAGCTACACTACAAAAGGAATAATATATACAGAGGTAAAGTTGCGAACAAAATTTTGAACCAGATTTATCATCAGCCCCTAATATCAATTTTTCGCTCTTTGCGAGCGATTATTTCTGGTTTAGTTATTGTATTTAACTTACATTATAGTACATTGCGTCGTTAAATTTTTCTTCTTTTTAAGTTATTCAGACTCTTAATTTGCCGACAATTTTTAGGAAAACTTGATAATCTAAAATAAATTTGGTGAAAGAAACTATACTGAGCAGTTTCTACCAAATTCCGTAAAATGAAACCGAGAGACTAACTTACCAGACATTTGTATAATTGTTCTTTTGTTAAAGTAGTCTTTTGTTTATTTCAGTGTATTATGATTCAATACGTACATTTAGTACATACATATATTGACCTCTATTCCCTTATACCCTCGACAGACACAAACTAGCTAATTGCGAATTCTAGATTACGTAGCTATTTTTTTCATCTATCTGCTGATATTAACTAACTAACTAACATAACTTGGTAATTGCAATCAAGTTGTAAAAACTCAATAACTATGAAATATAAGAAAGAGACAACGAATGTGTAAGTCTGCCAGGAATTCTATTTCAAATGTCATAATAAATTTTACAATTTCTAGTAAACTTTAGGTCCGTAAGTTTGAACGAAGATTAATCCACAACCGAGGATTTACCCTCGGTTTGGTAAACTTAAATGTGGAGGATTTGATCCAACCAATTTCAATGGATTATTTTCATTTTATTATGATTTTTTATCTTCTTAATATTCATCATCCAACAATTCAGATTATCTGCTTAACGAAAGAAGAATAATCAGAACATTTAAAGAGCGAATGCATACTGATTTTTACGACGAAGATGAGTTTTTGAGAAATTTCAGATTGACCAAAATAGGTTTTTATTATATACTCAACGAAGAGAGGATAGTATTCATAAAGATAATAACGATTATCCGCCTCCCTAGGAAAAACATCTAATGGCCGCTCTCCGTTATAGCGCTACTCATCGTTATAACACGTTCTATTGAAAAAAAAAACATTATATTTACAATTCCTTTTGTTTCTCGTATTTTTCGAGCATCTGTTGGTAACTACGTATGTGTGCGAAATTCGAAAAAAAACATCGCCGATTAATCGTCGACCAATTTATCGACCAATTTAAACCATGGAAAAATCCATGCTGTATAAGATAGCGGAATTTTGACAGCAGAAAATAAGAGATTACGCTACTCGCCGCAAGTGGCATCACTATCACTAAAGAGAATTTATTTTGTTTTGTAATTACCAGAGCAAATTTTTCATTCATTATGTACCACTTTTTTCACTAAATAAAATATCTCAGCGGAATAAAATATTAAAAATGATCCTTAAAATGGCAAATTGATTGATCTCCAAAGTAAAGGAACTCGGTATATAAAATCTTGAAATTTAACATAATTCCGTCTTTCCGCCATTTCTTTTACTAGTAACCAATGCTTTCGATTGTTTTTCTAATACCTTAGGTCATAGTGAGACTATATGGGAAATTTGGGGAAAATTCATGCACTAGAATTTTCACTAGAATTTTTTGATTTTCTGTGGACATATAAGTTATTTTCAGTTTCGAAATTGGCCAAAAACTGAAAATAACTTATTTGGCCGCAGAAAAACAAAATATTCTAGTGAAAATTCTAGTCCATGATTTTTCCCCAAATTTCCCATATAGTCTTAGTATAACCTAAGCTATTAGAACAACAACCGAAAGTATTGGTTACTAGTGGAAGTTTTTGAGATATTGCCCAAAAACTGAAAATAACTTATTTGGCCGGAGAAAATCAAAATAGTCTAGTGAAAATTCTAGTGCATGAATTTTCCCCAAATTTCCTATATAGTTTTAGTATGAACTAAGCTATTAGAAAATCAACCGAAAGTATTGGTTACTAGTGAAAGAAATGGAGGAAAGACGGAATATTGTTAAATTTCAAGATCTCATATACCGAGTTCCTTTACTTCGGAGATCAATCAATTTGCCATTTTAAGGATCACTTTTAATATTTTATTCCGCTAAGATATTTTATTTAATGAAAAAATATATACATAATGAATGATTATGTAATCATGGTAATGGTAATTACATAACAAAATAAATTCTCTTTAGTAATAGTGCTGCCACTTGCGGCGAGTAGCGTAATCGCATAGTTTCCGCTGTCAAAACTCCCTTATCTTATACAGCATAAAAAATCCATGGATTTTTTTACCCACGGATTTTTTGAAAAGATTTTCCTTGTTCAAAATTACGGGCCTTACTGTTGCAGATTCCAAATAAATGAGATGAGGCTGAATGCAAATGTTATGTCGAATGAAGTTTGGTGAAATTTGAAAATTGCGTTTGCGCGGTCAAAGATATGTTATTTGGATATGTTAAAATATCATATTATGATTAATTGGACAATTCATTATTTTGTGAAATTAGAGTTAGAGCTATTTCAACTGCTAAAAACTACGTATTTTTACTATAAATTTCACCAATATTTCTAAAAGGAAAATTGAAAGGTTCACGATTTTTATCACGGCTTTACTTATGCAAATTTAACTAAAATTTTATTCAATTCAATTGAATTATTATTGTGTGTCTAGGTATTAG
Organism: Nephrotoma appendiculata; assembly: GCA_947310385.1. Taxonomy (NCBI): domain Eukaryota; kingdom Metazoa; phylum Arthropoda; class Insecta; order Diptera; family Tipulidae; genus Nephrotoma; species Nephrotoma appendiculata. Next base: position 249,537,179 of record OX371224.1, read on the forward strand.
AACATTTTTCTCCGTCAAACAATGCCAAATATAGACATAACTTTTTGATTTTTCATTAATAAACAGTTACTGCGTTCAGAAAATGATTAGAGCTATACTATAAATGATGCAGAAACAAAAAATTTCTTAAAATAATCTCGAAGGTGATACCCTGGAAGGTTTTTTTGAAACCGTGTTTAATTTGAAAGGGTGGCAGCCAATTAGGAAGTGATCCACTTTAATTACAAAATACCACGGTACCATTTGTATAAGCCACTTGCGGAACACCCTTTATAATCTGTATTATATTTTATCACATTATTTATAAATATTTTAACAAACAACAGAAATATATTCAAAGCATATTGTGTTGCTATATAACACCATGCAGTGGTCCTATTCTGGTAATTTTCCGGGAATAGGGAAATGGGGAAAGAATTTACATATCATTTATGTTTAAATTATTTTTTTCTGGCATACTAAGGTAAAGTTAGAATTTTTTTTTAAAACAAATTAAAATTGGGAAAAATTTTCCCTGCCAGTTTCGCTATGGAAATATTATTCTCAATTTATTAAAATTTACATCAAACTTTTTTTCTCAGTAGGCCAGAAAAATTAAAACAGAAATTGTATGTAAATTCTTTCTCCAGTTCTCTATTCCCGGGGAATTGGCAGGATAGGGCCACAGGAGTTTAAATATGTACCATATATGTATGTAGCCAGTGATAATTTTTTTCTACATCATTAGACGGATGTTATTTTTTTTTATTTAATTAATCATTTTTTATATCAATTTCTGGTTTTTTCTGTCAAATATTTGAAATTTAAGATTAAAATAATTCGTTTAATTTGTCGGTATATATAATATTCCGGATCCGCTCGAAACGCGATATTTCGATACGAGATATGACAAAACGAGATATGGTACAAAACGCGATAATTCAAAACGCGATATTTCAAAACGCGTTATGGTACAGAATGCATTGCGAAGCGACGGGAGCGTAGTGACCCGATTTATACCGATGCTATAATACTCTCGCTCCTATCGATTTTTAAATTCCTATAAACTGAAATTAAATTTCCCCTTCACCCGACTGATATAATCCGATCCTAAACTCCGGTTTTTACCATATCGCGTTTTGTACCATATCGTGTTTTGAAATATCGCATTTTAAAATATCGCGTTTCAAATGGGACCCATAATATTCATATACTTTGAATAAACTCAAAATAACAAAAAAAAAAATCAAATATTAGCTGTGTTGCTTTCAAAATATTACAACAACAATTGCATTGTATTCAAGCCGATTGTCTTAGAATGTTAAGAAAAAAAAATTTAGGATTAGGGAAACAAAATCATTTTATGGTTATGGTGTTTACCGCAAGGCGTTTTTTTTCTATTTTTCTCGAAAAATTTATCTTGTACAGTAATTTAGCATTTGTTATTTGATAGCAAAATACCGAATTTAATTTGTTCTATTTCATAAAATAAAAAAAACTAAATTAAATATTAAGAAAATGAACCAACACAGAAAAATTAAAACGCATTAAAAAATTAAAGCCAAAAATTGTTGCTTTCACATTTCTTAGCTAAGCTAAGCGGATTAGTGAAAGTAACACTACTATTGTTTCTCTCACTAGATTAAAATAGAGAACGACTAGCGATTGCCTCCAAGTGGTTTATTCTTATAAATATTTAAGACGATAACACTCGTACAGCAATAATTACGAAGTAAATCGACCATAATGAATGCAGTTCATGCTTCAGGAGAGAGAAATATAGGATCCTAGAGTTCATACTTCAGTCTTATTCGCCATAAACTCTTTGGACACACGGTTGAATTGAATTTTCGTCAATTAAGGAAATATGTCCACAATTTTTGAGATATATCGTTTTTTTCTCAAATGCACTCAAACGTAGCGTATTCCAGTTACAGAATAATAAGCCGTATTCAAATACAGAATAATAAGCCGTCGGTAAACTTATAATAAAACAAAATCAACACTTCATCTCAATTCATAAGGTCTGTGAACTTTATGAGCATAAAGTTAACTTTAGCCGATATAGAATCGCACATTTAGATAGAAATTATACGCAACATAAAAACCCCGAAACAACACAAAAGCCATAATATAAACCAATAAAAAATTCGTCTCAGAAATCAATAAAAAATGATTTATAAATAAATAAAGTCAAAATAACTCAAACTCATTAAATTCCCATAAAAATTGTGAATTTGTCTCAGAAAATGTCTACACATAATGCTTAAGTGATACAATTAATATTCATATACATTTACACATATATAACATATTTAATTTCATTCATAATTTTTTTTTATTATTAGTTAATAAAATATAAATATTAAATTTCATTGGCGCGAGCGCGCGCTTAAATAATATCAATTTAAAAAAGCAAGAATTTAGTGTTTAAATGATTTATAATAATAAATGTTAATTGTATAGAGTAATAAAAAAAAATTACTATTATGCGGTTATAAAACATACAATATTTAAATAAAATCCAAATACCTTTTATAAAAGAGTTATAAAATAATTTTGGCGCGTAATTTTTTCAAATAAATCATAAACATCCATACATCATAAAAGCCAAACTAATGAACTATTTTTACCTGTATACCAAAGATACATAAAATATTATTTTTAATATTTAATTATAAACAAACAAAATACATTTTATTGCTTCATTTACAACTTCCCAATTTACAACAATAATATAAAAGCTACATGCGTGACATAAAAAAAATACACTAAACACAAATTTAAACACGATAAATTATAACATAAACTGAAACAAATTTATAGTTTTATATATTTTAGGATCATAAAATAATAAACTAAATTGTAAATAAATTATATGGAACATATAATTTTTTTTTTAAAATAAGATCATGTCTTGTTAACCTATTTCATATAAAATATATAGGTATGTTACTAATATTACATAAATTGATTTGGTTGTGGTTGTGGGTGGTGTTAATGCAGGATCAGATTTTTTAGTTTTCTTCCAGCAATTAAAATTGGTTATAAAAAATTAAGATAAATACAAACACACTTACACTCGAAAGATATATACCTAATGTCCAACTGTTACTCGAAAAGTAACGTCAAAATAATAATAATTTAAATTACGATACCGTAAAAAAGCTATAAATTCCTAAACACGTCGTAAAAAAACACATAAAACGATTCTCTGTAATCTTTATACGTAGATGTCGCTTATTCTGCAAACACACAGCACGTAAAATTGTCTATATATACGAAAAATAAATGAATTACAAAATATCTTTATATCATTGCAACTTTTGGCCACCGAAAATAGATGTCGGTAGTATGTAAAGCGTTTCCCCAGCGTCATTAAAATTAAGCAGTGATAAAATTCGGTTACATTTCATTAAGGGGAAATAATACTAAAGACTAATTAAAATAAATATATAATAAAAAAAGCCATAAATAATGTTTTAAACATAATAAATAATTTTCACACTCAACCATGAAAAAAAATATAAAAGTACAAAAAAAACGCAAGAAGAAATGAGATTATTACTTATCAAATTGAATAAAAAAAAATAACCTCAAAAAAAAATAATATAAATATTCCTTTTTAGGATTTTTAATGGCTTTTTTTTATTCGGTTGTGTTGTTTGCGGTATAATGTTTCTCCTAAAATATATATGCTTATGTATATATTTATGTCGTTGTCACAGTACACATGTATATAAACGGATTCACATACGCAGCTGAATTTAAGAATTATTTTGTATTTTCAAAAAAGGATAATTATATTATATACAAATAAAAACAGATGGATAATGGATTTGTAAATTTCAAGTAAATCTTGAATATGCTCTGTTCGTGGTTTATCAATGAAATGCTTCGCTGAATGAATGTGTAAAAAGTGAAATTTATATACTCGTATATACAAAACGTTGGACAAAATATCATGTAAAGTATATATACGTACTTTATTTGGGATTTCTTTTTACTTTTTTTTATTTTATTTATGATTTAGAATGAAAATAATAAAATCGCCATAAAAATAACTATAAAAAATCCCACTTTTTCTACATAAAAAAAAATATTTCTTTTTGGTTGTGTGAATTCTGAATTTTATTTTTTATTTTTTTCGTATGTTCTCTGTTCAAACTGAAAAATAAAAACGAATAAAAATCTTTTATGGCTTTTTAACGATTTCAACTTAGGTAACTTGGTAATAGATGGCAATGCACCATATATATATATTAATTTCGGCGTGTTAAAATGTAAAATATTTTTGGACATTTAGGGGTTTGTTTCTTTGATATAAATAACGTGGTTTGATTCTGAAATTGGTTTAGAATCCAATATCCTTTAACAGTATTTTTTTATATATGATAGTAGATCATTTCCTCATTCAGTTCTCCAACCTGACGATAGATGACATTTTTTGTATGCGGTTTTCAATGAGCATTTATATTATTATAAAAATTAAAATATATAATTTTAGCAAAGCTGCAGTTTAAAATATAGTTTTTCAAATCAAATGTGTTATTTTATAAAGCGAGATTTAAATAAATAATTAAGATGGTTAAAATATGCTGTGACCCACTTGATCCACTTTATTTAGGGATAATTTAACAATATATAATATAAGCAATTTTGGGATGATGGCCACACAGTTGTTTTTTGCAACGAAGAGCTTTTTAAGAAGTGTCGTAGGACCGTTTTGATCTACATATTACTTCTTCATACATCAACAATAGGGGAATTTTTAAGCTAACGTAATATATTTTTTCATCAGACAGATCCGTTTTTTTGAACTTAGGTAATGATCTGCAATCATCATTGTTTTCAATTAGAACTTTTAATCAGTTTATTGGAAAAAATTGCTTTATGAGCATCATTCCAAACGAATCTCTATTAATTTTAAAACATCTATTAAATAAATTTCTATTAAATATGATTTCTTTTCTTTGTTTTGGGAGTTGGGCTAAGGTATTGGTCTAAGTATGGTGTACGTTGTTCTTGCCTTTTCTATAGTTTTTTGACAGTGTTGGTTTAAATTGGATCATTTGTAAAATGTTCCCCCATGTATTTAACTATATCTGAAGTTTCTATCTGTTGTTCATTAATCAAAATTTTTGTGTGATTTTTTTTTATTTAATGCAGGTGCCTGAGGGTGGTGTAAAAATATTAATTTTAATTTTCTTATATTATTTCTTTACCCAATTCTTTGTAGTAATTTTATAGTGTATCTCTGTGTCTGTGTGCTTTTGGTGGCTATTATGGCACAGAGTGAAGATGTAAAAATATTTGTATGGTCAGCGTACAAAATCATTTCCTTTCTCTGCTTGTAGGTTGATCTGCTATAAAGATGTTGACAATATAGACCCTAGCAGAAGGTTTGTGATTTACTGAGTTTATTTTTACATAGTATTGTCTGAGTTGTAAACAATTATTTTTCATGTGTATCATACTAGGTGGAAGATTTTTCTTAAATACGTTTGCAAATTAATCCTTTGGTCCAAACAGAGTACGTCGACAACTAATTTTAATCCATGCCTTTAGTGATTGTATGATAAACATTACACTTGTTTTGAACTTCTGTTTCAATTTAAACTAAATTAAATTGCTTGTACTAGTGATTTGATAGATGTCATTGTCCGTGTACTGTAAATATAATTTAATCCTAAATTGCGTTCAAGATTGTTTATTCACCACGGGCTTGCTGAATTAGAATAAAACTTATATGAAATTAGTTTAGTCAGTAATTTAGACCAACAAATTGTTATGAAGCTTACAGTATTAGAATTTTAATATCTAGCATTATTTTGTCTAAATTTCCGACTAACTAAATTGATAATTAATTGTTTATATTTGTTACGAAACACGCCGCGTCGAGTGTTTATTTAAAATTTGTTAAATGTATTAGAACTTTTCAATTAACCATCGGGGTCATTTTGCTTTATGAACATTAGAGACATCTATTAATAACTGGTACAAAGTAGACATCAATTGGAATAGATGGAAATTTAGACAAATATGTCGTTAAGTTACGGCCTATATTGTATACCTGACACTAATTTTTTTCTAAATTTCCGACAAACTTAAATGATGATTAGTTCATACCAGTTATTGATAGATGTCGCTAATGTCAATATACCATGTAATATAGAGAACTGTTTGTAGATCTGACGGCAAAAAATTAATCTTATTGGGCCTATTTTTGTATATTAATTTTTATTTTCATAAAGTATGCCGTGCTAAAATTTCATGTAAAAAAGACCAAACCAGCTTATTTTTAATGCGCTAGATGTCACTGCCCCGGACATTTATAATTCTCAATACATTTAGTTCAAAACTGAAAAATTAGTTCAGATTTATTAATCTGTGATTATAAATATTGTGACGATTGATAATTTTTACTTTATTTGGCAATTTTTAATTATATGTCAGAGAAAATTCCCATTCTGCGATCTATGATCGACTGGACAAACCTAACTATCAATTTAATTAGTAAAAAATTTAAACAACCAAATCTAGTATTAAAAAAACAAATTTTTTCTAAACAAGTCAAATTACAAAAAAAAATTAATGTTTGTTTCTAAACCGTCATTAAGAATTACCAGCGCCATCAGTCTATACAAATTCGAACCATATATATATTTTGCTGACATCTTTTGAAATTTGGTCAAACTAAAAATATATGAAGTTAAATTTTACTATAGTGGCATTTCATTTGACCAAGGAATTGAAATTGGTATTCAATTAAATTTTTGGTCAAAAGACGCAACCAATGAATTCTCGTGATTTGTTTTTGAAAGTTTTTATTTATTATTTTTATTATTTTATTATAATCAATACACTAACGCCACTAGCGCCCTAGTTTTATTAGTATGTATATTATTAAAAATGTTTAACATAATAAATCAACACAGTACGCCTGTCAATAGTATGTATCAATTTTGTAGAAAATGCCAAAAAAATCAAAATAAAATATACAAGATGGTACATTTAGAACAAAAAAAATAATTTAGAAAACTCTAGTGACAAGCACAGTAACCAAAAAATAGAATTGGAATTTCAATACCATAAGCTCTGTAGAAATTCAACGAATTCCAAATTGTTGTTGTAAATTCGGAAATGAAATATCGCTTATAAATTTTTCGTTCATTGAACTGAACTACTTGCATATATATAAATTAATTTAACAGTACAGTGACATTCACAAAAAAAAAAAAAACTATCAAATTTATTCTATGGCAACTGCTGTATTTTTACCTTGATAAAGTTAGCCGAAAGTTGCCAGCCGAAAGTGAAAAAATCGATAATGCAGATAGTGTCTTGACTAGTTCAGCCGAAAGTTAAACAAATTATATATTAAATTGAAGTGTCCCAGCCGAAAGTGACTAACCTACAAAATCAGTCGAAAGCATATATTAAAACAAACGACAAATCTTCAATTTAACCGATATTAATTTATTATTTCATATCAATTGTGAAATTTTATTTTTTCCATTCTCCTGGTAATAAAACCGTTTATCATTAAAGATTTTGCCAGATGGACACCAATCTGATTATAGCCCCATGACCATAGGTAGATTCTGAGTATAGGTTAGGGGTGAGACTGATGGGGTTATAGGGGTGAAAGGGCACATCTGCTTCATAAAGCCGAAAGTAGTCGATAAAGAAGATTGAAAATAATTAAGCATCGTGAAGATTCGTTCGTAATTCGAGATTTTGGCATATAGACACCAATCTGACTCTGATTCGATAGTCCATGACCATAGGTAGAGTTTGATTATAGATTAGGGGTGAGTCTGATGGGGTTAGACGGGTGAAATTTTTGAGTTTATCTATTTTTCAACGATAAAATCATTTATCATTCGAGATTTTGGCAGATAGACACCAATTTGACTATGCCAATTCGAAACCCATGACTATAGGTAGATTCTGAGTATAGGATTGTGTCGAGTCTTATGGATTATAGGGGTGAAAGGCATATCTGCCTCATACAACCGAAAGAAGTCGATAAAGAAGATTGCAATTTACCAAGCATTGTCAAGATTCGTTCGTATTTCAAGATTTTGGCATGTAAACGCCAATCTGGCTATTTTGATTCGATAGCCCATGACCATAGATAAATTTTGATAATAGGTTAGGGGTGAGTCTGATAGGTTTATAGGGGTGCAATTTTGATTTTCCACATTTTTCAACGATAAAATCGTTCGCCATTCGAGATTTAGGCATATAGACACCAATCTGACTATGCCGATTCAATAGCCCATGATCATAGGTAGATTTTGATTATAGGTTAGGGGTTTGTCGTTGAAAAATGGGGAAAATCAAAATTTCACCCTTATATTCCCATCAGACCCACCCCAACCCTATGTCATGGTTCATCTATTTAGTACATTTAAATAGTTCATCTGTCAAAATCTTGATACACAAACCATTCATCAAAATTTATGATTCATTTGTAACTTTTAAATCTGTATTGCTGGTATTTTTCGGTTTGAATATTGAAGTTAGTCTTCTTTATCGATGCAATCTACATTATCGATATTTTAAAATATTCCCGGCTGGGATAACAAAATTAATAACTACATTACCATCTCTCTGCTGAGGTATAGCAAAGACACTAGTTGCATTACCATCTTTCGACTGGGATAGCAAATACACTATCTACATTACCATCTTTAGGCTGGAAACTTTCGGCTAACTTTAACAGTATTGAATTTTTACCTTAAATATGGCCAACTAATTAAATGTGAGGCATGTCCATTAGGAGAGACTGCATGAGAAACTGAAGATGACTTATCATGAGACTGAATTGGATGATAGAAATGGGCGTTAGGTTAAATCGTGTCAGCTGGGAAGTATATATGAATCTATTATTATCACTGCTCAAAGCACTGATTGGTTTGAATTGGGTGGAATTTTAAGTGTGTTAGTTTACTGTTACCGGATTTTTTTAAAATTGCGTTCCTTTATACTTAATCAGAATTTAAATTGGTCCATTATATTTCCATGGCATGGTGCAAATTATCATTTACCACCAGAGTTCGGATCCATTCCGGATAATTATGTCAACTTAAAGCAATAAATACAATATGGCCCAACTACTGATCAATATGACTAATCGGTTGAGTTTTTTAGTATTGCTGTCTATTTCTGGTTTTGTGAGAATATTGTGATCTGATCAGTGTTGTGCCTGTTTTTTACGTTACGTAATATACTCGGTTTTTTACATGTAAAATACGTATTTTACACATAACAATTTTTTACAAAATGTAAAATACAAAAAAAAATCGTAACTAATTCAAAATTACTTATAGTTCATAATCTCAATTCTTACGTATGTATATAAAGAAAATTGAATATAGGTATGATGTAAAATGAGAATTGAACTTTAAATAATTGAATTGAATTGAATTTATTTATAATTCTTCTTATTTATTAATTATATTTAAAAGTAAAATATTTGTAGAAAAATATAAATACAATTATTTTGTTTTTCAAAGAAAATATGGTTTGTTTCTCAGCTGCTAACTTATTTTTTAGAATAGAAAAACAAAATCCACATCACTATGGGATTGAAGTGTAATACGATTAATCATCGAACTCATTCAATATTAATGCTATAACATTTTAATATTATCGGTTACAAAAATTGTTTAGATGATTACGAGAAATCATTACCATCTTTCGACAAGATTATTTAACTTGACACAGACAGAGACATCTGTAGTGCAATTTGTTCTCTATCGATTATTGCTTAAAATAAGAATTGCATTGCTTAAATTAAACAACTTCATACTGCTCTAATATTGTAGCAAAACGAAATAAAAAAATAAAAAAATTTAGGTGTCATTTGTTATTGTCAAATGTCAACACAAAAAAACAAAAATAAAAATCGAAAAATAAAATCAGGTATATAAAAATTTAAATATTATATTATATCAAAATAATATAATTATATCCACCAGCTCCAAATACACCAGCTCCAAAACTAGAGGATTTTATTACGGCCAAGGAATCAAGGATAGTGCAAATTTGCTTGAAAACGGGATTCCGTATGAATGAGTTGAAGTTCAAAACTATGCTTGTTCGATGTATCGCTCATCTTAGACTTAGCTTTAAGAATACGGCAAATCAAAATTTGGCCCGAGATATTAAAATTTTACTAACCGTTTTCGAGTGACTTTTTTATTACTTATTAAATTACAAGTCAAATGAAACTATACCAATGGCTCTTTGGCTCGAATATTTTAATTTTCTTAACTAACTAGAATTTTGACTGAAAAATAAATATTTTGTTTACTTATGCTTATAATAATTATTAATAAAAAACAAATATGTTGTATTTCAAAAAATTGTTTATTTATTTATTATAAATTCAGTTTTACTTTTAAAAGTAACATTAATGAAATTTTGTTTATCGCAAATCTTCATTATCATCACTATCAACAAATCGAATTAGAATTTCTTTATTATTTAAAGAATAATATTAATAAATATGAATTAATTTTTTAGACCTATTAAATGTCAGGCTATTTCGAATAAGGCAAGGAATTTGACCCCGATTTGAAAATATCCGCTCAATCTGCGCTGTCGATGCTGGAAGATTTAATAATTTCAGTGCTAAGTTGGATACGTTTGGGTGGCTTCGCTGCAGTGTTCCAAAAAATGTCTGGATTCTTTTGAGTATAAAGTTTGGAAAATTCCACTTTGTGTTTGTAAATGTGCCAATCCTCAATCCTCAAATTTCCGTGGACAATTAAATTTGTCAGACACCAAAATAGTTATGGCAAATATATCAAAATTTAATTTTGATAACAATTTTATCGAAAGCGTACAGAACTCAAAAGAATTGTTTGATCCCATATGTAATCTTATAAACACTTTCCAACGTGGAAAAACTACTTTAGCGAATGCTGGTTTTATGTGGCTATCATTTAACGTGCAGGTAAGATTTAGAGATAAACTACAAATATTTTTCGAAAAACGCCAGCTTATTATGTGCATCCTTATTACGATAACGACCTTTTAATTGATAGTCAAATGGATAAAATCAATCAGTTTTAACAAATTAAATGGCCAAGGAAATTAGGATTGGCTCATTTACAAATGAGAAAGTGGAATATCCCATACTTTATACTCAAAAGAAATAAGAAATCCACAAGATTTTTGGAGCACGCAGCGATAAGCCACCCAAACTTATCCAACTTTGCACTGAAATTATTAAATCTTCGATCACATTCGAAACTTGTCCCTCCCTAGTCAAAATTTTTTATCAAACAGACTCTTAGGGATTAACTACGATAGCTGTTTTAAAGAAATTCGTGCAAACCTATCTGAAAACTCCTAATATTAATCGACGGATATTTCTTCTTTTATGATTAATATGATACAAATTTACGTTTCGTATATTAAGGTTTGCGACTTTACTAAGGTTTTTAAATACGCGTTTGATTTTATACAATATATTATACGTTTTATACAGTAATTTAAGTATATTACCATTTTTTACGTAAAAAATGTATAAAACAGTTTTTTACATACAATTGCACAACACTGGATCTGATAAAGACGAGTAAAATTTACAACTAAGGTTGAGTTTTCTTGTATGGTTCGTTACTATATTATTACTGACTAAAATAAATCTATGATTGATCCTGACCAAGTAAGGGGATAGGAGTTTCTTTGAGAGCAATAATTTAGAAAAGATTATGAAATGAGTTGTGATCAATAGGTGTGTCCCGTAACATAAATGTCTAAGTCGTGATTTAGTATTGTGAAGTTTGCTCCACATCGGAAGTACACTGAGATAATAAGTAGTTTTTCCTAATTTGATTTTAGGATAGCTACTGTTGTATAGTTAATATATTTTATTATTGGTACTTGTAGTTTTTCTATTTTAAGCATATTTTTCACTAGGATTGCTGTTCCTACCGTGATTTCTGTTTTATTGGTCACTTTCACTACTTCTTTGAAAGGTTTGAAGTTATCGACCCACTCTGTAGTGTATGTGTGGCCTGTAACATTATTTGTGGTTTAATTTTTTTAATTTTCAACGTATCATTTAAGCTTTTGGTGTCAAAGTTAGGTTTTGTTATTGGAGTTCCTTTAACATTTTTTGGTTTTCGCGGGTTTGTTTCTGTTTTATTTTGTGTTTTTTTTTGTCGCAGCTGGTTGATTTTAGAGTTCTAACAGAGCCGAAAATCTGTTTTGGAGAGGTAATTCCATTCTGTCCACCTTCGCGTTTTTATTGGTAAATTCATTTCCTATACCTTATCCTCAGTATAGTAGATATTGTCAGTTTGGTATCCTCAAGAATTCTACCTCAGGTAGTCTTCGTACGTTATATTTTGTGAGGTGGATAATTTGCGCATCTTGCCTTATATATCAAGGCATTATAGCCTCCTCACACATCGTATAGGCGCTGTTTAAAACAACAGACCTCACAATTTATTAACGCGCTTTGTACAATTTAGCAATTTATTTTTGCTTTTAAATTTTTACTTTTTTCACACAAAATCAAACAGAACAGACTATTGAAAGAACAAGTTTTCTTTCAACAGTCTGTTCTGTCAATTTCAATTTAATTTTCCGATCTGTTCAAATCTCGATCCTATTTCATCGATTTCAATTTCGTATTGAAAATTTGTGCTGATATTCAATTTATATACTCCTATCAATACAAAATCTTTTCAAAGCACAACTTCACAAAAAAAAAATCTAGAGTGTGCTCACAATTTATGTATATCAAAAAATTAAGGAAAATCTGATGAGAATGACAGAGACATAATTAAAGTAAGATTGCATATGTGTTTGGTTTTACATTAACAAAATTATTTAGGTTGTTCGGTGACCAAACCTTCAACTTTGTGTGAAATAAAACCAAGTAGAAACATATTAACCTATGCGAATTATTTAAATTTGGTTAATCCTAATATGCCATTCCCTTTCATGACTTTGCAAACTCATTTCGTTTTTATTTTGAATAGAAACCGAGATTTATATTTAACCAAGAGATTTATTATCCTAATTTTTTTCACTGGAGTTATACAAGTTACAGAGAGCTCATTGATTGGTTAACAAGCACGCAATTTGCTAGCCGAAATGCTGACTATACTTAATCAATTTTACTAATTTTTTTAAATTTAAATTGCTTTTTGTGTTTTTTTGATTCCGCAGTAGAACAACAAAACAATTTACTGTTTTATTTTTGAAGCCGTAAGTTTTACTGTAACATCGCAAAAATAAACAAAAATTGTGTGAGAAATGTACTTTGAAATTTAAATGTCCTTGGTATAATTAATTGAGAAGTAAGGATTTTGGCTAGAAAAATTGCTTGCTTGCTAGTCGATTGAGTATCTTCCCCATTATCTAAGATTTCTACATATTCCACGCCATTTGTTTTATTATCTACAAATGTTGTCTACCCATGTAGAATATTACACAATACTTACTGCCTGCGTTGTATTAAAACTAAACGTAACAAAAAAAAAAATTCAGAAATGGACCTGTTTATACTATATTGGCACCACCAAACTATACTATATTGGCCCTATTCTGGTAATTCCCCGAGAATTGGGGAAAAAATTACATATAACTGCGATTTAAGTAATTTTTTTCTGGCATACTAAGGTCAAAAGTTAGTGGTGATTTTTTAGAAAACAAAAATAGAAATAACTTTCCCAATTTAGAAAAATTATTCCCAATTTAGAAATATTTACATCAAACTTTTTTCTCAATAGGCCAGAACAAAACTGATTTATAGATAAAATCTATACGTAAAATCTTTCCCCAGTTCTCTACTCCCAGGGAATTACCAGAATATGACTACAGTTAAAGTTTAAGTCTAACCGTATCAATTATAACTTGAGTTATATTTTGTACCCATGTGTGCTCTATTTTATTACATTTCTGTGATTAGTGTTCGATTATTTACTAAAGTGATATGTATATTAATAAAAATAATAATGTTTAATTTCAGGCTCTAGTTCAACAGCCGCACTCGGAAGCGTTGGGTCATGTACACCGTCGAATGGCATGGACTGGACAGGTCAGGTTACGGTGCGCAAGAAGCGTAAACCATATTCCAAAATTCAAACATTAGAACTGGAAAAAGAGTTCTTGTACAATGCGTATGTTTCAAAGCAGAAACGTTGGGAATTGGCCAAAGCACTTTGTTTAACGGAACGCCAGGTAAAAACAAATGATTAATACATTTAAATTATCGAATAAAAATATTAATATCAAATTTTATTTAATTTATATTATATTTAGGTGAAAATTTGGTTTCAAAATCGTCGAATGAAGAATAAAAAAAATTCACAGCGACAGCAATCGCAACAAAACAATAACAATAATTCAAGTAGTAATCATAATCATGCTCAGGCTCATGTACAAGCGCATCACAATCCTCATCATAATCCACATCATTTAAATTTAAATCTTGGTATGACACATCATGCGCCAAAAATGCATCAGTGACCAATAGAGAATAGTCAGCCAATTGGATATCCGACATTTTAATTATGTAGAATGTCCTCAATTTGCGAATCGTGCTGTAATTTAAATAAAAGAAATGAAAATGGTAAAAAAAATGTCTCGGTATCTAAATTGCGCCTGACTACATATTTTTTATTTTAAATTAATATAATTTTCTCGTTTTTATGAGAAGCTATTATAACAAAATTTTTAAACTAAATATTTCATTCTAATTTAATTTTTTTTCTATATAATATTAACTATATATATTATTCCCAGCCCCAACCGATTTTATCAATTTAAATTTATATATAGAACAAAACTTAAGTAAAACAATTGTAAATATAATATTATGTAGTAATTAGCAATAAGTTTAAAACAACTAAATAAATAAAATAATTACTAATATATATGCATAAATAAATTAATTTTAAACTAAGTAATTATTTTATTTTGAGAGTGAAAAAAGAACATTTTTTTTTTAAATTTAATGTAGAAATATATTTTAATCTAATTTTTATCGATTACTATGTATTTGTTAGAATTAAGATAATATTTGTGTGATTATGGTGATGAATATATAATAATGTATGATCGATGGGAGATACGCGTGATTTTACGTACATGTGTAATTATTATATTAATTATTAATGAATTTTGTTTTCTTATGATTTTTCTTTGTTAGAATTTTTTTTTGTTTCATTCTTGTGATCATTTTTTATTAAACATAATTTTTTTTTTGTTTATTTAAAAAAGAAATATATTTTAAATCTGTTAAATGAATATTAACTGTTGATTCCCGAATCTATTTTTATAAATATACATTTATTATATATTTTTTTCTGTTTGTGCAATTTTTAAACACAATCCCGCGGATTTAATTTTTTTTATAAATAAAATACTTTACCTAAACACATAATTTTGATTATAAACCCAGTGATTTTAATATTTATGTTTCGAAAACCCCTTTTTTCCGTGACTAAGCTGATAGCAAATCCCGTACTATATTATAAACTAACGTACTATCAATAAACGTCATCATCTGTGCCCTCGCCCCTCTCTCGAATTAGAATATGTATAGTAAATATACTTCAAATGTAAAAAATAAAAATCTAATTTAACAATAAAGTTTTGAACCTCTCAAACATGAAACCGAATTTAAAAAAATAAAATAAAAATAAAATAAATTAAAAATTTGAAAAGCTTAAAACTATAAAAATATTTGGCTTTGTATAGCTTATACATTATTATATGTTGCTTTTGAACAAGTAAAAAAATTAAATCAATATAATTCATAATATTTATGAATATAATTTTTTTAAACATTAATATATAGGTTAATTTGTTTTTATTAGTTAAATTATACACAAATAAAATTATTATGACTATGAATTAATTTTATTTTTTAATTTGTTGAAATGAAATTTATGCAATATTGGTTTTCAATTTTTTTTTTAATTTGTCAATGGATGACGGATAATTGACAACTCAAATTAATTTTTTGTTTGGTGCGGTATTACTTATTATAATTTTGTTTGGTATAATTAAAAAAATTGATAAGTTTTCAATACTACTAAAAATAGGTATGTTTAAAAACATCTTGTCAATAATAATTGTAATTCATTGTAATTTTTTAAAATAAAAAAAAATTAAATTAATTATTGAATGTGCGTTAAAATAATGAAAAAATAAAATGAAAACAACTTAATTATATTTAAATTTAAAATTTAGTAATTTTCATTAGTTTAATAACTATATATAAATAATTATGTTTATTAAATATTGTACTATTTAATAATAACAAAACAAAAAAATACTTAAAACCAACAAAAAAGAAAAGTTAAAAGCAAAAAAAAATTATCGAAATTAAATAAAATATAATTAATTTTTAATATATAAATAATTACAATTATAATATAAATATTATAAATATTTAATTTAAATATTAATATTAAATAATTTAATTAAATAAATAAACAGAAAATTGTATATGTAAAGTTGTATTGTCATTATAAACCAACAAAAAAAATTAATTATATAAAATATATAAAAATCTAAAAAATTAAAAAAAAACAGAAAAAATAAAAAAAAAAACATAAATAAGAATAAATAAAAAAAATTAAGAAATAAGATGAAAAAATTTTCTGAAGAAAAATAAATTTTTTGTTTTATTGAAATTTCAGGTGGAATGTCGAGAATTTTGATCAGAATTGATGAGGGTGAGTATCTCCTTGAGGTATGTTTAGCAAAATGATTTTGGAATGATTCATTTATCATATAGCTTTGTTATAAATATTACATCCATTTTATTTTGCTTAACATACGTTTATTCGAACGACATGACGAGATTTATAATAAATTTAATTTTATAATAAAACATAATGCTAGAATAACTCATTGAGTTTTTTATACTCGTAAAAATTTTCCAACTCAATTTATAAACAAACAACATATATATTTAGTAGTTTCAAAGCAGTATTAGTAGTAAGAAGCTAGATTTTCTAATACAGTCGACGTAGAATAATTTTGTGTGGCTTTAATATGCTTAGTTCTGTAAAGGGTTATCATATACGCTCAAATAATCAAATAATTCAGCTGTTGAAAATTTCTACATTCATAGTGTAAGCGCTTAAGTCTTTTTTGTGATCGATCTTTGTAGTGATTTATCACGTTATTTATTTAAACTCCAAACTAATATTTTTCATTCTTTTACTTTTGAAGTAGCAGTAAGATGAATTCTTGTTTATAAATAAATGTCATTTATGAAAATCATAAATTTGTCGGATTATAATAATTTAGTTATTAAAAAACTTGAACCGTTGCAAGTTAGTGAAATTATGCTCGCCGAACAGAATATTTACAGAACATTCTTTTTTGAGCAAAAATAACATTTTAATTTAAGGACAATTATGTAAAAAGTATTAATTTGTTGGACTAGGGGCTACTTGGTTCTAAGGTGACCAGGCTCACTTTTGACAATATACGAAAAAATCTTACATGACAAAGTAAGTTATTTCTGAACATGTATAAATATTTTGTCTACTGCCTAGTTCGCTAAGTTTGTCAGACTGGTCGTGTTATCGCTAAATTATCATTATCTGATAGTTTTTGATTTTTAAGACTCATTTATGATTCATTTTATTAAATCAATACATTTTTTTGTTTCTTGCATATCAAGTGTTAGTAACAACGATTGTGCGTTTCTGTTATTCAAAAGAATTTCAATAAATTTTATTATTTGATTATAAAATAATTCAAGGCTAACTTCACATAAGAAGTGTTTTTGGCATAAAATATAATATAGGAATATAATTATGTTAGTATTGTGTGTATATTTATATTTAATTTCGATGATTGAGTCCCGGGAAACTTTACATATTGTTGTTCACTACTATTGTACTATACAACCATAACGCCGACGACCAAATCGCCGAAACCCACTTCGCTGATATTCACATCGCACCAGAAGCTATTTATATTAAAAATAAGATAAATTTTAAATTTAAGGAAAACTGCATGATACAAATAAAACATCAAATAATTTTAAAAAAATCAGTATAAAATTTAAATGACGTTGCAAATGTCGATTGCTGGGAAAACACAAATAGATCATCGACAAGCCACTTTTCCAACACAACTACATCGCTAACACAACCTCATTCATTACCTTTACCCACAACGCCAACACCAAAATCGCCAACTCTCATTGGAAATCCGAGTATCGCTAAAAAGGAGTTTTCGCCGTAAAGCTAACCTTGCACAAACAATCAGATTGCCGACACAACTTCATCGCTGACAGAAGACACTAACATCGCCAACGCAAAGACGCCAACATGTCGTTGACAAGCTCATCATCGACACAACCAGATAACCGGGACTCACAAGGCTGATCCCGCTTCGCAAAAACGCATCCCGCTGACCCCAACTTCACCTACAACCACATCGCCAATATCCAAACCATCAACATAGCTACAGGTTAACAAACTTCTGTCTCAAAAACTATCAAAGTGTCCGAACTTTACAAAAAAAAAAAATTAATTACAGTACGTTCAACAAGAGCATGTATTGCATAACTGTACTTAAAACTATAGGAACAAATATGGGCGGGGCTTAAATCGGTTTGCTACTGGACGCTCTAAAACAAAAGGTAGTTTAACTGCAACGGTTTGGTGGATAAAATATATGAAAGAAATGAGTACGATTTATAAAAAACGATTTGAAGCGGTGTGCACTTACATCCGAAAGGAATAAAAATGACGGTTGCAAGTGCAGCAAAATCTATAAAAAAATGTCGAAAATATTTGTACAGAAGAGGACTACACATTATTCAATGTAAAAAAATGTTGACGATTTGCCAAATAGAGGCAAAATCCAAATCACTGCAAAACAGGAGAATGAGGCCATCAAATAGTTATTTGCTGAAAATTCTTCGTTTACGTTAGATGCAGCTGCGAAAAAATTGGCGCAAAGAACATTACTGTACCAAAAACACCCATACGAAATAGAATTATGGAACAAGGCTCCGCATATGGAAATATTATGTTCAAACCTGTTTTGACACAAAAATACATTGAAAAGCGACTACAGTGGGCGAATCAACATAAAAATAAAGATTGGAAGAATATTGTGTTTATCGATGAGTCATCATTTTGGAGTTTTAATGTTAAAAGGCATGTTTGGTCAACTAAGCAAAAAAAGGATTGTCGATGCTTCACCAAGCAAGTTGTTGGTAAATTAATCGTTTCCATACGGAACCTAATCGCACTTTTCATGAATTAAATTTATTCACGAGGTTTGTTACCATCTGTCCTTAAATGGTTTGGAGCGGTGAACCTAATTGGATCTTGCTAGAAGACAAGGAAGACAAGGGCATTACAACATTGGATTGGCCATCTCAGTCAACTGATTCTAATCCGATCGAAATTTATGGGCACTCATGAAAATGTACCACATAAAAAAATTGAGCGCTCTAGTGCGGTAGTCCAGAAGATATGGAAAAATGGATCACCACAGTATGCAGAATATTTCGTTGATAGTATGGACAAAGGGAGGCAGGCAATTATTAACAGTAATGGTGACTTTACTATGTATTCGTTGGTAGCGCTCAAGAAAATACAATAAACTTTCATAATAAAAACAAACAAAAAAATCGTAGTTTTAGTTTTACTTATAGTTTTTGACGTACACGCTCTTGTTGCACATACTGTATTTATAAATTAAAAAATTCCAAATCCACGAATAAGCAAGTGAACAACTATTTTTTAAGTCCCTCCCAAATGATATTTCAAGTGAGTCAACTTATGCTCTTTATACTTCAAATCAACACATACAGTGAGGTTATTTCATAATCTTATTTATCAGACCCACATTGAGTGAGAATCTAAAGAAAACTTCAGCAAGTTTGTTGTATGCTGAAAATTCCATTGCTGATGATCTTAGAAGGAATCATTTTATGAACATCCTCGGGTAAGTAAAACAAGCTATATATTCGTACTTCGTTTGTCGAAGCAGATTGGCCGCGTGTTAGATTACAAAACTTTCCAATAAATTTAAATATTGGATCATTATACTTCTGTAGATGATAGTGAAATATTGTTTCCAATTAATGAAATATGGTTTTGAGAATGGCCAAAGTAGGAATTTGACATACATAATGGTCTCTATAATTTTGTAAACATGACCCCTATTAGATGCTTGGAAATTAGAGAAAAAATTAATATCATTTTGTTGACCTAGAATAGATCAGAAGGTAAGTATTTTGTTTGGATTTGATATACAATTAATTGTAAATCCAAAAACTACAAAAAATAAATCATATGAAAATAAAAACTATTCACAGGCCATCACGAAAATTCGATATTACACAATAAGGGGCTAGTTTTGAAATTTGACTTTAAAACCAGCAACAAGATGGAAGCAGTTGAAGCATATGCGATTAAGAAATTTTGCTCGTTGATACTGAGGATGAAGTTCTTCTGGTCACAAATCATACGTATTTGCGAATGACCTAGTTTAAGTTAGATAACAGTGGCACAAATGTAAAAATTCGATTATGAAATGCAACGCTCTAGATCATGCATAAATTAATTATATCTTTTAGTATAAAACGACTTATCTTTGCTCTTAATTACGAACGGTTTTTGCTAGTTTTTCGCATAGTGCATGAGAACATATTTCTCGTTGCCACATTACTATTACAGGCTACATAAACTACATATTTGGCGAATTATGAGCGCTTCAATATTTTAAATATTATAACTGCAAAAACGGCTATGCAAGAGAAAAGATGAAGAATATAGTCGAATGGGCAGCAGTATAATATTATAGCTTCCGAGATACGTAATGTCCGCGTTTCTTTTAAATTTGTATTATAGCGCTTGCTAAACGGACACCGCTGGAAGACTTACTTTATTTATTTTAAAATCACGAGCCACGGGTCACGAAAACCATGCACCGCGCTTTATAGTTAAGCCCAAGAAGCGTTTACTACTCTTCGAAATAACTTTCTTTAAATTGTATGAAGATTATGAGAAGCGCATGTAATTATTTGTTTTTCTAATTTGCTAATAACTATTTAGGTTATAAGCAATGTGCAGCATATTCCATGAATTGTTGATTAATTTGAATTTAGATATCCAACAAATGTATTTTGTATTTTAATTTAAATTAGAAACTGAATTTTTGAATTTTAATTTACATAAGACTGTAAAAATTGATTAGTATTCACTTCCTGCATCTAATAATTCTAATTCAATTTTATTTATGGACACATTATTATTATTGCTTGAGTGAAATTTAAGTATATGACATTCTGTTTACTTGTAGTTATTTTAATAAATTTTACTAAATTAATATTAATATTCACTTCGTACATGTAATAATATTTTGTTCTAATTATCATTTTTTAAATAAATGCACTTTGTATTTAAATTTAAACTATAAAACATATATGACCGAAGCAATGAAAGTGTTCACTTCTTACATGTAAAAATTGTTAACTAATTTTATTTGTGTAAAAATTACTATTTGTGCTTGAGTGAAATTTAAGTAAATAAATTCGATTTACTTGTGGTTAGTTTAATAAATTTTACTTAAATTAATACTCAGTTCGCACATGTAATAATCTGTTTTTCTAAAGGGTGTTTTTTAAGCCTGATAGAACTTGAAATTGTAAAAAATAAAACAAAAAAATACTATGGCAAATCATCATGAATAGACTCACGCTTGAACAACGCTACGAAATTATTAAAATTTACTTTAAAAATAAGTCGTTGATTCGCGCAACCTACAGGCGACTTTCTTTTTCTTATTTATTTATTTATTTTTACATTATATGATTTCTTATATTTTAATTACAAAAAGTATGATTTTTTTTTTATATTTGAATGCACTTATATCTATTTAATTTATTACAAGAAAAACTTAATAATAATCTGCACAAAGTCGAATGTAAAAATTAACATTCAAAAAGAAATTCAATTCAGTATACCTGTAGTAGAGGAGTTCCAATGAATTTATTGTTCTTCGAAGGAAAACCAATACCACAAATATTTACATATAATTTCACTCATATTGTTTTCAGATGTTCTATTTGTATTTTTTTTTCGTTTTTTAATTTAAAATTTCAAAAATATTAAAAATTATCCCGAATAATTTCTTGAAAATGACATTTTAGATTTTTTCTAAAATTATTAACATTAAACGTTTTTTAGCGATTCAGGTAACTTATTATACACAGACGGACCGGCAAATCTTATTGACTTCCTACCAAATTCAGTATTGATGTTACCATAAGAAATTTTTTTGCCAAATCGAGTGAAATGTTCGTGTTTAATTTCACTAAACTCTAAATTTGACAGGACAAAGGACAAATTAATTGCTTTGTACATGTATAGTGCAATCTGAAAATCATATAAAGCTCCCCCTCCTAGCTCCTCCGGTAATATTCCAATGGTCTCAGTTTCATATAAGAGTAGTGTAGAAAAGAGCAGCGGAAGTTTACATATAGCTTTAACACATTTATTCTGCATTACCTGAATCCTATTCAATAAATTCTTACTTGCTGTCACGTAAACGATAATACCATAGGTAGTTTGAGTATGTACAAAAGAAAAGTATATATAATCTTTAAAAAGTATCTCGGTACAAAATATGAGAGCTGCTTCCTCAGAACACCAATGAACGGCGCTATTTTTTTAGATAATGCCGAAGTATGCTCATTCCAGGACAAACATGAATCAAAAACGACTCCGACATGTTTGAATGATTCAACCTTATTGATTATAATATCATTCATAACAAAAGGAGGCAGATCTCCAATATTTTTATAGTTATATATATTTTTATATTTCGTTTTGGTTAAAGTAAATGAAATCATATATTTGATTTAAAAAAGTCTAGTAGAATGTTCATATACTCCTTCATATTATCTACAATAGTACTAGGATCCTTCGTCTCATAAAACAATGATATATCATCTGTCAAAAATACGAATTTTACTTACCAAAGGCAGTCTTAATATATCGTTAATAAGTATGAGAAATAGTAAAAGACCCAAGACACTACCTTGAGGAACACCATATTTACATCTAACATGTCACTACCAATGCCATCTATCATAACAAATTGCTATCATTTAAGT
Source organism: Nephrotoma appendiculata (assembly GCA_947310385.1). NCBI lineage: Eukaryota > Metazoa > Arthropoda > Insecta > Diptera > Tipulidae > Nephrotoma > Nephrotoma appendiculata. The sequence continues at coordinate 249,560,298 of OX371224.1, forward strand.
AATTCTCAATTACATTGTACGCTAACCCACGAATTTCAGAGCAGTATAGTTTTTCAAGGAGCAAGCTTGATCAACTGAATCGAAAGCCTTTTGTAAATCCAAGAATAACGCACCGATATATTTACCCCTATCGAAAGCATTGTAAAGCAGGTTTGTCATTTCAGTACCAGCGCCTTTTCTAAACCCGTATTGATAAGAAAAGAAAAAAATTAACTGGTTTAAAAGTCCATCAAACGACTGGCAATGACTTTCTCAATAATTTTATCAAATACTGATAATGTTGAAATTGGCCTATAGTTAGAAAACAAACCAGTATCACCACAGCACATACCTTAGCAATTTTCAAATATTTAGGATATACACCTGCCTCAAAGATAATATTTACGATACTACACAAAACCTACTTTAACACTATATAGCGGATATTATCTGGTCCACCACTTTTACCATTATCCAGTAAACTAATTATATTAAAAATCTCAGCTGAGGTTGTGGTAGAAAGTAGAACTTGAACTTTCACTGTCAAAAGATTCACATATTGTTTTACCGATATTGATAAAATTTAGTAAGTAGTAAATAAATTAGTAATATCAGTAGTTTTACTATATTCTTTATCTTGCCATTTGACAGTTCGTATAAGCGATTTTGAAGTGTCTTTATTAAATAACTGATTAATATTTATCCATAATACCTTTTGACTAACATTATGAAACAAATTTGACAAATAATACCATTTCTTAGCAAAATATTTCTCAAAACTAATTTTTCTTTTAATATGTTTCAGTTTAATTTTAATTTCATTGTTATTGGTATTTAACTTAAAACTTTTCAAAATTTTGTTACGTTGCTTAACAAGTTTCGACAAGACTTCGTGATTTTTATGGCACACATAATCGTCTATCTGAGCAAGCCATCCGTCGAACTGTAGATAGATCCGGACGAGATGTGGTTTTAACAGGATAGCGCTACATGCCATTCAGCGACCGCAACCATCGACTTATTAAAATCAAAATTTGGCGATAAGTTGATTTTGAGAAATGGACCTATCAATTGGTCTCCAAGGTCGTGCGATTTGACACCTCCCGATTATTTCCTGTAAGGCTACGTGAAGTAACTGGTTTATGCTGATAAACCCGCAACAATTGACGCTTTGGAGGCCAGAATTGTTCGTGGTATTCGTGACATACGGCCAGCAGCAGTGTTGTGCAATTGTATGTAAAAAACTGTTTTCTACATTTTTTACGTAAAAAATGGTAATATACTTAAATTACTGTATAAAACGTATAATATTGTATAAAATCAAACGCGTATTTAAAACCCTATATTAATAAAAGATGCTAAACCTATATTAATAAAAGATGCTAAGTTAAATTAATAGAAAATACGACAAAAGCATAACTACAGAAGTCGTTATCCAAATATACACTTCGCAAATTCAATTACTGCGAGGAACACTGCGTAAAATATTCGTAAATAATTCAAAAACATCAATTCTTACGTATATGAAAAAAAATTGGATATATGATAGAAATGAGAAATGGATTTGAAATTTTTGAATTTATTTATATTACTTCTAATTTATTAATTATAATTAAAAGTAAAATATTTGTAGAAAAACATAAAATAATATATTATTTTTTAAAGAAAATATGGCTTGTTTCTCAGCTACTAACTTATTTTTTAGAATCCACAACACTATGGGATTGAAGTGTAAAACGATTAATCATCGAACTCATTCAATATTAATGCTATAACATTTTAATGTTATCTGTTACAAAAATTGTTTAGATGATTACGAGAAATCATTACCATCTTTCGACAAGATTATTTAACTTGATACAGACAGAGACATCTGTAGTGCAATTTGTTCTCTATCGATTATTGCTTAAAATAAGAATTACATTGCTTAAAATAAACAACTTCATACTGCTCTAATATTGTAGCAAAACGAAATAAAAAAATTGTTGCGTTATGTGACGTGAGGAGAAAAAATCCAAAAATTTAGGTGTCATTTGTTATTGTCAAATGTCAACACAAAAAAATAAAAATCTAAAAATAAAACCACGTACGAGTATATAAAAATTTAAATATTATATTATATCAAAATAATATAATTATATTATTATTAATTATATTATTAATTATATTATTTTTACACCAGCTCCAAAACTAGAGGATTTTATTACGGCCAAGGAATCAAGGATAGGGCAAATTCGCTTGAAAACGAAATTTCGTATGAATGAGTTGGAGTTCAAAACTATGCTTGTTCGATGTATCGCTCATCTTAGCCTTAGCTATCAGAATACGGCAAATCAAAATTTTGCCCGAGATATTAAAATTGTACTAAACGTTTTCGAGTGAGTTTTCTATTACTTATTAAATTACAAGTCAAATGAAACTATACCAATTGGTCTTTGGCTCGAATATTTTAATTTTCTTAACTAAGTAGAATTTTGACTGAAAAATAAATATTTTGTTTCCTTATGCTAATAATAATTATTAATAAAAAACAAATATATTATGTATTTCAAAAAAAATGTTTATTTATTTATTATAAATTCAGTTTTACTTTTAAAAGTAACATTAATGAAATTTTGTTTATCGCAAATCTTCATTATCATCACTATCAACAAATCGAGTTAGAATTTATTTATTTTTTAAAGAATAATATTAATAAATATGAATTAATTTTTTGGACCTATTAAATGTCAGGCTATATCGAATTGGGCAAGGAATTTGACCCCGATTTGAAAATATCCGTTCAATCTGCGCTGTCGAAGCTTGAAGATTTAATAATTTCAGTGCTAAGTTGGATACGTTTGGGTGGCTTCGCTGCAGTGCGCCAAAAAATGTCTGGATTCTTTTGAGTATAAAGTTTGGAAAATTCCACTTTGTTTTTGTAAATGTGCCAATCATCAATCCTCAAATTTCCGTGGCCATTTAAATTTGTGAATAGAAACTGATATCTAAAGATGATAATAATTCGAAATTGACCGAAAATTTGAATTCTGTACTTAAGGAGTTTAAACAAAGTGATATGGAGAAAACAGTATTAATGGAAGAATCTATCGAATCAAAATGGCGTGTGATGCTCGATGGTGTTCTTATCGAGATTCGTATGAAAATTTACAAAAAATTTAAAAAATTTCAAACAAATTGCTTTAGATCAGACACCAAAAAGAGTTATGGCAAATAATCAAAATTTATTTTTGATAAAGATTTTATCGAAAGCGTACAAAACTCAAAAGAATTGTTTGATCCCATATGTAAACTTATAAACACTTTCCAACGTAAAAAAATTACTTTAGCGAATGCTGGTTTTATGTAGCTACCATTTAACGTGCAGGTAAGATTTAGAGATAAACTACAAATATTTTTCGAAAAACGCCAGAAAACGGCATTAAACAAATATGCTCTGGTAGCTTATTATGTGCATCCTTATTACGATAACGTTTTACACTTCAATTCCATAGTGTTGTGGATTTTGTTTTTGTATTCTAAAAAATAAGGTAATAGCTGAGAAACAAACCATATTTTCTTTGAAAAAAAAAAAATAATTTTATTTATATTTTTCTACAAATATTTTACTTTTAATTATAATTAATAAATTAGAAGAATTATAAATAAATTCAATTCAATTCAATTATTTAAAGTTCAATTCTCATTTTACATCATACCTATATCCAATTTTCTTTATATAGATACGTAAGAATTGAGATTATGAACTACGAGTATAAGTAATTTTGAATTAGTTACGAATAGTTTTTGTATTTTACATTTTGTAAAAAATTGTTATGTGTAAAATACGTATTTTACATGTAAAAAACCGAGTATATTACGTAACGTAAAAAACAGGCACAACACTGGCCAGCAGTGCTCGAAAAAGTGGAAAAAATTGCCCATATGCCCGAAAACATTTCCAAATATTAATTTATTGATCTTTCGAATAAAAAAAAAAATTTTGATTATAATGAAATTTTTTGTGTTATTTTTTACAATTTCAAATTCTATCGGGCTTAAAAAACACCCTGTACGACAATCGATTCGTTTACGAAATACATACAACGTTATAGAGCAGAAAGATTATTATATCTTTCTTTATATCTTTCGAGTGCATTAGAAAATGTTTCTAATTGCAACATATCTATTACATATAGACTACAGAGACTATATATTAGTCAAATCATGAGCACTACAATATTTTAAATATTAGATGTGCAAAAACGACTATGCGCGAGAAAAGATGATGAATGTAGTCAAAAGGCAGTACAATATTATGTTCCGGGGTAAGTATTGTCCGCGTTTCATTTATATTTGTATTAATTAATTATTCATTTAAATTTGTACGCTAATTTTTTAAAAGTACGAGCCAGTGCAGAACTCGGCAAAAAAAATTTGAACGAAAACCATGCTCGGCTTTTATAGTTAAGCCCAAGAATTAAAATTCAAACGCAAGATTAGCCTTCCGGCATATTGGGGGTGACCCAACAGATAGTTTCCGTCCGATTGAAATCTATGGGCATGATTCAAAAACAAGGAAACTGGGTTCTTTATGAATTGAAACCAAGAGACGTGGAAGGGCGATTTTTTTTCTTAAGTGCAGCTGCTTTTTAGGCAAACAAGAAAGGATTTTTTACATCGGATAATAACTGGTGACGAGAAATGAATCTTCTACGATAACCCCAAGAGGAAAAAATACTACACTTTGCCCGGCCATTCATTGCCATCGACCTCAACATCAACACCAAAGACGAACATTTATGGTTCGAAGGTTATGCTGTGTATCTGGTGGTACCAAAGAGTCATTGTGTACTACAATCTGCTACTGTTTACTTATAAAATATATATGACTATAATAACAGAAGTATTCACTTCCTGCATGTAATTATTGTAACTTAATTGTATTGGTGTAAAAATGATTATTATTGCTTGAGTGAAATTTAAGTATATGAATGTAATTATTAATTAAGTAATAATATTATGTAGTTTTGCTAAAATTAGTGTTCACTTCGCAAGTGTAATAATCTGTTTTTCTCTTTAGAATTTTTTAAATAAATGCATTTTTTGTTTTAATTTAAACTATAAATTATATAGGACTGTAACAATGGAAGGATTCACTTCCTGCATGCAATAATTGTAATATAATTTTATTTGTGTAAAAATACAATTATTGCGCTTAAGTGAAATTTAAGTACATATATACAAACTGTTAACGTGAGGTTATTTTTATAAATTTTACTAAATGAATATTAAAATTCTCGTCGTGCATGTAATAATCTGTGTTTCTAATTAGAAAATAACTATAAAATTTTAAGTATTTTGAAGTATATTCTGTGAACAATTGATCCATTCAATTTAAATATTAAAAGGATTGTTGCATTTTGTATTTTAATTAAAACTGGAAAACATATATGACTGACTGTTTTTCGTACCTTTCACATTTTCTATATAAACGATTTTGATTTGATTATAATACATATTATATTTATTAATCCACAAAAGATATGGAATAAGCAAGCAACAGTGAAATACGCATCATCGCCTTATGACATTGAAAAAAGTAGAACACAACGTTGATCAACAACAAACCAGTTGAAAATTTGTCAACATGATTGCGAATAATGTTTACGAAAAACATTTAGTTCTATTTTTTACCGTTTTCCTGAACGTGTATGAAAAAGGGGAAAAAAATTGAAGTTATGCTGACCAACTGACCAAATTATGACAAATCAATGATTGTCCACGTTCAACAACATGTGTCATGGAAATTATAAAAGTTTCTGCTTCCATAATAATGTGCTAAGAGAAAAATGTATGACAAGTCTATAATGTTTCTTATTCTGACACATACTTTTAATTGTGGCGTAGGTAAACAATCGAGAGATATGAAAATATTTGCATTTTATTTTATGGGTTCTCGTTGTGGCAACGCCATCGATATTCGTATAATATTTATATTTAGCGTATACGACGTTAATAAATTTTTGTTTGTCGAATTGGTAGATAAACTTTTTGTAATTGTTTTATTCAGAAAATTTAGAGTATACAAAATTTGTCATTTATACAGATATTCGACAAAAAATGTACAGGTCAGCCATTTGTAATACAAACACATGTGTCAGACATATTCAGTAATATTTTTAATTTGGAATTCTATATGCATTTATGTTTTTAAATATAAATTAAAATTGTTAATCATAATTTAAATACAATGTTGTTATGCTTCACATAAATTAATTTCAGACATATCACATACAAACGATTCATTTCAGATATGTATGCCAGATACAATTAGTCCCATTTGCTGATAAATGTTTATTTTTGTGTCTTGCGTAACTTTCGCTGATATGTCATCATTAGTCTTGTTAACAACGACTTTTCTGCTGGGAAACGAATCGTGAGAAATGGAAATTCCTAAAATTGGCAACGTGTCAAAAATGTCAATGCCTTGAAAAATGCCACAAAATCCGTCGCACTTCCGTCGTCCATAAATTGACTTTATTAGCAAAAGCTACTTGTCTAAAGACAATATGGTTTTAGTAAAAAATTAAAACTTGTCTGATTTTCTTTACAAAAATGGAAACCTACTTCCAAAGATTTTTTACACCAATCTGGAAAAACATCACTACCTAGAGAATTCTTTAGTGAACAAATTTGTTTTTGTCGCAATTTATATATATTTCCCAGTTGAGTTTGTCGGAACGTAGTTGTGAATACCTCGTGAGGTTCAGCTTCTAGCAATTCATTGTTGACTTATTATAAAAGTCACCAAAGATCTCGTGAATCATGTCATCTGCTGTTTATAATGATACAAATTAATTAGGATTACAGCACTACCTGTTCTTCAAAACACACGGTGTTGATCGCTCAACTATAGAAATAAAAAAACTCTAAGGTCTTCGTCATACATATAGTTGATGAATGAACTAATCTCTAGCAATTTGGTCGTCTTTTTTACTTAAAAAAAATTCTCCATTTATCAACGAAGCTATTAATCCATACCAAATTGTAATTATAAACAATTACAAATTGCAAGTTACAAAAAATCGCCGTTATTATTTATATTAAACATACATTCTATTTGAATTTTGCCATTAATTGTTGATTGCATACGAGTACGTAAATGTAAGTCACAGTTCAATTGAACATGTCTCATACTGTTTTAAATAATAATAATTAAAAAAATAATTAATTTTACCGCACACAAATTCATTATGCAAGGAATAACACGGCAATTGTGTATTAATGTGCAATCGACTGTATGTATAATTGAAAATAATTAAACTTTAAATAAATATTAAGATATAGAATCGCGGATTAGCTTAGAATTGTGATGTAATTGTTATTAAAGTGTTAAGACAATTGTACGACTACGTCGAAATTGTCGCTTTAGAAGAATTAAGACTTCCTTTGTCAAAGCATACATCCAGTAAAGGAAATAAAGTTCTTGAATATAAACCACACATTTATACATGCTGGTAACGTTTCTTAATAAAGGCACGATCTGAGTTATATTTTACATACACCAGCTATTGTCGACAAATCAACCTTAGTATTTTGTTAATAGGATATTGTGTATTAAAAGTTAATAATTATTAATTTAAAATTCTACGATAATAGACAAAGTCACGCAATACAAATGTATTAAAAATTAAATAATAGACACTTACGAATCATATTGGCGCGGAACACATCAAAACGTTAGTCCATTTGCCAAAATATGTATATATGGGATAACAATGCGATTTAGATTTTCAATCAGTTAGCCATGTGAGGTTTGCGTATATGTACTCATGTATACGCCCACTGAATAGTTAATTATTATTTGTGGTTTTGTATAGAAATTCAGCTGAACAGTTTTTCTATATAAATTATATTATAGCTTCAGAAACATGCTATAAATCACTAGATACAATTCAGATAAAATTCTAATTTAAGACGGGTGTCGAATATAGATTAACTCTTCTTGTTTGGTAATTTTCGAATATAGTTGCCTGTTTGTTTAATTATTAGATTTTAACACAAGTAATAAATTAAATCTTTAAAACTATTCAATTAAAAATGAACGATTGTCAAAATATTGAGAAACGACATTTCACTCATCCCTATAAGAATACAATTGGTATTTGAAAATATTGATAGTAAACATGAACAATTATTCAGTTCCAAATTTGGAAGGCACAATGCAAGTATTTTCCCGAAATTTATCAATTCGATATAAGAAACAGATTTTCTAGCTTTAATTATTGTTTTCTTAACATATTAGAACTACGAGAATAGAGTTCTAAGTAAAAATGGGTGTTTACGGGTCATCTTCTTATTTTTACGTAATGGCGTCGATAACTCGTCTACCACTGGTTGACAACGCCGACTTCTCGTATAGAAAATGTCAACTACTCATAGACAATGTCGAGAAGTATTTGTAATTCACACCAGTAGTAATTGAATGATTTACATATTTTGAACTTCTTCGAGGCCTTTCTGAACTAAAGGATGACGATTACTCGCTTTGGAAAGCAACAAAGGGACTTAAAAGATCCAAAATGCATGTATGGCCTATCAAAAGCGATGACGGATCCTGGGCTAAAAGTTACAAACGGAAAGTCTCTTTATTTGCAGCTAATTTACAGGAGACTTTTCAATCGTTGCCGAGACAAACAGGAAATGAAAATACAGCAGTCGTAAACAAAGTAGATGATCTTAACATAAGGCATGTGACCTTATTGGGAATTAAAACTGAAATCAATAATAACTTAAGTATCAGGAAAGCTCCAGGTTATGACTTAATTACTGGGCAAATTGTGAAAGCCATTCCCGAAAAAGGTTTGTGTAAATTAAATCAAATAATTAATGCAGCCTTCAAATTGAAATATGTTCCACGACAAAAGAAGGTGGCCCAAGTAATAATGATTCCTAAACAGGTAAACCATGAAACGATAAAAAATCATATAGACCAATAACTCTACTTCTAGTCATATCAAAAATATTTGAAAAACTGTTGCTTAAGAGACTTAAACCTATAATAGAAGAGAGATGCTTAATTCCACAACACCAATTTGGGTTTAGAGAAAATCACTCTACAGTTGAACAAGTTCACAGAATAACGGATGTCATTTTGGATGAACTTGAGAATAAGAAAATACGCTCTAGTATTTTCTTAGATGTATCTCAAGCTTTTGACAAAGTTTGGCACCAAGCGCTTGAATTTAAACTGTATCGAGACCTGCCTAAGCAATTTCATCAAATTTTTAAATCCTACATAGCTGATCGACACTTTAGAATCAAATTTGAAAATGAGTACTCTGAAATAAAAAGAATATCAGCAGGCATACTTCAAGGCAGCGTACTTGGACTTATTCTGTTTATGCTTTATACGAGAGACTTACCGAATATTGAAGGTAGTACAGTAGCAACATTTGCAAACGATACAGCTATTCTAGCAGTTGGAAAAGATATTTCGGAAGCAACAAGCAAACTTCAAAATGCAGGTAACACAGTGAGCAACTGGACTAAAAAATTGCGCATCTTATTAAATGAAGCCAAATCAGTACACGTCAACTTTACAAATCAAAATGTAAACTGTATTCCCGTGGTTCTCAACTCAACTCATATTCCATATGCAAATACCGCTAAACACCTTGGCATGACCCTCGATACTAAGCTAAGATGGTATGAACACATCAAAAAGAAACTCAATACACAACAAATTACTTCTATACAGGCAAATGCTAAAACCAGTATGGACCTATGGTTTCCAACTTTGGGGTTGTGCCAAGAAGACCAATGCACAAATTATACACTGCTTCCAAAATAAAGTGCTACAAGGGATTGTGAATCCACCATGGTACATTAGAAACGACAACATTCATAAAAACTTGAAGATGGAATACGTCACCCATGAAATAAAGGACCAAGCAAGGAAACACGTCCAGCGCTTATCTCTACACAAAAATGCAGATATCCGTCGTATGTTGGACACCACTAACAGAATGAGGAGACTCCAAAGACAGAAACCGCTGGAGCTGGGCAGTTTGAATTAGAATAAAAAAGTATTATAAAATAAGTAACCAATAGGTTACTCATCTTAATCCGCGAAACCAATTTAAGATAGATACATTACTAAATGATCTCTGAATCACTTGTAATGTTGTATAAATAAATTTATTAAATCAAAAAAAAAATGTATTTTGAACTTTTGTGTGCATAGATTTTTGGGACGTAACTTTAATACTATAGAAATATTTCGGATTCGAATATCAGATTTGTGCTGGTTTTCCACTGGATCAGTGCGATTAAATAAAACAACAAAAATTAAATTTATTTTTATTTTGTTTATTTTATTGATGAATGTAAAAGATTGGATTTTACATAAAATTTGTGCACTGTAAACCTTATGTAAAAAAATATTTTCATTCAAAAAATGGAAAATGTTTAAAAATGAAGTTTATATTTTACCAAAATTCGGCATGTCTACTCGAATTTTGGTAAAATAAAATCTTTTAACTCATAATTTTCGGTAAAATTTAATAAATTATATGTTCTTAATCGTTTTTCATAAACTTTTTTAATTTGTTATACCATATACACATATCTGGTTTCGTAACTAGGGTTATGAAACTATGGTTCGCGAGATGAAAACTCAAGACACACTATAATTTCTTTTGTCTTCTCGTTTGGTTTTAATAATAATGGAGTAGGCATTAACAAAAATGCCAAGAATGACATTTAATTGACTTTTAAATTGTCAGAAATGACTTTTACATTGACAGAACAGAAAAAAATTTGTTCCCGCCAACCAAATATTTCAATGACAAATAGAATACTCAAAGGAAACTAGATTCGCTTGGTAAACTATTAGTGTCCGGAATTTTTGATGTATTCGGCGTTGAGAGCACAAAAATGCCTCGGGATGAGAAAAAATATCTCTTTCCGAAACTATGTTTAAACCGAGTTGCAAACCATTGTTAGGGGTGACACATTACAACGAAACCATGGTTAACTCGAAACCATAGTTACGAAACCAGTAATGTGTCTATAGCGGGTTACCCACGATATCCATTATGTCACGATCCTTTTTGACAAAATCAATTTTGGCAAAATCCGTTTTTGACATAATCATCTTTTGACAAAATCCATCCTTTTCAAAATCCATTTATGATAAAATCCATTTTTGACAAAATCTATTTCTGTCAAAATTCATTTTTGTCAAAATCCCTTTTGTCAAAATCCATGAAAAAACCATCGAATCCATCGTTTTTGTTATTTTTTACAAGCCCGGGCTTGTAAAAAATAACAAAAACGATGGATTCGATGGTTTTTCCATGAATTTTGACAAAAATAACAAAAACGATGGATTCGAATTTTTTTTCATGGATTCTTAGATTTTTTTTTCATGGAAATACGAAATTTATTTTATTTGTACGATCATGAGTTTAGTGACATTATACTAGAGGATTTTGACAATAGTGGATTGTGTCATAAATGGATTTAGTCAAAATTGGAAAATAACAAAAAAGGATTTCAACAATCATGGGTTTCAACATCTATGGATTTTGTCAAAAGAGGATTTTTATAAAAACTACGGATTTTAGCAAAATGGATTTTGGAAAGATGGATAACGGGGCGATCCCGTCTATAGCATTAGAATATTTACGAAAAACAAAAACGCTCCTATTCAAACTGCCACTTCCTTTGGACCGATTTCGACCAAACATCACTAGGACCTTCCAATTTATTATTAAAGATAAAACATGAGTTTTCATCCGAAACATTAATCCATCTGAGCTGTACTGAGGCCAAATTTTTATTGAAATGCAGCTATTGAAAAAATCACCTATCATCATACATTTTGGGAAACTGTCCTGGACCGGTATATTGTTGCAAAATTAATTTAGAATCGTTTAGTTATTTTTTCAAATATTTGCAAAAATTAAAAAGTTCCTATAATGGAAGCTGACACAGCCAGTGACCCGGTTTCAGCCAAAAACCACTGGGATCTCAAAATTTATGAAAAAAGCTTAAGTATGAAATCTCAACCCAATTAGTCAATTAGCCTAGACCATCAGCATTTAGTCTACATGGAACCATACACCTACACACACACACACATATACTTTCTAAAAATTAATTATTTCACTTCGGTGATATATCGAATAATAAATCTGCAAACGTTTATTTCTGACTTAATACAATTTTTGCCTAAACACGGTAACAAATTTGAGCAATATACACTGCTGGGAAAAAAATGGGCAAACATATTTTATTGCAAATTGGAGTCTGTTTTTGCTAAAATTACAAAACTTTTGAACGCAATTGGCTTATCGTTTCATTTTAAATACATGTATGACGTAATTTTTTGAAAAAAAAAAATTACCTGCCATTTACTGGAAAAACCCCGAAAAATGCCAGAATATTCAAAAAACGGTGATTGGAGTTAAAGTAATGGAATAAATTACACACTTATTTCTTAATTTTTTGTTTTGTTTTTTATTTATACAAGTTCTATCTTTAATATTGTTGGACCGCTTTTTGTTTTTATTACACCGGTACAACCCCGCAACTGATGTGCAAAAAAATTGGTCAAGCAATTATTTTATTTTATGCCTATCGTTCTTGGCCGACATTAGGGTGTACATGTTTTATTGCCTGTAATTATTTTTTTGAAGAATTCCCGTAAGAAGAAAACCGGGCGAGAGGCTTGGCAACGAATGTCTTTTAAGAGTTGAACCGAAAAATGAAGGAGTTATGGTCTGGAGATGCTTTTCTGGAAATGAAACCGGTCGATTGTGCTTCCTTAGTTCCAGCATTACAGCAGCTGTTCATCTGCACGTTCTATGCAACGAATTTGAGCCTTCTGTGTTAAAGCTTTTTGTCGAGACTTGCAAATTTATTTTTCAACAGGACAGCGCTCCGTGCCATACCGCCAAAGTTCTTAGTTATTAAATTTGAACTGTAGATAGAAAAATGGGCTTTCAGATAAACATAAATAATTTGTTAAAAACTTGTTTTTTTTCTTATCTTTTCATTTAAAGGTAAAAAAGTACTTCGAAAAAAGAAATATCGATGTGTTGAAAATATTTGGTCATCTCATTGAAAATATTTGGTCTATAATGTAGCTAGAAGTAGCAAGAAAGCGCCCAGAATCGATTCAAGCTTTAAAAAGTTTGTTGGGACGATTTGGGAATCCATACCTTCTTCGACTTTGAAAAATTTATCAAATTCAATGAATCGGAGGTGTATCGCTGTAATAAAAGCAAATGGCGGTCCACCAAAATATTAATATTAAAGATAAAACTTCTATAAATCAATAAAAAACAAAAAAAAAATAAAAAGTAGGTGTTTAATTTATTCCATTACTTTAACTCCAATCACCGTATTTTGAATATTTTGGCATTTTTCGGGGTTTTTCCCCTAAATTGTAGGTTAATTTCTTTTTTCAAAAAATTACGTCATACATGTATTTTAAATGAAATAATAAGCCAATTGCGTTCAAAAGTTTGTAATTTTAGCAAAAAAAGACTCCAATTTGCAATAAAATATGTTTGCCCAATTTTTTTTTCCCAGCACTGTATATGCATTTTACTGACATCTACTGATAATTTTTACATTATTTGACGTAGGTACTTGGCGAAACACACTAATACTTAATAAACACATTTTATTAAACACTTGTGTTAATTTATTTCGCAATATAAATTTATTGTGAAATGAAAAAACAAGTGTTAAATAAAATGTGTTTATTACGGGCCATCTACTGACATTTGACCAAACTAAAAAACCAAACCGAATTGAAAGATAAATTTTTAGTTTTTAATTCTATGATAGCCTGGTGAAGTTGTCATCTTCATCTTCTTTAAATGAAATGAAATACATGTATTCCGCATAGGCTGCGTTTTTCCGCAAGTTGTCTCTATTTTTAAAAAAACGCACCGCAGCAGTGTTGACTACATAACAAAAAAAAATAACATGAATTAATATTAACATCACGACGGCTTTTCAATATTTTGACAGAAATTCTAAAACAAATTGTATATTGTCTATTGAAAACACTACCGAAAAATAAAAATGCAATGTTTCATTAATACACTCATGTAATTAAATTGCGTTTTCGCATGCGTAAAATCCGCACGTCTGTTTCCAGCACTAAACTAAAAATTTTCCGTTTTGACTGAAAACAAATAGGCACCCATATGTCGATTGTAAAATAACAAAACTGTTAGTTGGTATTTGTAGGTTTTATTATTTAGGCATTTTTTTTTAAATACTATTGTTTTATATTATGTTGCTTCTTTTTTCCTGTTAACTGTTAGCTAAATATTGTACAATAGTTTGGTTAAAAATACTGAATGCTAATGCTTACATTATTAGTGATCGAAAAACATTAAAATAAAAAAAAATTACTATTACTACTAAGAATTACTCCTCCAGAGTTCGAAATCTTATTCCGAACAATTGTTTCTACTTATAGTGGTAAATACATTATGACCCAATTATCGGCAAAATTAAAATGTCGCTATAGATTTTGCAATTCACATTCATAATTTTGCAAATCCTTTTCAATTTTTTTTAGTTCATTCACAACTTTTAAAAGTCAAGCACAATTTTTTCAAAGCAAATTCGTATTTTTTTAGAGTAACTTCAATTAAATGTTTTTGAATTCATAATTTTTAAAACAAATTCAAGTTTTAATATTTCAAAATCGTAAATTTTTACAATTCAAAATCAAGTTTTTGCAAAACAAATTATGTGCCCCCAATTCTTCACCAATTATGATGGGATTGGGTATATTTTGAACGGAATTCTTAAATGATTTTTGGAAGAAGTTCTGGAATATGAACACCTGGGACGAAATTCGTTCATTTCCACACCCATTATGATGAGACTTTGTTTGTTGGATAGATATAAGATTCATAAACAGTTTTTGGAAGAATTTCTGGAATGTAGCCGGACGGAACTCGGCCATTTCTTAATATTGATGAGATTTTGTATGTTGGATGAAAATGGGATTCTTGCATGATTTTTGGAAAAGTTTTGGAATATGGCCACCTGAGCCAGAACTCGATGATTTAAACTAGGATGAAAGTCGATAAACAAGCATTTTTCTTGAAATATGCGGTTCGTGATGTTAACATGTTTTTGCGTAAGGCTGAATGCCTATCACCAGCACGTGGCACACTCGCATATAATTACTGGGTTGAGTGGCAGGCCAAATACCTACTATCACAAAAAATCACGTTATGAACCCTACACAAAGAGCTCGGATGAATTTCTAGTATTCTTATCAAAATCGACTTCAAAAACTGTTCACGGGAATATGGAATATGATGTCTTTTAAGACCTTAAGATCTCCAGAACCTTTCGAACCAATTGAAAATTTACACTTTTGAACTACTTGCAATACAAGAGCATAAATAGTCTGGCAGTTATTTCTCTAAAATAACCAATAATTATACTCTCCACTACAGTAATAATCAGAAAAGAGGAAAATTATATTTATCCAACGTGCCGAATTCCATCATTATCGGTTAAGTAATAGCCGTGCCCGTTCTAGGTTGCCATATTAAAAAACTTATTCTAGAAATCATTAATGATTTTCATTTACATTAATCAAATCCAATCTAATCGTAATCGGTTAAAAACTGAATGAGTTCCGTCCACGGTAGCCATGTTCCAAAACTTCTTCAATAAATCCTTTAAGAATCCGATTTTCATCCAACAAACCCAATTACATTATAACCGGTTAAAGAATCGTCGAGCTCGAGATGACCTTTTCCTAACCTTCCAATAACTAGAATCCCATTTCAATCCAAAATGTCTAATCCCACCATAATCGGTTAAAAATGGCCGAGTTCCACGCAGATGGTCATATTCCAGAAGTTTTTCCAAAAATTAATTAATAATCTCATTTCATCCACGATGTTCAATTTCATCATAATCGGTTGTAAAATGACCGAGCTCTGTCCTAGGTGGCCATATTCCGGAATATTTTCTAAAAATCATTTTGGAATCCTATTTAAATCCAGCATACCCAATTCCATTATAATCGTTTAAGAATTGGTTGACTTCCGTCCCAGGTGACCTAAATCAGAACTTTTTTCAATAATAATTTCATTTCATTTTTCATTAAGAATCCTATTTTCATTCAACTTACAAAATCCCAACATAATCGGTTAATAAATCCCTGAGTTCCGTCCCAGATGGCCATATTCCAGAACTTCTACCAAAAATCATTCAAGAATCCTATTCCCATCGAGATCGAACCTACCCAATCCGATCATAATCGATTAAGAATTGGGAGCACTGAATTTGTTTTGCAAAAAAGCTGATATTGAATTGGAAAAATTTACGAACTTGAAATATTAAAACTTGAATTTATTTTAAAAATATTTGAATTTAGAAACATTTAATCCAAGTTACTTTGAAAATACACAAATTTGTTTTGCAAAAAATTGTGGTTGATTTAGAAAAAATTGTCAATGAAGTATACAAAATTGTGGTTGATTTGTAAAAAGTTGTGAATGAACTAAAAAAAATTGAATATCGTTTGCAAAATTGTGAATTTGAAGTGCAAAACCTATATTCTTTTGCAGATCCATGATACTCATATAAATGGACATTTATGCCCGCCCATAACGACTTATGCCCGCCCATTACGACTTGAAAATAATATCTACATTTTACACAACACTCACAGGGAAAGGGAATAAGAACCAGAACTTTTTTGAAACAAAACTCAAGGCTATACTGATGTCAGGACCAAATAATTGAAGAAATCAGTATTGTTGTAATAGAAAATTGTATGTACATACGAGTATATGTACGTTTTACACTGTGTCAAAAAAGTAACGGGAATTGTTAATTTTAAAAGCCCGATTAAAGGGATTGTACGATTTTTTTCCGCTAAGTTGGCACAACTGTAGGTTAGCAGCTCTATTTGGTCAGTTAGTTCTCAACTTATTTTATAATATTGATTTGAATCGAATGAAAAACATTTCGGGTGACCCAATTAGTTCACGTAGTAATCGGGTCATATACTAACGAATTATTTATGCGTGATTTATAGTATCAACATTTAAACTTATGGCACCTAGGATAATTCAACAAGCTAACAATAGCAAGAGAGAAACATTATCAGACTGGCCAGGTCTGATTCTGTCTACGATTGTGATGAAATTTTATAATTAAGCATTTATTACAAATTTAGAGAGCCCAGTGATTTCGGCTAAAACCGGTCCCACGGAAGTAACAGCTCAATACACGGTTGAAAATATCAGTATAAAATTAATACTTTTTTGTTATTCATATAAATCCATAAATAAAACGTATAAATGTTATACTTGCATCACTTATAAAAATGGATATGAATTTATGATTTTTTTTTATACTGAAGGGTTTAGAACAATTATATAAGTCATCGTATAAAATTTTATAATAGAATGGGTATAAAAAAGTTGTATACTCCACTAGTGTCGATTTTTTCGGCTTTTTGGACAAAATCTTACTTTTAATGGCACCCATTGGCCCATCGATGATCTATACATACGATACAATGTTACGACTATTCCAGTCGTAGAAAATAACGAGACCATTTACTCGCAATATTTCCACCACAAAAGTAGAAAAATGCACTCCTCCCCATTTTAACCACAAGGTACTTGTGTACACAAAGATAAGATACACAAACCCTTAAAAAATGAGAACTAAGGTCTCTTTTTGGCAGCTTGATTGTAACGACCAAACTACAAAATTTCAACTCTTGCTTTTACCTTTAGTACAAAATAAGAACTTATCGATTTAGCGAATTATATCCTTATATGAATTATATAGGCTACGATATTCAATATGCCACTTCTATAACTAATATGTATGAAACTCTATAACTTAACCTTATTAAACAATTTCATCATAAAAACCTATATTCCTTCTTATAAAATGTATACTGGTATAGATATGAATTATATGAGTTACATTAAAATTATACTTTTTTCGGATACAAATATATAAGTTTCAGTTTAAACAGATTTTATATTATGGAAAAATATTAAAACTATATGTAAAATGGTATTAAAATGCCTTTACACCGATTTCCGTATTAAAAATTATACCCATTTTTTCAACCGTGTACGACCTTCTTCGTTTTTTATAAATTTATTCTAAAATTTCATTAAAACAATATCGGTTCAGATCCCAGATCAGTTTTTCAAAATTTAAGCGGAATTATTTGATAAAAAAAAACTGTTTTTTTAGAAAAAATTCGATCCCTGTACCCATACCCACTTCATACGGATTCATTGATCGTGAAAAAACTAAATACTTAACTTGTTTTCAAAAATTGATTTTAGACATTTTTTGATTTTTAGAAATATTTTGAACAGTAGATACTATTAAAGAAAACTATTTAAAACAAAAAGATTGCAATTTAAATTTCAAACAAGATTTATTCAAAACATTTTTTATTTTTCCGGGAAATGACGTGACATTTAATGTGTTGATAAAAATACTTTGTTTTACAAAAATTCGGAATCTCTACAGTCAAGACGAATTGGCTTCTCTGAATCAACCGTCATACTTTGCCTTATAGATTAATTATGAGATCCTTGCGAAATGTTGTGGATATATTTGTACCGAAAATGGCAGCTTAAAATCGAGGTTTTTCAATTTTTGCTATGATATTAAAAACAAAGAATCCATATGTCAGTACTATAGGCTGGCATGGAGTAATGCAATGTGCAGATGGTTCTACGTAAATCGGACCTATAGCCGTACATCCTTGATTTGGCAAGCAACGCGTTAAGTAGGACGGTAAAAGTGAACTGCGAAAGAGTTGGGAGTGCTTCGGCCCCATAACAGATTGCATAGAATAAAACATAAAAAAAAAAAAAAAAAAAACAAAGAATAAGATTTAAATAAATTTAAAGATTAACTTTTGAATTAAACTGAAATATGTCAAAGGAATAATTTTTCCCATTTTCCCCCAAAAAATAAGCGTGGTGTATTCGAGATATATGTATGTATATACGTTCATAGTAAAAGAATGTCGGGTGTTGGCTACAAAATATTCAGAAATATTCACTTCATTATCAAATTGCTTGATTGCTATATATTCGAGTATCTAACCTATGTGCTCTCCACCTGCCACTACCATCGAGTTACACCATTAATATTCGAACAATTTGCTAGTGAAGGCTCGCAATACTATCGAACTATTACAATCGTTACGTACATACTATACAATATCGGCGAAACGTGATGGTATACAATATTTTTATATTTTGTAAAAAATTAAAATCGCGTCATTAGTCAATAACGTTTACGTTTGGTGACATAAGACTCAAGTAAAGCTGTTGAATATCGATAAACGAATGATTTTCAAATGTCAAATTTATGTTACAATTACTACACCCGAAGCCATATTAAATTGTTCGTACCATTTATGTTAGTGGTAATGACATAAATTATATCAGCAGGAGATGCTAGGTAAGGTAAGCCTTTCTATGAAAACTAATAAAACTCATTATTGAAATTATGCATTTCCGCTTTACCAGTGCTAGTTTTAAAACCGTATATTTTCTGAGCGTTAGCATGTCGCTGCTATCGAAGGCATTAGTGCGGAAACGGCGGATAACTTGTCATAAGTAATAACTTTCATAAAGTTAGCCGATTAGTCTCAGAAGCTTGCACAAAGGTACAAGTGTTACAAAATCAAGTCCTACCGGCCTGGTGCACTCTGTTGTATATACAACTGTAAAAAGTATTTCAACAGGAAGCAGAGAATCTAAACTGCTACAAAAATGTCGCAAAAAATGTGTTGTAAAAATAGAATATACATACCAATAGAAGATTTTTAAATGTGTACCAAAATTGTTTTAGACTAACTTAGGGGGAAATAGAAAGTTTGTAGTATTTATGAAAGAAATTAGGAAAACTGTTAAATATTCATACAAATTTACACGAACATTGTCTTTTCTCATATTCATATATTTAGGTATAGTGATATATCTATTACACTAGATGTGACATATCAATGAGAAACTACTACCTAGTCTACCCTAACTCCTAACATTTGACTAACGATACCAAAATTTTAACTACTCCCACAGTATAAACTAATGTGAAAGCTTTTCATATCGAACCCACCGATAAGGAAACCAGATGGTCACTGGGCCAGAAGTGACTTAGAAAAGGCCATCGCTTTCTCTAACCATCTACCAAAAGTGTTCACCCCAAACGAACAAAATAATGATTGCATACTACCACAGTTCACGAGGGACGAATCGAACCCACAACCAGTAAAATTTAAATGGAAATGCGTCAAAACGGTTATCAAAAACAGTATAAATCCTAAGAAAACGCCAGGTCATGATCTAATAACAGGAAAAATGATCAAAGCATTACCAGATAGATGCATAAAATATATAACATATAATTTTTAACGCGATTATGCGATGTCCTCAAAAATGGAAAATATCTCAAATTATCATGATTCGTAAGCCAGGTAAAGACGAAACCCAAGTCTCGTCGTACAGGCCA
Organism: Nephrotoma appendiculata; assembly: GCA_947310385.1. Classification (NCBI taxonomy): domain Eukaryota; kingdom Metazoa; phylum Arthropoda; class Insecta; order Diptera; family Tipulidae; genus Nephrotoma; species Nephrotoma appendiculata. The sequence continues at coordinate 249,580,827 of OX371224.1, forward strand.
ATAAGTCTACTTCCGATAATTTCAAAGCTTTTTGAAAAGATGCTACTACAACAACTAATACCTATATTATCTGAAGGTCGCATTATACCTGATCACCAATTTGGATTTAGAGAGCAAAACGGCACAATAGAACAGGTGCACAGAATTGTAAATACAATTAAGTTTTCCTTAGAAGAAAAGAAATATTGCTCGGCAGTTTTCTTGGATATTGCGCAAGCTTTCAACAAAGTATGGCATGAAGGATTAAATTCCAAAATTAAAACTCTTCTGCCTAGACAATTTCAATCAATTCTTGAAAACTACTTAGCCCAAAGGATGTTCCAGGTGAAACAAAATACGGCCACTACTGATCTTGCCGAGATAAAGGCAGGAGTACCGCACGGTAGTGTATTGGGACCTGTGCTATACTTGCTATTCACAGCTGACTTACCAATAACTGAAAAAATTGTCACTTCAACTTTTGCTGATGACACAGCTATATTATTTTCGCACAAAAATCCTCAAACAGCATCGAGAGAATTACAAGAACATCTACACAAAATAGAAGATTGGTTAAAAACTTGGCGGATAAGGACGAATGAATGTAAATCAACACATGTAACATTCACATTGAATAATTAACGTGCATGTCCAGGAGTAAAATTAAACAATATCACAATTCCTCAACAAACAAACGTCAAATATCTCGGTCTTCATCTCGATAGAAGATTGACATGGAAAAAGCACATTGAAACAAAACGCAATCAATTAAAAATAAAATTGTCTAAAATGTACTGGATAATCGGTAGAAAATCGAAACTCTCTCTAGACTGCAAGGTTCTACTATACAAAGCGATCCTAATCTCCATATGGACATATGGTATCCAACTATGTGGCTCAAATAGTGCATCAAATATAGATATCGTACAAAGAACGCAAGCAAAGATACTTCGTAGCATTACAAATGCCCCATGGTATATTCGAAACAGAAATATCCATAGAGATTTAGGAATCAAAACTGTTAAAGAGACAATTAAATCATGCAGTCTAAAGTACCAACTGAAACTGGAATCACACCCTAACGAATTAGCTAGAGAACTACTAAGGCAACTGATACAGTTCAATACAGACGGCTGCGCAGAAATGTAATCTAATAATTACGAGAAATGTAATCTAATAATTACGTGCATGATGAGCTAACACACTAAAATTAAGTAAATAATAATAATTTAATAATAATAATGCATAATGATATTAAGTATTAACATAGGTTAAGGCTTAATTTAAAATAAAAATATAGTTTTGCCTTTGGCAATAGTTACAAAAAAAAAAAAAAGCTTTTCATCTGTGGATGTAGGTATAAGGTATGTATCATGAATCAACAACAAAATCTATCCTTCCCATATTTAGTCGTATTATGTTATTTATATAATATTCCAGAAGATATCTAAATAGTTATTCCATTTATATTTCAACTTCGTGTAGTGTTATTAAAATAAAAATAAGGGGTTAAATTGTCAAGGGTTTGGAAAATAACTTTTCGCATTAAATGAAAAACGATAATTTAATTTAAGGGTACTGAACTTTGTTAAAATTACAAAAACAGAAACATTTAAATTTGATAAAAATAAAAACGAGCAAATGATGATGGGCCGATAACTTGGGACTACATACAAAGCAATTTTATTTTATCTAAATAGAATATAAGAATAGCTTATATAATGTTTATGGCTTAAATGTTATTAAAACTTTTTTTTTACATAAAAAAAGGAAATTTTTTATTCGTTAAAAATTTTTAAAACTTTTTATAACCATTCAGAATGTCGAAATCGATAGTATTCAAAAAGGATTATCCCGAATTTACCAATACCGTTAAACTATTTCTTGCATACAATCATTTTTGTATATATAAATATCGAATAATACTGCTAAAAACCCCCAGATTTTTTTGTGTAGATAAAAAGAAAATACACGGGAAAATGAAAGATAATTTTCGTATTTTATATTTTATGTACCGAAAGTATCAAATATAAAATCCATTTCTTTTGGGTACGACATGTATTAACACTATATATACATTCCGAAAAGTGAAACAGTTATATCACCCATTTTCCTTCATTTTTATTTTCCCCTAAAACTTTTCCATTTTCTTTTTCGTATATATACCGTATAGAATTTTGCTCTGAATAGTATATTTAACAAAAGAAAAACTTAAAAGGAAAATCCCAAGAAAAAACATCAAAAATAACGATTTTGACCTTTTCCATGAACTCTGCAATACACATTACACATACAAACATTTATAATAAACGAATCAAACAGTAATCTAAACCATAGAGGGTTTCTGTTTATTTTATGTACAAGAACGTTTTCAAAATGTAATGGTCTTCCATCTGTTTGATTAGTTAATTTAGATACAATTTTCATTTTGGGTTTCGTTTCTTAAGAACAATTTCATTTAATTGAATTATCACAAAGAGTTTCTGTTAAATTATCGTATACACGCACATCGCGTTTGAATACAATTTTAGGAATGAGAGCGCAAGCCCGAAGACAGAATGAACGTTTGAAAGAGATAATTATCGTCTTTTCTTTAAGATGGTTGTCTTACATATATTAGTTTATATCGTCATAATTCATTCATGGAAGTGTTTTTTGTGGTTAAATGTATTTAAATGGATTTAACATAATCAAAATATATAAAACGCACCCACCCTTGTTATGTTATTCAATAATTTTTTAAGTGAATCAAATATGAAAAAGCCAAACTAATTTGGTATAACAACACACATTATTTTACTAATGACTGCTTATTTATAACACTCATGGCTGCCACTATCCCTTGATTTGGCCTGCACGGTAATTTTTTATAAGAGTTTTTGAAAGGAAAGTTATCACCCCAATTATCGAAGTCGTCCCACGTCATTTTAGACGACTATAGTCACGTCACTTCATTTTTGCTATTATCGAAGTCGTCTGCTACGACTCTAGTCACATGAATACGACAACAGTCACCTAATTTTTTCAAGTGACAAGAATATTTTATGCGACGTTCATTAATGAAACACATTTACGATTTTTTTTTGTAATACAATTTATATTCATTTTGCAAATATTTTACTGCTTTAGTAAATATATAAGATAAATTTATCATTCACTAATCGAAGGGTTTTGTTGAAAATTTGGGTGGCTCAAAGCACCCATTCGCAATTTTTAATTACGACGAAAATTACAAATTTTTTATGTGAAAGATATTTTATCTTCACAATTAATTATGGTACGGTTCCTGGAAATTAATTTAATCATTAAATAATTAGATTTTACTTACTTATTATCAATTTACGTCTATTTTACAATAAAATATTCGTTGATATTTTGATTTTTGACATTGAATGGCTTGTCAAATTTGAGCAAATTATTAGTGCTGCCCGATATTTCTATTGTAGTATGCGTATCGTTTAAAACGACTTCAACAATACCAATTTTGGTGTGACGTGACACGACTGTAGTCACGTCACTTGAAGTGAGACGACTTCGATAATTGTGGTGTAAACCATCAACAATCTGGGTCCCATTTGAAACGCGATATTTTAAAACACGAATTATCAAAACGCGATATTTCAAAACGAGCGAGAGTTTAGGATCGGGTTATATCAGGCAGGTGAAGAGGTAATTTAATTTCAGTTTATAGGAATATAAAAATCGATAAGAGCGGAAGTATAGGACCGTGTTATATCAGGTCGGTCGCTGCGCTCCCGCCGTTTCGCAATGCACATCGCGTTTTGTACCATTTCGCGTTTTGTTGTATATCAGAAACTTTTTTTTTTGGCAAAATTGAACTAACCAACTACAATTAAAATTGAATCTCAATATTAACTAATCTAGCTCTAGAATATTAACTAATTCTAAATTTGCCTAAATATAATAGCAATCATGTGATCAAATAGAAAATATTAAAGAGTCAAACAATGCTAGTTTTCATAAAACATTTTAAATCGATAAAGATTAGTGGGATTTGTATAATATTTGGTTTAAAGAATACCAAATAAGCAAACAAACTCATCATTTAGTTAAAAAACATTGCACAGCCAATTAGGGTCACTGTCGGGTACCAGACATTAAAAGTGGCCAATGTATACAGAACCTAAACAATTAATATTCTTGATCAATTCATCAATTCTCAATAGAAAATGACCAAAGAGATTCGGGTTCACGGTAATCGATTACAAAACAATTCACTGAAAACTTCAAATTACTGAAAAACTAGTTTGTTGAAAATGGTAATTCACCGAAAACAACAATGCACCGAATTTTATAATTCGAAAGCGATAGTTTACCACAAACATTTCAAAAGCTTAGCATATTACTTAGGCGAGCAATTCAGTACATCATATTTTATTATGTAAGTCTGTTTGAATTAATTATTATAATTCAGCAAAACAAAAAATACTGATACTTGAATATATTCTGGTGGAATTGGGTTACTGTTTAAAGACACAACCATCCGTATGTACTAGACTTAGTTTCGAGTGATAAGACAATTTTCCGAAAACGGTACACAGAAAAAAAATATTATCTAATATACAAATTTGATAAATATTAAAACAAAATTTTTCTAGTTTCTTTGATATTAATCAAATATTCTTAAACAAAAAATTTTTAATCTCTTCTTTAATTAAAATAATACTTAAATTATAGGTTTGTAATTGTTTTTTTTAATATTTTATATTAACAAGCTATAATTAAAACAATTCTTCTTTAAATGAAAATTAACTGATTTGTGTTAAACGAGTTTCGTTTAATCCAAACTCGTTTAATAAAGTTTATCGCGAACATTAAAGTTTTGTAATATAAATTAAATTTTGATGTTTAAACTAACTCTTCGTAAGGTTTAAAAAAAAATTGATTTTAATACAAGACAAATTATCTCGGCTTAAACCATAATATGTTTGTCTTAACATTATTATATGATTCCGATTGTCAAATCATAAACGGTTATAATTGAGACAGTGAGAATTTAAAATAATTCTATTAAAATAAAATATTTTAGAAATATTTAATTGTTTTAAATGTAATCAAACATTTTCCACTATACAAGTTTTATGCAAGCATATAAAATATCTACATTCTAGCGAAGTATTAGTTTGTAATCAAGGTGGATGTCATCAAAAGTTTTCACAATTACATAGATCGTTACAAGCGCCACTTAGCAAATATATACAAAAACCTTATTTCAAACAGCGCTTCGGAGATTCCCAAAGCTAATAATTGCACTAACTTAGATATGACAATGAGTAAAATAACAATTGATGGTAATTATGGCGAAATTCGTTGAAATATTCTTCAAACCTTTAATAATTTATTATATATAAATATTTGTTTAAATTTTATAGACCATATTAATACAATATGTGATGAAATTACGTTAGGCGCAAAGCAAGAAAGAAAAGAAGAAAATTCATCGCTGAAGTTTGTTGCTAAATTATATTGTATGCAATTATTACCAAAATCGGTCGCCTTAGAAATTATTCAAACAGCTCAAGAATTAATCAGTGTAATAATCAGTAGTATAAGAACATGCAAGAAAAACTGCTCTGATGAAAATTTACATGTTTACAATTTATTAGATTTTTGTGAATTACTCTTCATCAACATAAAATCTGAATATTTATTGCTCAAAGAATTTAAAAAAAAGAGATTATATTCCGCGCCCAAAAAATTTACTGTATACATAGTCAGAACTTAGAACAAGTCAAACAAGGAAAACTAGTAATCAACAAATTTAAAAGTGAAGGTATTTTAATGCCAATTTCTGAACAAATTAAAACATTTATTTGAACTAAAGATCTATTAAAACAAACACTCGACCATGGAAAAGAATTACTTAAAAACAAAAAACGTGCTGACGAACTTTATACAAGGAAAACTCTGACAGCGAAAATTCTCAATAATTAATAAAGAAAATATTATCCCGTTGTTCCTATATTATGACGATTTTGAGACGAACAACCCTTTGGGGAGTCGTTCTGGTAAACAAACGATCGCTGCATTTTATTACATGTTTCCAACTATACCACAAGATTTATCAAAATTGTCTAATATTTTCGTTGCCATGCTGGTAAAATCAAAAATATTGAAAACTTTTAATTATAATAAAACTAGTGGAAGAACTTAAATTACTTGAAATTCAGGGTATTGATATAAAAACCGAAGATGGTTTCATAAAAGTACATTTTGTATTGGGATTAGTGATCGGTGATAATTTAGGCTTAAATTCGATCCTTGGATTTTTGCAATCTTTTTCACACAATCTCTTTTGAAGATTATGCACCATGAAAAAAGAGAAAACCCAAGCTTGTCTTGTTGAAAATCTAAGTCTTGCTTGTCAAATGGATTGTTATAATGAACAGGTGTTAGATATCGATGCAGAATCATTTAAAAATACCGGAATTAAAGACATTTGTGTTTTAAATAATATTGATACTTTCCACGTTACGGAAAACTATTCCGTTGATATTATGCATGACGTAATGGAAGGTGTAATTAAATTTGGAATTTCAAATTGCCTTCACTCGTTCATATTCGAAAAACAATACTTTTCAATTGAGACATTAAATAATCGAATTCAAAATTTTGAGTATCTAGAAACGTAAGTATCCAATCGACCCGGATGTATTAAAGTAGATCATATTAAACAAAAGCTCCAAGTAACAGCAAGAGAAGGACTCTGTTTATTAGAGTTTATATTATTCTATATCGGCGATTTCATTCCACCTTCGAATTGGCTATTAAAATATTTACACACATTACAAAATTTAGTCGAGATACTTTTCAAAGAGTCGTTTTCAAATTATGACATTATTTGTCTCAAGAAATTAATTAAAAAACAAAATAAGCTTTATATCAAATACTTCAATGAGAATCTTAAACCTAAACATCACAACCTATTGCACTACCCAGCAATAATTAGAAAATCTGGTCCTCTGAAACCAATGTGGTGCATGCATGTGGTTTAAATCGAAACATCGGGAGCTTAAATACTACACAAATGCTATAACATCTAGCAAATGCCCCTATCAATTGCCAACAAATGTGCTATACGATTCACTTTTAACGTATTAAATGAAATGGATATTAAAAGTGACGTATCTATATATTAAAATTGAGTGCGTCCGCTGCAATTGATCTAAATGTGTTTCCTTATAATGAATTAATTAAACAAATAGAACTACAATTGAAAGAAGTCACGTTGGCAGAGATAGTAGAATACAGAGGAACAAAATATAAAATAAGAGATTTACTGAAATTAGAAAATCCATATGCAGTCGTTTTTAAAATAGATCATATTAAAATAATACATCGAGGCAAAATTATCCTATTTATAGAGAAAATGAAAATTGAAAAAACTGATAATCATTACAATTGCTATGTTTTAGGAGATTCATTAAAACAATATTGCTGTTTAGAATTAAATCCAATGGAGATTAGGCATCACATTACAACAAACAAAATCCTGCGTGGCAAAATCCGGTTTTAGATATCCTATAATATAAATCTTTTATAAAAATGTAAAATAAAATATATTATATGTAGCGAAATAGGTGTCTACAGTGGAGATACGTCCATAATATGTAAATGAAAGCAACAATGTTGTTTGTTTTTAATTAGTTTTCTAATATGAAGAAAAGCAAATTCTAATTATTTTACGACAAACCGAAAAATTATTAAACAGCTCAATTCAAAATTGGAGAATTTGCATTAACCACATTTTATTTTGATATAAAATTATTTTTTATTTTTCTCTTTTTCTCATTCTGATCTGAGAGTTTGAGATTTTTTATTGAGAAAACCACATTTTTGTTCATCATTCCGATCGTGTCTTGTCTTGTTTGTGCTAAATTTCGAGGTTTATTTTATTGTTGATAAAAATAGATCTTAAACATTGGGGCGATAGTGAACATCATAAATTAATTACATATATGTATAAGTGATAGTGTTTATTATTTAAGTGTTAAAGAATATTCAAAATGAGTGACGATACCTTTATAACTATTCAAGATGGAGATGTCCCATTGGCGGAATTATTGTCTGAGTGGGGCCTCCTGCATTTATATCCTAAATTAATCGGTAATGTAAAAATATTAAGTGTAAAATAGTTTGTTTTTGTTGTAGCTGTTGTATATGATACATATTAATCTAGTGATTACACTATTTTTTTTGTTTTAGATGGGGGCCTAGATATTCATTATTTAACCGACATAACAGAAGCTGATTTGAACACATTATTTCCCGAATTCAAAGAATTAGGAACAAAAATTAAATTTCGTTGAAAAATAGTGGAGTGGAGACAGGCGAATGTATTCACAAAAATAAACAAAAAACATATGGAAAACGTTATACTAATAAATTTGTTGTATTTTTAATAGGGCATTAATGAATTAGCATCTACCGTTAGCATCACGAATAGTTTTAATCCATATAATGTAGATTGATTGAAATCTACACAAAACTCATCGATTGGCTTCCCTACATCTTCAACTTCATCGTTCGTACCGAATGCTGACATCAAATGTACTTCAATGAAGGTAATATTTCTAGCTTACCCTTTTAGTTTTAAACTAAGAATATTAATTAACGGAATATTGATTTTTTCTTCAGTTAATTGATGATATATTCAAAATACGTCAAAATTTTTCATGATGGTATACAGGGTGTCCCATTTGAACGAGTCCAAATGAGTATGGCATATAGTTTGTCAATATCATGAACTACGCATATGATCGGAAATGAAACATTACCCGCATAAATTGCATTTCAATTTTTTTAACACGGCAAATTACCTTAAATCATGTAAAAACCAATAATCGTTCTAAAAATTAAGATAATACAATTCATTTTCTATGATTTAATTCAATAATTATCCCTGCAATCTGTTGTGGGGCCAAGGCTCTCCCAACTCTTTGCTTGAAGTTTGCTTTTCCCGAAAATTTTAGCCAGATTCAACACGAAATCAATGCCGACCAACAAATTTTGAATTCTGTACGAAGAGATCACACCATTAGCAAGAGACGTGCACAATCTTCATGAGTGGTAGGCAACCAGAACGTTTACATGTTGCTGTTGTTACCGTGTTGTTATCATGTTGTTACCCTGGTATAATTGAAAATAATATTATTGGGCCAATTTACTACGTGAAAGATTGAACTCTGTAACTAGATTCCATAAGTCGTACACTGACAAAAAAAAATCTAGTAACAAAATATGGGTGTTTGTTGGAACCTGCACAAAAAAAAATCTTTAGGGACTTCATGCGGTAAATCTTAGCCGACTGGAGCTCAGGGTTTTCGAAGAATATAATCATTAAAATTAAAAATTAAAAATTAAAAATTAAAAATTAAAAATTAAAAATTAAAAATTAAAAATTAAAAATTAAAAATTAAAAATTAAAAATTAAAAATTAAAAATTAAAAATTAAAAATTAAAAATTAAAAATTAAAAATTAAAAATTAAAAATTAAAAATTAAAAATTAAAAATTAAAAATTAAAAATTAAAAATTAAAAATTAAAAATTAAAAATTAAAAATTAAAAATTAAAAATTAAAAATTAAAAATTAAAAATTAAAAATTAAAAATTAAAAATTAAAAATTAAAAATTAAAAATTAAAAATTAAAAATTAAAAATTAAAAATTAAAAATTAAAAATTAAAAATTAAAAATTAAAAATTAAAAATTAAAAATTAAAAATTAAAAATTAAAAATTAAAAATTAAAAATTAAAAATTAAAAATTAAAAATTAAAAATTAAAAATTAAAAATTAAAAATTAAAAATTAAAAATTAAAAATTAAAAATTAAAAATTAAAAATTAAAAATTAAAAATTAAAAATTAAAAATTAAAAATTAAAAATTAAAAATTAAAAATTAAAAATTAAAAATTAAAAATTAAAAATTAAAAATTAAAAATTAAAAATTAAAAATTAAAAATTAAAAATTAAAAATTAAAAATTAAAAATTAAAAATTAAAAATTAAAAATTAAAAATTAAAAATTAAAAATTAAAAATTAAAAATTAAAAATTAAAAATTAAAAATTAAAAATTAAAAATTAAAAATTAAAAATTAAAAATTAAAAATTAAAAATTAAAAATTAAAAATTAAAAATTAAAAATTAAAAATTAAAAATTAAAAATTAAAAATTAAAAATTAAAAATTAAAAATTAAAAATTAAAAATTAAAAATTAAAAATTAAAAATTAAAAATTAAAAATTAAAAATTAAAAATTAAAAATTAAAAATTAAAATAAAAATAAAAAATAAAAAATTAAAAATTAAAAATTAAAAATTAAAAATTAACAATTAATAATTAACAATTAACAATTAACAATTAACAATTAACAATTAACAATTAACAATTAACAATTAATAATTAATAATTAACAATTAACAATTAACAATTAACAATTAACAATTAACAATTAACAATTAACAATTAACAATTAACAATTAACAATTAACAATTAACAATTAACAATTAACAATTAACAATTAACAATTAACAATTAACAATTAACAATTAACAATTAACAATTAACAATTAACAATTAACAATTAACAATTAACAATTAACAATTAACAATTAACAATTAACAATTTGTAACGCCGCGTTGCCCACTACAGCGTTAAATTTTAATACACCCTATAATTGTAGTGACGTAACATGTACCGTCAACCAAACCTGGTTAGTTGAACATTTAGACATGCATGCTTGCTTCGGCTTGCACAGTTACCACATTTTGATTATAAAGTTGACGACAGAATTCAAAATTGGAAAAAAAAGGGGATTGAGTTTTTGATTCTGCTATCGATCGGATCGCTTTATTTAATGATATTAAATAATTTTTAATTCGAGTGATATTATTCGTTCACTAGAAAATTATTGTCTTATAATAAATGTGAATAATTGTGCTTCACGAGAACGATAAGATTGAAATTATAATGAGAGATTTGACGGGTTTTGATGCGACCGATCGCATATAGTTTTGTGATATAAGGGTTTTCTTATTACATGGTGCAAAATTAAAGTAAATATGTATATTAAGTAAGACTTTTAAAAAATAAAAAAATAAAAATAATTAACTGATAGTTATAGTTGTTTAAGATAAATTGATAATTATAAATTGTGCTCGTGAATGAAATGTGCTTGTATTTTATATATGAAAAAACTGTGTGAGTGACCTCAAGGACGTGATTCTAAAGAAACGGAAAAATTTTAAATTGGGTGTGGCTCACAAAAAGACCAAAAATAAAAAGAAACCCCCAGATACAGTGAAATAGACTCTAATTTAACTTGTACCTAACAATTGAATAATAATCCTATTTAAAAATAACATTAAATCACATAAAAAATAATAATCTAAATATTAATAATAATCAATACATAACATTTGTGTCCGGCTGCATCTACATACATATATGCAAACTATGAATTCTTCGCTGCGTTATAATTCAAGTGAATATGCAACAGATTGCACAACGTTTACTGCGCAACCACCATCGTTACCACAATCAACATTTCATCTTTATCCATCATTGCCGTACATATCTCACCAGGTTTTTTTTTATCATATTTTTATATAAACTCAAATTGAATTTAGTAATTAAAATCTAATTTTCCTATTGTTAGTTAACCATTTTTTTGTAATTTAGCATATAGTTAGTTAGGCTGTAGTATAGGTTTTGCTTTAGTTTGATTTTGCATATTCGGGAACGGTTTATATTCCTTCATTTTAAATTCATTATGGTTATTTTTTTTATATATTAAATATTCATATATCAAGTGTTATTTTAAAATATTAATAAATTTATGAATTTATGTTATATTATGCATCGTAAAAATCTAATATTTTCAATTATTATCATCATTATGAGGCATTGAACGAAATAATAATGAGGCCAAGGTAGGTTCCGTCATGACGAGCAGAGGTTTCAACGTAACTGCTATTGCGATTTTGTGATTGAATTATAGTCTAGTTCTGATGAATGATTTTCCTATTTTCTCTTAGTCCTAGCTTCGTCCCGGTCAGAATTCATAAATTGAGATATTTCTGTGTCAACTATCAATTTGTCATTTGCAATCCGCTACAATTTTATACCTCCATACAGTTAATTACGTGCTATAGTCGTTAATGTCTTAAAACTTTATCATTTTTTTCCCAATTTTTTTTTAAAACTTCATACTCGCGGTTTAGCCAGACTAATTCAACCCTTAACAAGCCCACCCCTTAACTCCTGAGATCTAGCTGCGCTATACGCGACCGCGTAAGGGCTCTGAATTGGTATTGTACACTTATAAATATCTATAGCAGTGTGTCTCTAAAGCCACACTGTTACAGTGGCGCCCAAGCATACAAGGCTATCCTTTCTTATAATCTATTTTTTTTTATTTCAGTAGTTAGAACAGGTATACTCTCCACTGTTGAATTCTGACCAAACACCCTATCCCTAATCCTTAATATTGACTAATTGTTCCAGATCGCGACTACTTCTAGTTTTTTAAATTATTGATTGTGTCGTCCGTCTTAATCTGATTTAATCTAGTCAATCTCCTGTTTGTCTAAGAATTACATTTGATGCATAGGTTTTTTTTTAATTATATGTAGCTACAATCGCCTTGAATGAAATTCTTAAACTACTATACGTTTACACACTAAGTTCTATTGGAATTTACTTCCTATGTTGATTGCAGTGTACTAAATAACGTTCCAATTAGCAAATTATTCTTCGCAAACATTTCTTTAGATTAAGTCGAATTGTTTGTACGTTATATAATATAGCTATAGCCATTCCTTTTATTACATTTTGTTTGTTTCGCAATTGTATCTAATTGTTGTTGACTCAATTGTTAGTTAACAAATTAATTTCAGTTCCCGCACTACCTTTTATTATACATCAGAACTAGAAAACTTAATCGGTTCCAAATGTTGAAGACTTGCTCGTCGTACGTCTGCCTTGGTCTCATAAATAATATTACTGTAAATTTTTATAAATTATCGATTGCGTACGAAAATTATAATTATCATTATTGTTAACTAAACCAATTTAAATCGAGTGATTGCGTTGAAATCGGGAATTCTTATAAAGATACCGATTTGATCAGATAGCTGAAAAAAAAAAAAAATTTAAACTTCGCCTACAAAATTAATCAAAATGTACCTTACACTAATAAAATCCGAAAATTTGGAGAACGACGAATTCAACGTGGAATGCGAATTACGTCAAATTTCTGGAGATGTTCACGAACGATTCCGTATCTTGGACGAACAATTAGCAGCTGAACAAGATGACCCTAACCTAGCCCCAAAATGTTTACATGCGTTAGCCAATTCGCTGCCCCAGGCTGAGATATCAATATGTATTTTGAAGTTACAACATCTTCAAAATGGGCTTCACAATTTTATTAAATCCTTTAGTGATCAAACCGAAGAGCTGGAAGTTTATAATTCCCGGTTGCTCCATCTATTGGGTCGCGCAGATCGTGTCGCGACCATTCAAGCTGTACAACCTACGGCAATCAAATTATCCAAACTGGTTTCCCGGTTATTATGCGTATGTGGAAAAGTAGCACAGAAATCTCAAGATCCTGATGAGTCTATTACGGAGCTTAAAGCCATTGATATTAAACCATCTGAAATGTTAGTTGATTTAATGAATGTAAATCCATCAAATATCGGGTTGTCAAACGGAAGTTCATCGTGTTTAAAGGAGGCCTATTCTGAAGATGTCTCTGTGGATAACTCTATTGTCGCTAGACCTACCCAAACAATTCAGCGAGTTTCAAGTCCGATAGAATCTAACACTACTGTTCCAGCAATGACACTTGGAACTTCAATCGTACACAATCCTAATCCACAGGATCCAAACCCGGCCCGTCCACATGATACAAACCCGAAGTCAATGCAGGGAACGTCAGGTGGTAAATTTTCTGATATTCTAACTAGTACCGTCCCTGGCATTCCGCCTGGTATAAAACCACCCACATATATTGTAAATCCAAATCTAGGAGTTTCACAATCTTACAATTACCCATTGCCCAGCATGTCCGTTCAAAACCCTTATATAACTAATCAATTTCCCAACATGCAGCCTTCCTTGAACCTCAGCTTTCCATATCAACTGATGTACAAACCACCGGAGGCGCATTATCCGCCACCCCAACCTTACGATTTTCTGGCAAATAATTTTACTCGGCCGTCTGCAGTCAATATGCAATTTAATCAAGTACCAGGGCGGTTGACAAATTCAACAAATCATACTGCACCGCATAATAGTGACATCTCGCATACACCACGCGATACGAGTGGTTTCAATGTTGCTCCGTCGAAAAATGTTGATTTGTATACCACCAAGATGGACAAATGGAAATTATCGTACGATGGAACTGATGTGGCGGTCGAGAAATTCATTTTTCAAGTCGAGCATCTCGCATCAACCAATAATGTCTCCGAGCAGCAATTAGTGAATGGGTTGCACTTATTTTTAAGAGGTCTCGCTCGAAATCACTATTGGTCAATGTTGCAACAGAATCCTCAGTGTACTTGGCAAATACTGAGAGAATCACTAATGTATAGATTTAAAATTAGGCGATCGGATATTGATATTCGGCAAACGATCGACAATCGCAAACAGAAATTTGATGAAAGTTTTATTGAGTTTTATTACTCAATCCAGGAACTAGCGCAACCGCTCACCAAGCCTCTTAACGATCAAGAAATGCTGGAGATGCTTAAAAAAAATATGCGTCGAGATATTAAAGTTCATTTAGCGGGGCAATTTATAAACACGGTGCCCGATTTACTTAGTATATGTGTCAATGTCGAAGATGTGTGGAAAAATGCCAACTATACGCCTGAACGGCCACGATTTAGACCGCATCCTGCACCCCAAATAAACGAGCTTTTGTGTGAAACTGGATGTCCGAATAGTGCAGCGATACAAAACGAACATCAGAATATTTCGGCAATTCTAACTTCAAGGTCACCTTATCCACAAGATACAAGTACGTTTACTCCAGTGAAATGCTGGAACTGTCAGAGAACAGGTCATTTTTGGTGGTATTGTGACATCCCTTTAAAGATTTTCTGTTTTGGCTGTGGGGCAGCTGACACCATGTTACCGCATTGCTCAACATGTAATCGAGAGAAAAACTGGAGGGTGGGAATGGGTCGGTCTGGGTTCCACCATTCCCAAGCTCAAACTCGGAAACCCAATTCCACAAAAGACCAACCAAATTCAACGGAGGAGAAGGCTTTCCCCAACTTACGCTAGACTTATCCCATCCCTCAGTGTCCAGATGCTTACCTCAAACGGCCCCAGTCAAACTTGATAAGCATAAATTGCGATCTATTCAACATTTTAAACTCCGACGTAACCTGCGAGCACGGATTGTAGAATCCGTGTATGGCGTATCTGACATTCCATTCGATAACAGACCTTTTGCCACAATTTCTTTAAACGGAGTATTTATAAAGGGACTCCTCGATAGTGGCGCAAACGTGAGTGCCCTGGGCTGCGGCGCGGAGGAATTTATTCAAAAGCATAACTTAAAACTTATTAAATTGCATGGCACGATCCAAACTGCTGACGGATCCAAACAGACGATTTTGGGATATATTAACGCGAACATTATATATAACAACGAAACTAAACTTCTCAAAATTAGCGTAGTTCCTTCTTTACAACAGGCCCTATATCTCGGCTGTGACTTTTGGGAGGCATTTAATTTAAAACCAACAATAGCAGCCGAATTAGAAAACCTTACTAATCCAAACATCAAATTTAACGAGATAAAAGCGCAAAATAATGATGCTTCGCCAAATACTAATAGCGAATCCGGTTCTCCTATCTCTTCCACCAAACATCACGACTTATCCACCGACCAACGTTCACGTCTGTCGATGATCATTAAACAACTTCCTGACTTTCAGAAGTTGGGATTGGGAAGGACTTCTTTGCTCTGCCATGTTATCAACACCGGAGATGCAGATCCCATTAAACAAAAATATCATGCTGTATCGCCTGCTGTACAGAAAGAAATCTATGCTGAGATTGACCGAATGTTGCATCTTGATGTGATCGAAGAAAGTACCAGCCCATGGTGTTCGCCCATGACCCTAGCTCGGAAAAAAAATGGTAAAGTGCGACTATGCTTAGATGCTAGGAAACTTAATAGCGTTACCAAAAAGGACGCCTTTCCAATACCAATTGTAGATGGTCTGTTAGGAAGGCTAGATAAGACCGAATATATTTCGAAACTGGATCTGAAAGATGCCTTTTGGCAAATTGCTTTGGATCCAGCTTCCAAGGAAAAAACCGCATTCGCCATCCCAGGTCGGCCCCTTTATCAATTTAAAGTCATGCCATTCGGGCTTTGTAATGCCCCTCAATCTCTGTGCCGATTAATGAGCAAAGTGATTCCCCACCACCTGCAGGACAGGGTATTCGTCTACCTTGACGACTTATTAATCGCGACTGCCACGTTAGATGAACATCTCACGCTTTTGGAAGACGTTGGTGAACGACTTTCAAAGGCAGGGTTAACTATCAACGTTGATAAATGCGATTTTCTACTCAAGGAAACGGATTATCTTGGCCATGTAGTGGGTGTGGGAGGATTGCGACCTGATCCGGACAGAGTGACGGGTATTACCGAGTTTCCAAGGCCAAAAACTGTTCGTCAAGTGCGTCGTTTCCTGGGTATGGCGGGGTGGTACCGCCGGTTCATTCGGAACTATGCTGAATTGTCGGCTCCGCTAACTGACCTCTTAAAAAAGGGCAAGCGTTTCCTTTGGACATCTGCCTCTCAAAGTGCTTTCGACCAACTTAAATCTCGGTTAATTTCCTCTCCTGTTCTTGTCCCACCTGATTTTTCCAAGAGGTTTTACATCCAGTGTGACGCCAGTTCGACTGGTATTGGTGCAGTTCTCTTTCAAAAAGACTCTGAAGGGTCAGACCATCCCATATCGTACATGTCTCGAAAACTGAATGGTGCTCAACGCAACTATTCGGTCACGGAGCTTGAATGCCTGGCTGCATTTCTAGCAATAAAGAAATATCGTGCATATGTGGAGGGTCTACCCTTCACTGTTATCACTGACCATGCAAGTCTGACTTGGCTCATGTCACTCAAGGATGTTCATGGAAGATTAGCTCGTTGGAGCTTAATGCTCCAGGGTTTTAATTTTGATATTGAGTACAGGAAAGGAACTCAAAATGCTGTCCCTGACGCTCTCTCTCGGATTCACATGGATACCTTGACGAGCCTTTCGGGGCCGTTTGATATTGAATTGAACTCGCCTCATTTTACGACATCTGAATATCTCGCACAGTTAGAAAACGCTAAATCTGCCTCGGCCCAGTCAAATCTCTCTGTCATAGATGGCAAATTGTTTATTAATACTTCACCCAAACCGTCATATGACCTCGATTTCGACCTTTCGTCATGGAAGTTAATTATTCCGCGCGAATTACAATTACCGTTAATTTCTAAAATACATTCCGCACCTACTGGAGGTCATCCTGGTATACACAAAACGATTGATCTTATACGGCGCTACTTTTATTGGTCCAGCTTGTCACATGACGTTCGAGAATATGTGTCTAAGTGTGAAGATTGTAAAACCAATAAAGCTGCCAACTATAATACTCGACCACCTCTGTCATCGCTTCCAATCACTTCTAGACCATTTCAAAGGTTGTACCTAGATTTTCTTGGTCCTTATCCACGCACGCGAGCTGGCAACACCTGCATTCTAATATTACTCGACCATTTCTCGAAATTTGTAATGACAGTGCCATTGCGACAAGCGACCGCCGTCGATGTAGTAAAATTTCTGGAGCGTCGGATAATTTTGATGTTTGGGGTGCCTGAAGAGATTGTAACGGACAACGGTAGGCAATTTGATTCTAACTTGCTACGGGATTTATGTGGAAAATATGGAATCAGGCACATATTTACACCAAAATATTCACCACAAGCAAATGCAAGCGAGAGGGTGAATAGAACATTGTTAGCGGCCCTACGAGCTTATATCAAAGAAGATCAAAGAGCTTGGGATATTAATCTTGCCGCGGTAACCTTTGCCTTAAGAAATACAACACACGGTTCCACCGGTTATTCGCCCCATTTTGTAGTTTTCGGACAACATCCAATTTTTCATGCTTCTATGTATCCCCTATATAAGCAACTACAAACCCTTGCAGGCAATCACCTCTCATTGGAAACCAAACCTTATGATCTATCGGTCATATTCTCTAAAATCCAATCGAACTTATACGCTGCTTCAAAGAAAAGTCACCATCATGCCAATCTCCGAAGTAGATTAACGACAATACGAGTCGGACAAATTGTTTATATCCGAAACTTCGCCCAGAGCAAAGCAAACGACCAATTTGCGGCGAAGCTAGCCCCAAAATATATTAAGGCTAAAGTAATACGAATGGTCGGGAACGTGGCCTGTGAAGTGGCAGATGATATGGGGAAATCCTTAGGTATCTACCACATCAAGGATTTAAAATTATGATCTCTAATCAACCTCGAAATGTTTAAACTTTGTCACAGTTTACAACTTGCTATCAGTTCTATTCTGTTTCTATTTTGGGTTACCCAAAAAGAAGATTTGGTTATATCAATCGGTTACTGAGTCCAATTACTTGTAATTTGTGTCTACTAAATAATTAAACCTAAATTATATTGCCCGGCTTATGAAACTCTTCTCAGGTGAGGGTCGTCCCCACGAGTGTAACGCCGCGTTGCCCACTACAGCGTTAAATTTTAATACACCCTATAATTGTAGTGACGTAACATGTACCGTCAACCAAACCTGGTTAGTTGAACATTTAGACATGCATGCTTGCTTCGGCTTGCACAGTTACCACATTTTGATTATAAAGTTGACGACAGAATTCAAAATTGGAAAAAAAAGGGGATTGAGTTTTTGATTCTGCTATCGATCGGATCGCTTTATTTAATGATATTAAATAATTTTTAATTCGAGTGATATTATTCGTTCACTAGAAAATTATTGTCTTATAATAAATGTGAATAATTGTGCTTCACGAGAACGATAAGATTGAAATTATAATGAGAGATTTGACGGGTTTTGATGCGACCGATCGCATATAGTTTTGTGATATAAGGGTTTTCTTATTACATGGTGCAAAATTAAAGTAAATATGTATATTAAGTAAGACTTTTAAAAAATAAAAAAATAAAAATAATTAACTGATAGTTATAGTTGTTTAAGATAAATTGATAATTATAAATTGTGCTCGTGAATGAAATGTGCTTGTATTTTATATATGAAAAAACTGTGTGAGTGACCTCAAGGACGTGATTCTAAAGAAACGGAAAAATTTTAAATTGGGTGTGGCTCACAAAAAGACCAAAAATAAAAAGAAACCCCCAGATACAGTGAAATAGACTCTAATTTAACTTGTACCTAACAATTGAATAATAATCCTATTTAAAAATAACATTAAATCACATAAAAAATAATAATCTAAATATTAATAATAATCAATACATAACATTTGTGTCCGGCTGCATCTACATACATATATGCAAACTATGAATTCTTCGCTGCGTTATAATTCAAGTGAATATGCAACAGATTGCACAACGTTTACTGCGCAACCACCATCGTTACCACAATCAACATTTCATCTTTATCCATCATTGCCGTACATATCTCACCAGGTTTTTTTTTATCATATTTTTATATAAACTCAAATTGAATTTAGTAATTAAAATCTAATTTTCCTATTGTTAGTTAACCATTTTTTTGTAATTTAGCATATAGTTAGTTAGGCTGTAGTATAGGTTTTGCTTTAGTTTGATTTTGCATATTCGGGAACGGTTTATATTCCTTCATTTTAAATTCATTATGGTTATTTTTTTTATATATTAAATATTCATATATCAAGTGTTATTTTAAAATATTAATAAATTTATGAATTTATGTTATATTATGCATCGTAAAAATCTAATATTTTCAATTATTATCATCATTATGAGGCATTGAACGAAATAATAATGAGGCCAAGGTAGGTTCCGTCATGACGAGCAGAGGTTTCAACGTAACTGCTATTGCGATTTTGTGATTGAATTATAGTCTAGTTCTGATGAATGATTTTCCTATTTTCTCTTAGTCCTAGCTTCGTCCCGGTCAGAATTCATAAATTGAGATATTTCTGTGTCAACTATCAATTTGTCATTTGCAATCCGCTACAATTTTATACCTCCATACAGTTAATTACGTGCTATAGTCGTTAATGTCTTAAAACTTTATCATTTTTTTCCCAATTTTTTTTTAAAACTTCATACTCGCGGTTTAGCCAGACTAATTCAACCCTTAACAAGCCCACCCCTTAACTCCTGAGATCTAGCTGCGCTATACGCGACCGCGTAAGGGCTCTGAATTGGTATTGTACACTTATAAATATCTATAGCAGTGTGTCTCTAAAGCCACACTGTTACAAATTAACAATTAACAATTAACAATTAACAATTAACAATTAACAATTAACAATTTACAATTAACAATTAACAATTAACAATTAACAATTAACAATTAACAATTAACAATTAACAATTAACAATTAACAATTAACAATTAACAATTAACAATTAACAATTAACAATTAACAATTAACAATTAACAATTAACAATTAACAATTAACAATTAACAATTAACAATTAACAATTAACAATTAACAATTAACAATTAACAATTAACAATTAACAATTAACAATTAACAATTAACAATTAACAATTAACAATTAACAATTAACAATTAACAATTAACAATTAACAATTAACAATTAACAATTAACAATTAACAATTAACAATTAACAATTAACAATTAACAATTAACAATTAACAATTAACAATTAACAATTAACAATTAACAATTAACAATTAACAATTAACAATTAACAATTAACAATTAACAATTAACAATTAACAATTAACAATTAACAATTAACAATTTACAATTTACAATTAACAATTAACAATTAACAATTAACAATTAACAATTAACAATTAACAATTAACAATTAACAATTAACAATTAACAATTATCAATTATCAATTAACAATTATCAATTAACAATTAACAATTAACAATTAACAATTAACAATTAACAATTAACAATTAACAATTAACAATTAACAATTAACAATTAACAATTAACAATTAACAATTAACAATTAACAATTAACAATTAACAATTAACAATTAACAATTAACAATTAACAATTAACAATTAACAATTAACAATTAACAATTAACAATTCACAATTAACAATTAACAATTAACAATTAACAATTAACAATTAACAATTAACAATTAACAATTAACAATTAACAATTAACAATTAACAATTAACAATTAACAATTAACAATTAACAATTAACAATTAACAATTAACAATTAACAATTAACAATTAACAATTAACAATTAACAATTAACAATTAACAATTAACAATTAACAATTCACAATTCACAATTAACAATTAACAATTAACAATTAACAATTAACAATTAACAATTAACAATTAACAATTAACAATTAACAATTAACAATTAACAATTAACAATTAACAATTAACAATTAACAATCACAATTAACAATTAACAATTAACAATTAACAATTAACAATTAACAATTAACAATTAACAATTAACAATTAACAATTAACAATTAACAATTAACAATTCACAATTCACAATTCACAATTCACAATTCACAATTAACAATTAACAATTAACAATTAACAATTAACAATTAACAATTAACAATTAACAATTAACAATTAACAATTAACAATTAACAATTAACAATTAACAATTAACAATTCACAATTAACAATTAACAATTAACAATTAACAATTAACAATTAACAATTAACAATTAACAATTAACAATTAACAATTAACAATTAACAATTAACAATTAACAATTAACAATTAACAATTAACAATTAACAATTAACAATTATTAATTAACAATTAACAATTAACAATTAACAATTAACAATTAACAATTAACAATTAACAATTAACAATTAACAATTAACAATTAACAATTATCAATTATCAATTAACAATTAACAATTAACAATTAACAATTAACAATTAACAATTAACAATTAACAATTAACAATTAACAATTAACAATTAACAATTAACAATTAACAATTAACAATTAACAATTAACAATTAACAATTAACAATTAACAATTAACAATTAACAATTAACAATTAACAATTAACAATTCACAATTCACAATTCACAATTCACAATTCACAATTAACAATTAACAATTAACAATTAACAATTAACAATTAACAATTAACAATTAACAATTAACAATTAACAATTAACAATTAACAATTAACAATTAACAATTAACAATTAACAATTAACAATTAACAATTAACAATTAACAATTAACAATTAACAATTAACAATTAACAATTAACAATTAACAATTAACAATTCACAATTCACAATTAACAATTAACAATTAACAATTAACAATTAACAATTAACAATTAACAATTAACAATTAACAATTAACAATTAACAATTAACAATTAACAATTAACAATTAACAATTAACAATTAACAATTAACAATTAACAATTAACAATTAACAATTAACAATTAACAATTAACAATTAACAATTAACAATTAACAATTAACAATTAACAATTAACAATTAACAATTAACAATTAACAATTAACAATTAACAATTAACAATTAACAATTAACAATTAACAATTCACAATTCACAATTAACAATTAACAATTAACAATTAACAATTAACAATTAACAATTAACAATTAACAATTAACAATTAACAATTAACAATTAACAATTAACAATTAACAATTAAAAATGGGTCGGTTGTATCCTCTGCTGCTGAATCCGTTTAATTGATGATATCTTTGGTTAATTTTTATATTTTCATTTGGACTGAGGTTCTGCTAGTTTAAAATTGACTTCATTTCAATGACCTTTTGGGGGTTCAATTTCCCATGATCAAATTTGTTTTTGCTTTTGCTAATATTCAATATTATACTATACATACCTACAATATATATTTTGTTTCACAAATACATTATTTTTTAGTTAGTATATTTTTTATATAATTTAAATATTTTTGGTACGTATACCAATTATATACAAATAATTTAAATATCACTTAGACATTTACAATTTAATTATTAATTAATTTTTAAATTAAAACTTCTCAACCGCTTTCTTTCACGTATCATGGAAAGAAAACTCCCTCTAAGGAAAACAATTTTTTTTTAAAAACCCTCAATTTTTTCAAAATTCTATACAACTAGATTTTCTTAAAAAAACATTGTATGTAATTTTGTAAACACAGCAAGTATAAAATATTTAGTACGCGAGGAAACGTATAAGAAAAATCAAGTGGACCAGTTCAACATGTTTCAATTTACAAAACTATCTTCTATTTTTGAAAGAAACAGGTCCCATTGTGCTATAGATTCATTTCCACTCATCATGACAAATACTTTCTTGAAACAACAAGATGGAGCATCTGCACACTGTGAAACACAAGTTCGTGATTGGTTTGGTATTTTGTAGTAAGTCGTCTGATAAATTTAATTTTGAAATAAAAAAAAACAAAAATTATTAAGTGATTTTTTTGAGAAATGACTCTGTGGCTTTAAAATTATAGGAAAAAAATTATCTTAATTTTTAGAAGAATTATTGGTTTTTGATACGATTTAAAGTAACGGTTCATTTTCGAGCATATGTAAACATTTCTTAATGACATTGACCCAGATACACGCCCTACTCTCTTGGACGTTTTACCCAAGCAATATACCCGCATACCCTTGCAATTTTATCACGAGCGCGGCCGAAGTCACCTTACAGAAGTGGGAAGTACGCCAACTTCATTTTATCATAATCTTATTGAACCACACGGGTACATCTTTATTTGGTACCGATGTGCCCAATTTGTCACTTCATGCATGTAGGTATATATTTCACCGTGACTAGACCAAACCTCTGTCAATCCTATTGGTTCCTTGCGGTATACTAACTGCACATTTAAAGCAATTTTTTCCTCATACCCTTCGGCATCCATCATAAGATTTATCTCTTTTGGGGAGTGAGATTTCAGGTTTAGAGAAATCAGGTTTAGTGCGTCTGTACAGCTTTTACCTAGCCGAACTCAATGTATAGTTGTGTCTGTCTAAAATCATATAGTTATATCGCTCGCGGAGCACATAAAATGTGTTCATCTAGTAGAGAACCGCGGCATGAGTTTCCTTATACATACATATATATAGTATTTATTTCGATTTCACGTGAAATTTTCATACGATTTTACCCAATGCCTCTTAAACTACAGGCCGCTTACACCAAATGATGACGACACGCTGTGTTGACGTTTTTGTTGCTTTTTTTATTTATTTTGCACTAGCCCCAAAATATGGTGCCATTTGACCCGGTTTCAACATCTACAATTTTTACAAGTTTTCAAATTTTACATTTTAATTTTTTTTTTTTTTTAATACTTTTATTCATCTTTCACGCATCTATCCCCTTTCAAACTTCTATCTGGTTCATTCTTATAAAATCATACTCATTCTTATATACTTGCATCCCCATTCGTAATAATTCAGTCAGATTCCTTGCGCTCAAGAGACCATCGAACATGTGTCTGTTCTGATTGAATGAAGAACATTTCAGAATCAAATGTTCGATGTCCTCCACAACCAAACAGCTTTCGCATAATTCACACTCAATCAAATTGCGTTTCTTCAAACACTTTCCAATTACCATGATTCAATCTCACACGTTCCATTGTTTGTAACATTCTAGCATCTCCTTTGATCTCCTTAAAAAAAGTTCGCCTCAAAGGAGAACTAACCAGCTTAAAGTACTTCTTGCCTTTCACCTGATATTTTTCAATAAACTCGCTTTCCCATTTTCTCCACAGATTCACCTGAAACATGCGAATTACATCTCTTGCATCCATGAATTTATATTCATTTATACCTTCAACCAAGAAACCCCGTTTCGCAAGCATATCGGCTCTTTCATTACCTTCAATTTGCAGGTGTGGAGGTATCCATTGAAAAATGACCTCACTCCCACAAGATTGAAGGTATTCATACAACATTTCTACATACACATTTCCATGAGTTCCCCCACCCTTACTAATCAATTCTAACTCACTCTGGGAGTCGGAGAATAACACTACTCTCCTCCTCCGTTGTGTCATTGCCACTTGATCCCTTCCATAATTCCAATCAACTCTGCATTCATTATACAGATACTTTCAAGCACTCTTACCATTTTCTCTTTCCTCATTGAAGGAATAAAAATTCCTACACCTACTCGATCATCACTCACACTAGCATCTGTATAAACTTCCACATGTGCAAAATAATTTGTTCGCATTTTTTAAAAACTCACTCTTAACCGATAATTAATTCATCATTGCTTTTGTTGTATCACCAAACTTCAAATGCACAATTAGATTACTCGGAAGAACTTTTGGATTTACGGGCCGAATCTTGGAGAAAACTTTCATATTCTCCAAGATCACCCGTGACCGTTGTGTTCTTTGGTAATCCGTCCCTCTTTGCAACCTCTCTTTCATTTCATTCACCAATTTATTGTCCTTAGTCAACATCCGCACAGTCTCTCGCACGTTGATCCATTCCCTTTTATAATTGAAAGGTGAGTCACCCAATTCAGACCATAGAGTGTGTATTGGGGTTGAATTAATCGTCCCCAATACCACTCTAGCACAAACATTCTCCACAGTCATCAACTTTTGAAAACCGACTTTAGACCCATCACCATAAATACTCATTCCATACGCAATTTTCGATGATACTAGTGCCTTTCGTAACATATCAGTCACACAAGGATGAGCTCCCCATTTTGGTTTGCTCACCCTTTTAATCACATTCAATCTGCTCTGGCAATTGTCGGCTAATTTATCTATATGTAGACGAAAATTCAATCGCTTCTCAATCCAGATTCCCAAATACCTAGTCAAATTTACACACTATTCTTTCATTATACACTTGCACATTTACATACGATTTGTTCGAAAAGTCATACTATAACATTTTCTCGAATATACGCCCAAATTCAAATCAATCAAACATTCTGTTACCTGATCCACACATTCTTGAGCCCGACTCAAGGCCTCCTCGATAGTCTTCCCCTTGCCCATCAGAACAAAGTCATCTGCAAATTGCAAAATGATTTTGTCCTGGGAGTTAAACCTATGTACCGAGCTCGTGTATAGATTGAAGAGAGTCGGTGAGATTTTACTGCCTTGGGGCAGGCCTATATTCACCGCTCTTTCAAACCTATACCCTCTACCACACAACACTAACTTTCTGTCATGCATGAACTCCTACACCCATTTGCAAATTTTCCAAGGAAACCCCAAGTCCATAAGGACCTGAAAAAGCTGACGACATGCTAAGTCGACGTTTTTGTTGCATTCTCTAGTTGTTTTGTTAGTGTAAATATCTTAACATTATTATTGCGCAGTCTCGGTTTAGACATATAAATTGACGTCATGTGCAAAAAATGAGAGTAGTAGAGGCCTGTAGTTTAGGAGGCATTGTTTTACCAAAGCGAAATTAAAAGTGTATAATATTTCTCTCCTGTTCACATTTTGTATGTATTCAGTTCACCAGCGAAAAATCCAAGAGTGTTCAATACAACAATAAACAAATTTTTTTAATACCATAAATTATAAATTTTAAATAAAATCAAATTCATCTGTGTAAAAAATACAAATTTATACGTTAAAAATAAAATTTATCCAAAAAGAATTTAATTTAAATTTCACGCGACAGTAAATAAATATTTGAAGACCGCGCTAACAGTTATCGCAGTCAAATTGCAGTTTGATCGGAGCAACCTGATGAGTAGACCAACTTTTTATTATCGGTACGAACTAAGCTGTGAAGAAGAAACCTAAGGAACTTCTCATTTTTGTATTGGTTTGTGTATGTTTACACAAGTACCCTGGTGCATTTTTCTCTTTTTTGTGGTAGACAAATTGTTAGTAAATGATCTCTTTGTTTTCTATGACTTGAAAAATCGTAAACATTGTATAAATGCCATTAAAAGTAATATTTTGCCCGAAAAGCCCTAAAAATCTTAAATAAATTAATATTACAGATGATTTTAAAAAACTTCTTTACTGTAATAATTTAAACTCAACTACCGCCTTTTCGACGGTTTGTTAAACGCCTTTTCGACGGTTTGTTTAACTAACAAAATTCAAAAAATCTTTGGCAGCCCACATACTTAAACATACCTGTAACACAATTACTACCACACACTAAACTTTAAATTAATTTACTCAACATCAACTTTCAACACACGTCACGTGTATCGAACAATTCGAAATTATACATTCATATTTTAATATTAAAGTAAGTTTGCCGAAATATTTTATGACTTATTCTTATGTAGGTATAACCCCCTCTTGATGAATAAATATAGTGGCACCTAACATGGTTAAAAAAAGCAAACAACTTTCTAACAACTTGAATCTCTCATATACTCATTATCAAATGGAAAAATGTATACAGCCTGCAATATTGTATCAAAGAAATATTTCTTCCTTAAATTATATTTCTTCTCAAAAGTTGCTTGAAGCTACACCAAATAAAACATGTAATGTGATAACAAAAAAAAAAACATGAAATAGACATATATACCTATTTTTCGTCTCATGTGTACCCCGGTTGCAATTTTTCATTACACACCGCTATCAATTCTATCCTACTTCAATACGTGCAATTTTTCCATCTGCATTTTATCAGTCATCTCATTCCCACAGTTTTAATGCTTTTAGTAATAACTTTTTTTTTGTGTTCCCATAAAATGTTTTATTTTTAATGGCAAACGAACCATTCATGAAAGACGAAATAACATTACGGGTGCGTTTTTATGGATTTTTTTTATGACAGTTTATTTTTTTGAGAATTAGAAGCAAAAATACAATTTTTTTATAATTTTAATTTTGATATTTTATTGTTGATTTGGAAATTGAAGTAAAAATATCTGTTTTTTTATATTTATATATAAATATAATAATATATTGAGGTGCACTA
The DNA here is from genome assembly GCA_947310385.1 of Nephrotoma appendiculata. Taxonomy (NCBI): domain Eukaryota; kingdom Metazoa; phylum Arthropoda; class Insecta; order Diptera; family Tipulidae; genus Nephrotoma; species Nephrotoma appendiculata. The sequence continues at coordinate 249,609,014 of OX371224.1, forward strand.
ATATAATTAATAATATTGTTTAATACGTACATTTTAGTCTATTTTACACAACGCAGGTGAAATGTTGTATTTAATGTTAATTTAAATAAAAATGTGCGATTTCGGTTCGCTGATTTGTCGTTTTTTAGTTTTAATTAAAACAAATATTGTAAAAAAAATGTTACGTTACCTTACCGACATTGTTTTGGTTTTCGAAAATGTGTAAAATGTAAATAATATTCGTGTTAATAAATAATTATTTATTGTTTATATGCAAACGATATATTCTTTGTGTTCTGTGTTGTTTGTTTTTATATATTTTTTTGCTAAATAGCATAAACAAAAAAATTATTAATTAAATGTGAGAGTGAAACAAAATGTTTATTAAAATTATATGCGAACTGATTATGAGCTACTCATCTCACATACAATAATTTTTGATTTAACGAGCCAACGAAAAAAAAAAAAAAAAAAATAAATGATGAAAAAATTTAAATGTGTGACAAAGATAAGAATATCGTGTTCTTTTCTATTTTGGTATTAGGCAACGCCTATACTATTTTTTCATCCCGTCTTAATAAGTCCCATCCATTTTGGATTATTTTGATATATTTGTTGTTGTTGTTGTGCTGTAACACTTTGGCATTTGTATACGTATATGCACTATAATGTGTTTGTGTGTGTTTAAAAAAAATTGTATAAAGCTTCATATTTGTGTAACAAAATTTTTTATTATTATTTTTATGTTACTTTTTTTTTTATATATATATTTCCATGTGATGCTTTTGTTGTATTGTATGTTGAGTGTAGAGAAGAAAGATCGAGTGCTACAAATTTTTTGGACAGTTTTCTATCAGAAGTCTTTTCGCGTTCCGTGATATAATCTTTATTTCTTCTTGTGTGCGTTTTTTTTTTGTTGTGATATGGATGTGTGCTATGCATTTTCGGTTTTAAAATTCGCTAACAAAGTTATCGTATACCGCTAAAGTAGCAACTGAAAACGTCGTGCCGTGTAAATTTATCTAAATAGATTTTTATCTTGACATATCGAAGTAAATATTAAAGTGAATAATATATAGTTGTAAACAAGTTTGTTTATTTTAAATAATTTTTTGTTAAAAAAAATAAATTCATTACATTTTCATTATTTGTTCTGTTATATAAATATTTATGTTAATTTAAAGAAAACGAATCCAATTTGCATGATCATCGCTTATTATATTTTGTTATTATTCAGTTCTTGTCAAAAAATAAAAATGGAATATGAAAATGAAAATACAAAAAAAAAATTTGCATAATTCATGTCTTATAGTAATGTTGTGATTTTATTTTTTGTAATACATATACGTACATATAGTGTTGCATGCCGATGAGATTTAAATATATACATAATAAAATTTAAATTATGTATACGCATATTTATGTTATGTATTTGTATATGATTAGTAGAAACCCGGGTATGTTTTTTGACCCATATGATTAACAGCCAATTACTATTGATAACACAAATAATTTCGTTTTTTTATCAACAGGTCATTTAGAGTGTGATTAATGATTATTGTTCGAGTTATATATGTACATTATTATCATAATTAATTCAAATAAACGTGTTAACAAAACGCGCGCCTAATTGTAAAGTTTTCAAATGCTTAATATTTCATTGAAGTGTTAAATTTTTGCTTTAAATTTATAATCTTGTTAACCGCGGTTGTGTTTTAAATAAAAGTGAAAATGATAGGCCATCCGTGTCAACAGCAGTTCGTAATGGAGGATTTTGGTTAGAATTGTTTAAGGTAAGGTTTCTTTATGCTAATTTCAATATGCTTGATCAATATCTAACTAATATGTGACACGAATTAATATTTTGTTTAGTTGCGTCTGAGTGGAATATTAAATTCACTCATTTTTATGTATATTTAAATGATTATCGATTATGAGATTGTATATTGTTGGGAGTTATTGGCATCACGTTTATATAATCACTGTCGGTTGATGTATATCAGGGCCGTTGTTGAATTGAGTTTATTGTTCGTCTTATATGTAAGCAATTCGTAAACAATGTAAAATTTTAATTTTGTTGTTGTGGAACTCATTTTTCGATTTTTTTTTTTGGCTAAAATTTAAATTATATTTGGGCTTCTATATCCGCTTCAAATTCTCTAAATCTGATTAATTCGTGCTACATGAACTGGCTAATTTTATAAATTATATTAGTGCTACTTAGTTTTAGTATGCGGCGATTGAGTTACATCATTTTGTAAACAAATTAGTATTTTTTATCAAAAGATGTTTACCCTAAGTATTTATAATAAACAAAATGTTTGAATGTAGAAGGAGTTAATATTTATTAACGTTTATTAAAGTAAAACCTTTCTTAAGCGGAAACTTTTAAAAGTTCGTAATATAGCCAAAGAAATTAGTATGACTGTCAATTACTATCACATTTATAGATCGAGCCCTTTTGGGCGCAGTTATCGACATCCGCAGAGAGTGCTTAATGTATAACAGGGATGATATTATTCAAACTACAGTGAAACTTCCATAACTCGAACCATTAGTAGCCAACCATTTTTGTTCGATTAAGAGTAAATCCGAAAAATAAAAATTGAAGTAAAATTAAACAAATTTAATTCAATTATTAATATATCTTTTAAATTTATTCTGTTTCAATTAACGTCTTGCATAAAATACAAAAATTGAATTCATCATTAAATTCATCAAAATTCATTAAATTCGTTAAATAAAGTTAAATTTTCTGAAAAAACCCGTTATTTTTCGATTGTTTACAAATGATTGTAGGTTGATTTAAAACTCGTCGACCTTATGCTTGTATAAAAATGAATTTCATCAGGAACATTTTCGAGCTTCTCAATAGCAATGTGTACCTGTATAGATACTCTAATTTATTAAACTGTGGGCTTATAAATTATTTCCTCTACTTCGTAAAAATCCTCCGCCGCCGAATGTGTCCACAGAATGACACAAATGCTACTATCGCCAGCTTTGAATTTCGTGTCGAGCGCAAGGATAGTTTTTTCGTGTCTACAATTTAAATTTTAATAAAATTTAGATTAAGAAATTGTAATTTTTTAAATTCGGGGGCATAATAAATTGTATTTAAACAAGAAATGTGTCTGTCATGGTACGCCTTTTATAAGATTTTGGTTATAGATAAATAAGCACGACCTAACACACCAAAATTAAAACGAAATATGACCTTGAAATGTATGCATATTTAATTATTATATAGAACGACGGTAAAATCCGTGAATGAGAGTACTATCAATTTAGATTTATAAGTAGGTGCTTAAAAAAGTAATACTTTGGATTTCTTTTAAACATCATCCTTACACATGGTTATATTTATATCATAAATTATATTTAATGTCCCCCAAAATAGATAAAAAAGATCCCATGAAACTGGTAAACAGATATGGTCAAGACAGGATGATGTATAAGATAACGGAATTTTGACAGCGGAAAATTTAGAGATTGCGCTACTCGCCGCAAGTGGCAGCACTATCACTAAAGAGAATTATTTTTGTTATGTAATTAGCAGCGGAAATTTTTCATTCATTATGTACCACTTTTTTCACTAAATAAAATATCTCAGCGGAATAAAATATTAAAAGTGATCCTTAAAATGGCAAATTGATTGACCTCCGAAGTAAAGGAACTCGGTATATGAAATCTTGAAATTTAACAATAATCCGTCTATCCGCCATTTCTTCCACTAGTAACCAATACATTCGGCTGTTTTTCTAATAGTTTAGGTCATACTGAGGCTATATGGAAAATTTGGAGAAAATTCATGGACTAAATTTTTCACTAGAATGTTTGATTTTCTGCGGCCAAATAAGTTATTTTCATTGTTTGGTCAATATCTCAAAAACTTCCACTAGTTACCAATACTTGACCATGAATATTCCCCTAATATAGTCTCAGTATGACCTAAGCTATTAGAAAAACTGCCGAAAGTATTGGTTATTAGTGGAAGAAATGGCGGATAGGCGGATTATTGTTAAATTTCAAGATTTCACATAACGAGTTCCTTTACTTCGGAGGTCAATCAATTTGCCATTTTAAGGATCACTTTTAATATTTTATTACGCTGAGATATTTTATTTAGAGAAAAAAGTGGTACATAATGAATGAAAAATATCCTCTGGTAATTACATAACAAAATTAATTCTCTTTAGTGATAGTGCTGCCACTTGCGGCGAGTAGCGCAATCTCTTACTTTCCGCTGTCAAAATTCCGCTACCATGCTGTATAACACAAGACTGGCCCGAAAATTTACTGAATTAAATTGCCTTATTGGATCATTCCACAAATTTATTAAATAAGTTGGATGTTTATAAAACTAAACAGCAGTTCATTTAAATTTTCAACCGGTAGTAGTTTTCCATTCAAAACTGCTCGATAATGAATACTGATCGGGAAAAATTTTACCGTTAAATGTTTGTTCATTTTTGTTTTCTTTTAAAATATTCAAGCTATCTCTGATAATTATTCGTAATATTTTTCATTTGTTTATCGAAATATTTTGAACCACCAATTTTCCGTTCAGGTTTCAAGATTCTAGGTTTTAACTATAAATCTGTTTTCGAGGAAGAAATTTGAAGTAAATTATTGTAATTTCGGAATAATATTTCCATAGCGAAACTGGCAGGAAAAAATATTATTAAGGGGACATAGCCCTTCAAAATTGAAAAAAAAAAAAAAAAAATTTCAAAGATTTTTTTTAATGGAATAAAAGAGATATCTTTTAATGAAACTTTTCATTGACATTTTATAAAAAAAAAATTTTGTGGATTTTTTTTAGCCCACAGTCGTCTGCTACAAGGGTTTTCCAAAAACACTACCAGAATAGAGCAACAGTGGCACTATTTTATTTTTTCCTGAGAATAAAGAATCGGGAAAAATATTTTCATAGCATTTTTGTCCGAATTGTATTTTTCTGGCATACTGTTGTAATAAATTTGATGTCAGTATTTCCGGAAGACTGAATACAAAAATTTTGCTTAAAAATTTTTGCTTAGTTTCATTCTGATCAATCAATCCTTGTTAATAAACAGCTCCTGACAAAAATCATAATTTCCGTTAAAATTTTGAAAAACTGATCTGGGCCGGTATTGTTGCATATTTAATTTGCAATCGCTTAAAGTTCTTATACGTTATTCTGGCAGACCGATATACTTTTCAAAATATTTACAAAAAACGAGAGAAATCTTTTTAAGATTTTTTTTTGGCTTCGGCGATATAGCGAAAGTATCTGCAAAAATCACGAGGTCGAAAATTTTCGTAATAACTGAACGTTATTTTACTATATAAAAGAAAGTAAAAATTAGGCACGAAGTTTGATTTGAAATGGTCAATCCGCCTAGATTGCAGATACGCTGAATTTGGGTCAAATATTGTTTTCCTTTTTAAGCTCGTCATTTCCGGTAAAATTTAAACAGGATTATCTTACCAAATTTTGTTTGAAACTTAATCTACAATCTTTTGGTTTTAATCTTTTTTCGTAAATAGTTTATACTTTTCAAAATATTTGCAAAGAACGCTTCTTTGAAAGCTGACACTACGTTTGACTGATTTCCGGTAAGAATCACCGGGGATGTTCCAATTTATGGAAAAGCTTAATATGTATTTTTACCATGATCAGTCAATCTATCTATATAGGGTGTAGAGGACCAATCAACATTTAGTTCTGTATAGAACCATCATACACACGCACAGCGACTTTTTCAAACTCGATTTTTTTTACTTCGGCGATATAGCGAATTGTAAATCTGCAAAAACCGTATAGCAATATATATAATTATTGATAACTTGTTAAAACTAATATTTTCAATGAATACGACACCCAAATCAGCAATCTCATGCACCCTTTTATGCTGTCGAAGAAAACAATATAACCCGTCAGATGTCATTTTGATAACTTTGAATTTCTTTGGAACATAAATACATGTTGGAGTGCTTTTTGAAGACATAGAGTCAATTTAATCCGTACTGTATTTCATCAGACTCGATTACAACTTGCTATTGAATTCAACCATTTGCAAGATCTACAGGTTGGTTTACAGATATATAACGATTTTTTATGTATTTTTACCCATTGCACACGCAACCATAGTTCAAACAGTTTCCAAACTGAAGATATTTTTGCGTCATTGCTCAGTAACATGTGGCGTCATCACGTTTGTCCCGTTTAATAATTGTTGTTATCTTTAAAGTTTTCCATTTTTTGGGAAACACAGCGAGGTTAACGAATGATTGAAAAGCTTGCATAATGGAGTTACCAATATACTCGCAAACGTTTTTAACATAGCCAAACGTATATGTCGGGTCCTCATTCGTCACCAAAGTGTTTCAAGATTGAGGTGTTGGTTTAGTTGGTTTCGTCAATGGACCAGGGCGGTTTCTTTGTGCAATTGGCAGATTAAAAGAACTTGGCAGACATGTCACCTGTTTCTCTTGCATCCGACGTGCTTTTATTATTATAATTATATTGGCAGGATTCCCCTTTCACGTTTAGATCTGAAGAATTTTGATTTGGATTTGATTTAATTTAGTCTTGGTTGCCAGACAAATACGACTTGTACTTCAGATACGTATCAAACTTCTCGATGTATTGTAAAAATACCAACTTATCCGTTTCCAAACTTTTGATTACATCATTTTAGTGTAGGCTTTAGTTTTACGGTTTTCAAAATTTATGGTGGTATTTAATTGAAAGGTTTCGTGTTTTATTGAAAACAGGTACATGATATTGGACGTCTTAATTTATGGTTTCGTCAAACTTGTCAAAATTTTTATTTTTTCCCTTGGCATTAAAAATTTCATTTCAATTCACTTCTTCGAAATAATTTTGGATGTCAGTGTAATTTGTTTTCGTAAAGTTTAATTTGATAATTGGCTGGTGTTCCAATCTTTTCGGTAAACAATAGGAGGTGTTTAACACTACATTTAATGATTTGTAGTTGTTGTCATTTACGACATAGGGATTTAGTGATTTGAAGACATAATCTAAAAAGCACTTCAGTTGCTGGTAATCTGGTTTAAATTATATGACTATGCTTGATATCAACGAAATATTTTGCATGGGAGTATGCAATTTAATTTCGGGTCAAACTTCCTCAAAATATTGCGAAGATTATATAATCACCAAGTTCAAGAACTATTTTTTTTTGTTTTGTTTTAAATAAAGCATTAATTGTCTAGTAGATTTTCCATCCATTCACACAAATACAGTATAGCACCTGCACATTGCAAGCACCATGTCAACCTGCACACTGACATGGACGGTGGGTCAGCGCTGAATTCTGCACTCCAACAGAGGGTCATAGTTGTGTTTATCAACATCACCGATCATAATCGATGACGAAAATTCACTTTGCATCCATGCCTCTGGTAGGATTCGAACCCAGTGCCACCCAGTCCAAGTGCCGAAGCTTTAGCCGCTTGTCCGGTCAATTTGGATGAATTTGATGTATTATTGACTGCATTACTCAAAGTACAATAATCGCTTGGAGTGAGCGGTATGCACGCTGTTTAATTGATTTAATAACGTTTGTTGATATTAATTTTCACAGAAACCTGCTCCATTTCTAATGGAAGACTGATTTAGGTGCAATACTATTCAATTGAAAACCAAAAAATTATGACAATAAAAACTGACTGGTCGAATAAAAAATATTCAAGTCATTTCACAGGCCCATTTATTATTAAAGCGGAACTCGTGGGCTTTTGGCATTACAAAATTATGAGAATGTTGAAGCAAAAATGATTGATATTAGGTCTCATAACAAATTTATTTTAGTTAATAATGGTATTAATCTACAAAACAGATGTTTAATTGAAAGAAAATGGAATCATAAATTTAGTTACTAATTAAGGCGGTCTCGACTTAATTTTTCGAAATTGATTAGTTTTGATATAACTTAATACATTATTGGAGCAAATTTAATTATGTTGATTTATTTTCCATAATAAGAGAACCACAGACAACCTATTAAAGAGATACCTCATCCTTCACAACTGTAAAAATTTTAACTGCGAAAACCTTTTCTATAAATACTTGGATCAATGAAATATATTTTAGTTTCTTGGCTTGGCTGTATTTAAAAACAGTTTATCGAGAAAATATAACATTGACATTAGAAAATCACAAATGAATTTATTTTTGATGCGTTTTGTCGGAAAAGGAAAAACGAACGAATATTGCTTTTTGTGAAAGAACGTAACAGTTTTTGAAAATAGCCACGATTTTTGAGTGTAATACAAAATTTGGCTTTTTCAGCCGGTACCAACTAAAACCAATAACGTAACAACGATTCAGGAAATCTTTATATGTTGAAAATATTTATATTCATGATGTTGTATTATACCTTCCTCAATTGCTCTACAGTTTCTTGGTGAAACAAAAATTGGTGAAACAAGGTGACATTAGTAGAGCACTATGCATGTTTAAAATTATTTATTGAACTGGTACAGACTTTTAAAAATAATAATTATATTTCTTTACATACCTCCTCCTCCTTTATCTATACCTCCAAAACACTGCTTTATACAGAGAAAAATAATTGCAATAAAATTAACAAAACCGAGAAATGATTTAGGAAAAAATCGTTTTCCTCCGATCGTAGGAAAAAATATGTCTTTCCGTTGTTTTTTCGAAACGAAAAGTTTATGATTCCAGTATGTTATATTTGTTGCTAAGCAACAAGTAATAATAGTACGGGAATATTTTTTTTGGTCTAGGCCGGGAATATATTTCCGTATGGATTTTTAATTGTTTAGAAGAAATAAAAGTACACTTATAAGGTCAAACGCATTTATTTATTTTAGTTTAACAGTATACATAATAATCAATTTTTATTTGATAAATCTATGCCAAACTAATTATGTGTTAGGTATAAGGAGCTTAATTTTACTTATTTGTAATACTAACGGTTATCATACAATCAAATAGGTACACAAACTTGACAACTTTCGAAAAAAAAAAAAAATGTATTTATGTCTTATGATGTCGTGGCTGACTAAGCAATAATTTTATGTTATTTTCGATTTTTTACTAGGTTTTGATTTCTTAATATGATAATTAATGAATAATACTAAAATTTATTTTGGGTTTATATTCGTTTTAAAGTCCGATCGGAGAAAAAATAGTATATACAATTCCGAGGAAAAGTGCATTCCTGGACTCCCGTGGTTGCCGGACTCGGCGGTTGCCTCGTCCACCAATTTCCACTATCGTCCGGGAATGCAGTACTTTTCCTCTTTATACAATCTACTATTGTAGTAAAATATTTGTTTAAAAAAACGACTATTTCTTCACTCAAGCAAAAAACATAACATTTTGGCTTTTTACAGTATTTTTGCAATTCAAACGATTACTAATCGAGATTTTGCCCGGTTCTCATCGATCCCGTTATGTTTTCCAAAAAGATAGATCAAATATCAATGTCCATGTTAATTTTCAGAATTTTGTCATAGTTCTGACATGGGCAAATATGGCCCCAAAATGTGTGAGTTATGTTTTACAGTATTTTCGCAATTCAAACGACTACTAATCGAGATTTTGCCCGGTTCTTATCGGTCCCGTTATGTTTTGTCATAGTTCTTAGGCCCATATTTGCGCAGTACTGAACTATGACAAAATTCTGTCAATTAACATGGACATTGATATTTGATATATCTTTCTGCAAAACATAACGGGATCGATGAGAACTGGGCAAAATCTCGATTAGTAATCGTTTGGATTGTAAAAATACTGTAAATCATAACTCACACGTTTCGGGGTTCGGGGCCACATTTGCCCATGCCAGAACTATGACAAAATTCTGAAAATTAACACAGACATTGGAATTTGATATATCTTTCTGGAAAACATAACGGGATCGACGAGAACCGGGCAAAATCTCGATTAGTAATCATTTGAATTGCAAAAATACTGTAAATCATAACTCACACGTTTCGGGGTTCAGGGCCCCATTTGCCCATGTCCGAACTATGACAAAATTTTGAAAATTAAAATGGACATTTTCATTTTATATATCTTTCTACAGTATTCAATCTGTTGTTAGTTCTTGTTTGGAAAAGGAGTGTAAATTCTATCTGCATTACTATCGCTTATCATACCTGAGTGGACTTTTACTTCAGGTCTTCTCTTTCACCATCACCATATTTTATTTCCCCATTTGTAATTAGATGGTGGTTGATGATTCAATAAAATTATAATGGTGAAAAGTAAAGTTGATGGTGGATGGTCAAAAAATTAAATTTATATTTGATACGGCTAACCGAGAAACATAGTGGAATTGATGAGTACTTGGCAAAATTTCCAGCAAAGTTTGGTGGAAGATGTTTTTTGTGTTTAAACTTTAATTTAAATTTTTTAATTCGTTTGTACATGTCTGCTAATTTCCATATTTTTTTAAAATAGGAGTTTCCCTAAAATATCTTTTTGCCTAAATGTTCTTTTTTAAGACTATATTCACTAACACTAGCATACATAGGATTTCGATAGGAAATATTTCACGGCTGTGTGTAGGAGTGCGAAATTTTTCCTAAACCTTTCCTAAAAAATTTTTACACTTAGGATAGATTTAGTAAATATTTCACTCGCATATTTTACACTAAAAATAGAAATTCACTTAAGTAAGCTTAGACCTTTGTCCGAAGTTCTTGTTAAAATCTCAACTAGCTGTTGGGATCCCACCCATCAAAAGATATTTTTCTTCAAGAGTAATGCGTTCATTCTAACGCTTCTGTATCCGGGATATCTCGAAATTTGGGATTTTGCTTTCCGAAATTTTGATTTCTGAGATTTTGATTTTCGGGATTTTAATATCCGGGATTTCGATTTCCGGAATTTTAATTTTCGGCATTTTCATTTCTGGGATTTTGGATTTCCGTGCTTTGATTTTCGGGATTTTTAAACGAAATTTAGAGGATACGCGTTTATTTATTGTACATGACAATTTTACAAAAATCGCGGTACATTTTTTGATAGTAATGAATCTCTTAGAAGTTTTTCGAAATTCAATTTATACCGGAAATGAAAATTAAGGATAAGGAACGCCGGACGCCACAAACAACAATTTTATCGGTTTTTTTTCAATTTTCTAACAGAAAATACAAGTAGCATTTCTATATTATTCGTCACGCTGTAGTAATCAAGAGAATTGTTTTAATTGTATAATTGTTGCTAAGCTTAACCATATAAAATTTAAATATAGTGCGGCGTTCACAATTCGAGCTTTTGATTATTTCTGGCTGCTCCGAGCTAATGTAAGGTAATGTAATAGGTTTCGATTAGGTGTTTTTACTAAAATCCACATTTTGTCCTTAGTATTAGGACAAAGACCGATGAAAGTATTCAGTTTGCAACTGTATTTAAAAATAAAATCGTAATGAAAAACGAAATGAAACTGTCTACTCTAAATCAAGGGGGATGATATCGTTACACCAACAATTGTAAATATGTATATGTGATGGCTAGTTAATCAAGAATTATTAACATTTGGGATTCCTCTATTCAAAATTTATGATCCATATTTTTCCAAATAAAATAACATAATTTTTAGAAAATAACATTGTATGTACGACTATGTGTATAACATTACACATTTCCATTAGTGATATACTAGGGTCACACAAATTATTATGTGTATCGAGCGAGTGTGAGTAAAAATGAACGAACTTAAAATTTTCAATTAACCCAGAAAAGCAACAACAACAAACATTATACAACAAGGGTTGATTGAAAAAAAATATCTTTCTGGGTGTAATTTGATATTTTTTGATGAAATGTGTAAGCAAGTATAAAAAACAACAAAAATCAAATATGGCGGTTTGAGAAGACGAAAATTGAGGGTGCGATACAATGTTACACAAATTTGATAATATGTACAAAATACTTTTATACAAAAAGAAAATATTAACCTGTTCTTCAACTTTTTGTGTTTTTTTTTTCTATATCTTCTTTAAATTATTATACGCGGATATGCCACACAAACGAGGGGTTGACAGTTTTGTAAAATAAATTATAAAGATTTAAGTATAAAAAATGGTTCTTGTGAAACGGGTGGGTGCTGCTAAAAAGAAGATGCTGCATAATGATTATAATATAAATGCACGAGACGAAAAAGAAACTTGAATATTATATTATTCAAAAATGTAGAACGGAAATCTTAATTAAGTTAAATTTTAAATTTTCTGTTATTTAAATTAGGGTGTTGTCTTATTTTATATAGTCTATGACGTATATAGTTGTGCGAATACGTATATTTATTTATGAGGTACAAGATGAGATACCTATTCAAATTGTTTTACATGAAAATTTAATTTTCGTATCAAATTTTCATGAGTACATATTTAGTATTTTGTGTAGTATATATTATAAAAGTGTACCCATAGTACGTACTCTCGTGCTCAAATTTTCAATTTAGGTTATTATGCTAATTTTGCTTGCTGCTCCAAAACAAAATTATAATAAAAATATCAAGAATTTTTGTTATAGTCTGGGAATACATTTTTTTTGTGTAAATTCGTTACGCTAATATTTTATTTTTGATCTTTCTTTCACATTTATTATGTTTTGTTATAATTTTTGAACAAACAAAATCTACATAATTTTCTTTTTCAAATGATATTTGTGAGATTTGTTTTGCTTCTGTTTATGGTGTCGAGGGAATTTTAAATCTAGTGGCAACCCAACATGTATGTGTAAAAACGGAACACGATAATGTAATGTATATCTATGTATATCATTCAGTCTGTGTAACGAAAAGGAGGATGTATAACAACCAAGTGAATCATTTTGTTTTCTATGTAAAGAAGAACGTACGCGAATCAAATATTAACTCGTATGTATCAACTGCTTCCCTGATGAAACACTTTGGAAGTTGATCCAAGTTTTCAATTAAGATGGTTTAATCAAAACCTATAGAGTTTTAAAAATGGTGAAACCAAAACTTTGAATGCATATAAAGTAAAACCTAACTAGAGTAGAACACGGATTTCAAATGCATGCACACACTTTTGAAGTTAGAACTAATCGAACTATCGTATCAGAAATACGAAATTTAAAATCGGAAAATTTCAAAATCCAAAAAACTATTTACGATATGTTAACACAAACATACTCTAAATCAAAATTTTGTACTTTACAAACGAAACTTGTTAAAACTATTGTATAAAAATGGAGAAGTGTCCCGACAAACAATTTAAATCTTTAGTAATAGAAAACAACCGATGCGTAACTGAAGGACCCATTAGTTTTTAGTCGTGCACTCGGTTCCTCAAGTAACATGGATGAATCATGGTTTTTGCTTCCTTGGACAGTCTCTTTCGACCGTACGGGTTTCTTTGTCGTTCAAATGCCAATACTATCGTATGCAAAAATCCCATCTGCATTACCACAATTGAACCGGTTTTAGGTGGTGTAAAATTCAAACTATACGTATAGCAATACTTTCAGAGCACATTAATACTCATCGGTTATTCGGTAGTAATTTAATTGACACAATTTAGTATATTATACGATAAATGTAAGAGCATATTTGTAGATCCTAAACACAGTTTAGAATAACCCTAATTTGTAAAACTATCGGTCATGCTTTTTGGTTCTATAAACACCGACCTACGTTAAGCGATTGGTATAGTCAAATAAAGGAACAGTACACCAGTATGAACCAAATTTTTCCTATACATTTTTCTATAAATAAAAGACGTTATAGAGTACCGAACATTTGTTGGTCATTGTGCTTATCCATTCTACGGTAACTTGAATCCGGTAACTTCTTCGTTTCTTTCCGCTTTATCTATACGTTTTATTTTATTTTATAGGTAAAGGGAAAAGAAATGAAGAAGTTAGTGGATTCAAGTTACCGTAGTATAAACCAGTTGCTAATGCTTTTAATATCGAAAAGTATAAAATAATAAAAATAAAATTAATCTTATTTTACAATTTACATACATGTTGTGTACATACATATTGTTTGGATCTTATTAACATGTAAAAAACCATTGTTACTGCAAAATACATTTATACATATCTCATATTGCGATACTCGATATACGGAAGCAAGCAATTTCGCAAAATAATTTTAAATTTGTTTCATAAAATTGATAGAGTAACCAAGTTGTCATTTAGCATCGCCTCGAATATATACGTATAATTAGTTCATTGTAAATATAGTGATAAATATTCGTATAATAACAACAATTGATTTTTTATTACATAATAAAATAAACACATTCGTATAATTTTTTTAAATAAAATTATTTATTTCGTAAACAGTAAAGAATTACGCTAAATTTAATTGGTATTTCAACAAAGCAAAAAATTAAGATACTTCTAATATTAATTCAGTTTAAAAAAATACTCCAAATTGCTTAAATATTCGTATAAGAACACTTCAAATTTTTCAAAAAAAAGTTACATAATAATAATAAAAATTTTAGATTTATATTTCGTATGACGCCCTTGTTGTTTAATGACTTAAAATATACGCTCTGACATTGAATTTGACATGTTTTTTAAAGATTCTGCCTCAATTTTGCCCGAACAGCCTTTAATGCACTGCTTTAAGTCGATGACCGTTTTAAATTGCCGGCCATTCGATTAAACCTTCGCTGCAAGTATACTTCATAAATTCTCTATCGACTACAATCGGGACTACATGCAGGCCAATCAAGAATATTCATTTGTTTTTGACAAAACCACTCCTTTGATTGCTTTGATGCATAGATGGAAGCATTGTTTTGTTAAAAATCAAATCATTGTCGATGTAGTCCTCAAGAAAAGTTATCAAATCGTTTTCTAACAAATCATTATACATGTCTAAATTCATTCGGGGGGTAATAAAACAAATTGGTAGCTTCCCGTCATATTGAAAAGCTCCCTACACGATTACTGTACCTCCACCGAAACTTCTTTTAGACTGTAATATATTTTCTTCACGGATATCGTGCAAGTAGCAAGAGTACTTGCCTCGGCCGTCTTGGTTGAATTTTTTCTCATCCGAGAAAATCACTTTTTGTCATTTATCTTTCCAACGCACGTGCCACTTGGCCAACAGTAGCCGCGTTTCAATATTTTTATAGGAAGAATTAGACTTGCTTTGCAATTTCGACCATTTAATATTTTTTGGTGTTCGAGTGTTAAGAGCAATATGTTGTTTTGTAACAGGTAAATCCAATTTTGCTTTAATTTGATTAGCGGGTAACTTGTTACGAGTTGTTCCCTTTCTTATTTTGTCCATTTGAAATGTGAGTAACTTATTATTTCCTTTTGTTTTCTTTTTAGACCACAAATTGGAGCTTTTTTTAGGAAGTCGTGGACCACAGTTGAAGATCGACCAATTCTAGTACCAGATTGACGCATGGTAAATCTTTGTTCTTTAAAAACTCTGATGGAGATTTTTTCTGCTTCATTTAAGAACTTTCCCTTTGGCATCACTATCATAAATTATTATTACAATAAATAATAATTTAAATAAAATTCCATTTTATAAGCATCGTAATATACTTACTGAATAAGATCGAATATCAAAAATTTAAAACAAATATATATTTATTAAGTGCGTAAAAAGACGTTTTTATTTTTTATTTTATTTATTTATTTTTAATTAATTATTTACCCAAGTAAGGCCAAGACCTTTTTACAATATCATATAATAAACATAATATTATTAAGACCAAGTTTTGGTCAGCTGTCCTTATACGAATGTTTTACTAAATTACTCTAAATTATTAAATGATTTTTCTTTCTTGAAATACAGTACCGTTAGTTGATCCCTGTTTACGAATATAATATTCGAACACAGGGTGAGAATACAGTGTACTTTTTGTTTTAATAGTGGACATAATTTTTGTCCTAATCATAAATTTTTGAACGAGTTTACTTGTTCTTATACGAATATTTATCACTGTATGAGTACGATCGAACTTAAAATAAATTTAAATTATTTCACATTAAATAATTAATCCAAAAAATATAAAACTTAGAAATTTAATACAAAAATTGAATTTCAACGGAAAGTTTACATTGCTTGTTTTAATTTCTTTTGTCAAAAATTGGCTCGTTTTAAAAATTCTTGTACGCCGCTTTTTATTTCGCGTTAAAGTCGCAGTACTTTGGTCATTTAAAGTATAATAATTAAAAGTATTTCTTAATAATTCCAAAATGTTTCCTTTTTCGAAAACTCTAATTTGTTTAGATCTGTTAGAGACGAAAATATTAGATTAACAATTCCATATCATTCAAAAAAAAATTTGTTACAATACATTTTGAGAAAGACGTTTGACCGGACCATGAGTATTTTGTTATGAGCTCGTAAGAAAACAAATGTTTAAAAACTTTTTTGATGGTTTTGTTTAAATTATTTGTTTTAAGTTTGTAGAGATAATTAGTCTGAAATAAATTTAGAGTTAATTATTGTTAATATGGATTAGATATACAATTGTTATTACCATTTGATCAAGCTCATTTAAAGCATTAGCTTTTATGTTGAACTTTACAGCCCAGGTCTGCAAAAATTTAAACACTATTGAATGTTTTATGATGTTTTCATCTTCTTCCATATCCGCGATAACGTCGCTTGCGGATTTTCTTCATCTTCTTCGGCTGCATTGCAATCAATAATTTCGAGAAACTGTCCCTTAACTGTTCCTGAATAGAATCTTTGTGAGATGTATCACATCCTTCATAATGATTCGGCATTAGTTATTCGATTCAAAGTAGAGAGGCATCTTATAAGCGACTGTGTTGATAATTGCTGTGACATTTTGTATTTAGGCATTTTGTTGCTGATATTAAAAAAAAAAAAATATGAGCCTAATTGCATTGAGTATCAATTTTGATTACAATTTTACAATTACATTTTGGATCACAATTTATTGTGAAATAATACGCTACACTAGATGGATAGACTGAAGGAACAGGATATTTTATACTACAATTTTTGACTTAGCTCATGTCTCTGTTTTGGGGCACGATGAACTAAAAGCAATACAGAAAACACCACGAATACAACTTCACATCGAGCAATATCGAAACAAGCAATAAAGTAATGAGGAATCATTTCTCATAAAAATTACTATTTTTGCGATAACTAAATTTTTCGGCAATTCTATGTGAACAAACTTATTAAAACAAATTCAAGTATTTTCTGTTTAAATAAATTTGCTTTAACAAACATATGACTCGAGGTGTTGTCCTTGCAAATACTACTCTATTTTTCAGTAAATTACCTCAAACATTACTTATTATAGTTGTTCAACGTGTCAATCGATTTCACTCTAGATCTAACACTAATAACTATCCTATAAAACCCTGGGGTAAACAATCTTAAATCTTCGAAATAAAAACCACTACACAATAACAAATACTAAGTAACTGTAGAGTTTAGCTTAATAATTTAAAAATGGCGTAATAATTTAAATTTCCTAAAATAATGAAACAATCTTTAAAAAAAACTATGTACTCAATTACAACACCCCAGTTTCATACTATTCGTACAAAATATAACGAAATGTACACGATATAAATCGGTAATTCCCCGGTAATAATAATAACACAAAAGAAAGTTGTTTGTACATGCTATATTTTGTTTATAGAAGATTATTTGAGTCGAAATTAATTTAATTTTATATTTTTTAATATATTATAGACTTTTAAAGATTTAGGATATTTGTTTTACTTAAAGAAACAACAAAATTGCAAAATGAAATTATGAATTGGACGGTTTGTCCGCCATTTTAATATCGATCCAATTAAATCACTCTGTATTATAACTACATAAGTTAAAAACAAGAAACTTACCAAATTTTTGTTTTTCTTTCCTTTAAAAATTAACAGAAGAACTTTATTTATGCTGCTAGATGCTCTTTCACTATAAATTATTTTCACTCGGAATTTTTTCCTGTTCATTGACACTAAAAAAATTGACACAACACTTGTTTCTATAACATTTACAACTCAACTGATAGTGATCATTATGGTGATATAATATAAATCAGCGCTCATCGGTTCGTTTGATGTTTACAACTTCGATTACATTCGTATTTTATTTTCTGATTTTTTAACTGACGTTAAACCGACAAGTCACCTCACCGTGTTTTATTTAGGGTTTTCATTTTCATATACTTTTTAATGTGTTCTTAATGTGTGTTCCTTTTATTTTCACATCTATAAGACAATTTTCGTTGTAATATTTAAAATTTTAATCGATATTAAACCGACAGGTATCCGTGTATATCTCTTATGCGTGATTTTGCAACTTCCACAACTTTTGTGTTTTTTTTGTTATAGTTTTTTTTAAATAATCAACTAGTCAAAGTTTTTCTGTTTTGCACTCATTTTATTAAGTTTATTTCAAGCCGGATGGGTATCGAAAATATTGTTAACGGAAAAAGAATTTTTTTTGGGAAAATTTAAAGAAATCTTGAAAAGAGAAAACTCATAGTATCATAGTTTTTGTGAAAGTTTATCTCTTTGAATGAAAATTATTACCGTGTACTAGATATAATACACTAAATTCAATAAATGCTTTTGATCATGGATATGTTTGTGATTACTCAGATCAAGTTATTAATTTTTTTTAAACCGAAGTTAAACTGCAATGTCACCGACAGTATTATTTATTAGTTTTGCATCTTAAATTGTTTAATGTATTTCTTTCAGCCCTAATTTATTTTTTTTAAATTACAAAAAACCATAACATAAATTATCCCAAAGTATATAGTAATAACACATAAATGGCAGTTAGTATAAATTTATTTATATTCGTAGTCAGATCTTTCCAGTTTCGAGTTCCTTCGTTTTATTTACATTGTATTTAAATTTGTTTTCATCATATTTAATCAATTATAAACTAACAGATCATCGTAGTTTTCTTTCGTTTCATTTCGTCAATATATCGTATATTTTAAAAAATTTTCAGATCAGATCGCCTATATATCGTACATTTTTCGGCTTCTAATTAATATTTTTGCAATATACTTTTAACCGACGTTAAACTATAAATTAGATTACGGTTGCATTTTGTTTGTCGAGGTATATATTTGCCCATACCTCCGATTATCAATTACCACTATAAGTATTACCACTATATCTTATAAGTATAAGATATCAACAGAATTTTTTTTTTATTTTAGGCCTAACCATTTTTTTAGGCCGACATTTTATTTAAAAATGATTTATTCTAAACAAAAACTTCTGGATTTTTTAAAATTCGATTCTGGACCACATATTTTTGGTCACTTTTTCCCATAAATCTGCACTTATTTCACCAATAACACGAATAATGTTGATTCTGAGGTCATTTTGAGTGTTTGTGCGTTATTGGAGCAAATCCACAAACCGCACACCAAACTGTTAAATTTTGTGGATCTTGGTTTTTGGCACTCCAAATTCATCAATTGTGCTTAATAACGAAACCATTTCACCAGAATGTAGCTTAATCTCTGAATGGATCTGTTTCAAGTTGCATTAAAGCTCAAAATTTCATTGTTTACATTTCTCAAAGTTCTTCAGTCAACTGAATTGTATACGCCTTGAAATGACAATCTTTGATAATTAAAATAAATAAAATAATAATAATTTTATTATTTAGCGATTTTTTAGTGTGAAAATCGGTCTTTACATGGCCAGTAATTTTGTGATTTTGATTAGCTAAACCATTATAACTTAAAAAAGTCGTCGTTCCGTTAAATTCTCTTTAATTTTTAATATTTAATTTTGATAATTGTTTTTGGCCATTTTAGAAAAAATTAAATCAATTGCTTCTTCTCATTTCTTTCTATAACAACAATATTTATTCTACTCTATATAAATGCGCTCCTTTTTAAACACTTAACTCCTTAAAAAAGGTGGGATGGCGTTAATGTATTTCATCCTTATGCTAAAAAGCATTTGTACTAAACTTCAAGTTTCTCTAGCATGATTTTTAATTTTTGACCGTTTTTATTTTTACTTGTATTTTTTCCGTAACCCGGAATCTATAGTGCACTTAAAATGTCAAATGGGTCTAAAAACAAAATTTCTTTAAGCTACAAGTAAAATTAAAAAAGTTCACCGTTTTCTCGCTATAACAAAAAAACGATATTTGAACCTGTACACCTCAAACTCCTCTCCTCCCCTCCCAAAACGCCTATATGGTGAAAATTGGTAGATTTTTTTCTCATTTATTGAAGTTTTGGATTATTTTGAAGATAATTATTTCGAAAGTATACGGAAAAGTTCGTTGCCGATATACAATCGTGGTCAGAAAATTAGGGACAATGTCTGTCACATCATGAAATTTTATAATTTATTAAAACCTTATAATTTATTGATCCAGCAACTATTGTTTAAAATTTTTAATTAGTAACACTACTTACTATTAACTATAATCAAACGAGGCCTAACTATTGGGATATTTATGGTATTCCCCGGAAAAAAGAAAAACTCCAAATAATAGTGGAAAAATAATAAGGGTCACGTCGCATTTTTTAAATTTTCTTAAACTTTTAGTGTTTAAAATACTTTTAAACGAATAATATGGTTTTTTGTTGAAATTTGTAATAATGAGGTGTTGATTGCTCACCGCGAAAAGAGATAAATTATTTTAAATTTGCTTAATGAAGAGAACTTGTACCGTGAAATTTCTGGAATAATAAGACACTACAAAATATGGCCGCATAAACAATAAAAGAAAAAATCCCTGAATAAAACGGTGTAAAAAGCGAATAACAAACCCTTAATTAGATCGCCGTGTTTCAAAAATCGTGAAGAAGAACCCTTTCTTGCCATCTGTGCTATATTAAGAAATTGGTCAGTCTGGAAATTAATGCACGGACAATTAGCAGAAGACTCGTAGAGGACAATCTTAACCGTATGTCAGGCAGCATGCTGAGAAATCGAATTAGTTATGCAAATAATCATTCAGATTGGATAGAAAACCATGGCATACAAAAATCGCAAAACATATTATGGAGCGGAAAAAAAATAAATCTTTTTGTTTCTGATAGCAAACAATATGTCCGAAAACCAAAAAATTGAAAATTTGGCCCAAATTATAAAAAAAAGTGAAGCATGGGGTGGCAACATTAAATTATGGGATTGCATTTTATATTATGGTATTGGTCCTATATTTATTGGATTAATGGTAACATGGATCAACACATCTTCGTTGATAATACCCTACAAAACGTGATATACCCGCATATGTTGAATATAACATGCCCTACACCCACCGTGTATATGCAGGATAACGACCCGAAACACATCTCGAGGAACAGCGAAACAGTTTATTTTGTAAATAAAAAATCAATGATTTAGCCCGCACATTTGCGCCATTGCAATCTCCTAATCTCAATCCGAATTATGATTGGCAGTTAAGAAAGCGTGGAAGATGATACCACTTCAACGATGTCGAGCCATGGAGTCGATATATGCCCCATAGATGCCAGGCAGCCATTGATAATAAAGGATATGCTACGAAGTATTAATGAGTTCATGTTTTCGTGAGGCACTAATTCGTGGCGTACTTCATGCAATTTACCTGCGACAATTCATATCCGCTTTTTGTCCACTGTTAACAATCGCGGCACCTATCGGGTCGACACCTTCCTCATACTTATCTTATCATTTAAAATGTAAATAACCGTTTCGTACAACACGCCTAAAGCCTCTGACACATCGCGCACATTAGTTCGGCGATCCGCGAGAATCATACCGTGAACTTTTTTAACGAATTTGTTGGTAAAAACGTCTGTTGGGCGGCTTGGCCGCCCCTCAACAAAACAGATATTCAACCACGTTTAAATTCATTGAACCAATACCGCACGGTTATCATAGATGGTGATGGTTCTCATAGACAGCATTCAACTTTGCTTTTACTCGTTTTTCCTCCTTTTTCCATTTTATTTAAAAACAAGAAATACGGATTATAAAACTTGGTGCCAAATAAAAATTTAATCTGTGAACTAGATTGGAATTTAGTAGGGTGTCGTGTGACAGATGGCAATACACGATAGTAATGTCAACTTCCTTCAGCAACGCCACCTATTTTCAAGCACGAGTACTTATTGATCGACCCTCGTAATTCTATCTAACCTCGTCCAGGAATTTGTTCAGCACGCGGTATCTACTATTAAATACCATTTCAAAAAAAATATGGTAAGGCAAATTGCGAGATTTGAATTCGATACGATTAAACCAACCGTTAATAATTATTTCCCTTTTTCAAAATTATACTTTGTGTTGAAAGTGCAATTTTTACAGTTATTCGGAAAATGATCCTACTCAAATTCTTGATCGGTTTGTTCATATTTTATTAAATTTTAATAACAGTTCATCGTTGCAGAGCCTTGCACCTATTGAATAACGCATTTCGTCTCACCTTAAGCAAGCTAAACCGATTTTAAAAAGCTATCCTATAACACTAGGGTGACTCGCACAGGCAAAGGCGAATATACCCTACATGAGCTCAATAGATGGTCTCGGTAAACCGTAATCGGCATTTTTAGCTAATGTTCTTAAATTTAGTAAAGGAAAAAAATATATTTTGGTTCAGAATTACCAATTGGCTTTAAACAAAAGATTTTATTGTACCCCACAATATTTTGTTAATTTTATTAGAGGTGATTTCGTTATTTACTTTGTTTAGGCATTGTTTTAGATTTAACTCAGAATTTTCTTTTGGCAATAAAAACTATAAACAAACTTTTGTTCTCCAAAAGTTGTGTTGTTAGTTGTTTTTGACATTAAATTGAAATTGACGTCTTTTGAATAGTTTTAAGAAAATTTTTAATCCAATAAAATTTACTTTGGAATAGTAAGTTAACAATAAAATTACATTTTTAGATTTACTTTTGGTCCACGAACCTGAAGGCAAAATTTCTAAAGATATCTAAATTTTCATTGTTGGCTTCCCACTTCCTACAAAATAAGCACGATTCAACACAATTAAATATTATGTGATACTTTCATACTATAAATTTTCCAATGAATATTTTAAAATTCTAAAAAAAAACATTGCTAAATAATCATTATCCCGCAAAATTAATAAATGAATGAGTACTAGCTTACGTAAATTGTTGTGTTATTTCAAAAAAGAGTTGGGCTCATCTGTGGAAATCCTAGAAATCGGATAAATTTATCTAACGAAGTGCGAATGGGATGGCTCTAATAATGATTCCTGATGTCGATCAGTCATCGAAAGATGATTAAAAAACAGAAATAGTTATGTTCTTATCTTTTGTTCTTCTATCTCGTTCTTTGAAATGTTTTTCTGAAATCTGTTTTTTTTGTGAAAATTTTTTCTGGGAATTTTCGTTTTGCGAATTGATTTTCTGTGACTTGTTTATAAACTTACAATGAAGTATATTTATTATTTATATTAATTATACCTAATAGCCATTGCCTAGACCCAGGGGTTGTGACATTAATAATATATCAGTGTCGCCATTAATAGTTAGGAATTTATATTATTTAGAATTTTGGGCCGCTTACCATAAGTCAGACTACAACAGAAGACCTCTATTTAAATTTTTAATACCAATATTCAACATAAAAATGATAATAATCAGACTTATCAAATCGGTTTTATTAAATTTAGTCCACACCAACCCTCCGGATCTTGCGACTGCAAAATATGTTAGTATATTTTTTTAAGTCTATTGATTCTGAATGAAAAGCCATGTTTTAGCGTAAATATTACAAGCAATGGTTTTTGTCCAGTTTGGTTCTTTTACTATATCAATCCTCTCAGCTAGGCTATGTAGTACAGATATACAGGGTAATTCGTAAATGTAGAAACAGAATAAAAAGATAGCAGGGTAAAAATCATTGAAACAAAAATTATGCATATACAATACTCTAACGATAGGGGGACTGAATGATAACCTTCAGAGAAGATGTTATTCAACTTATTGAATTTTGTTTTATATTTCCCATTTAATTAATTAATTTATCGATTTGTATCATTTTGTTTTACACAAACATTTCCAATCGTCTATCTTTAGTTGCTTCCATGATTCCATGAACCTCGCGTCTAATAAATTTTAATAAATTAATCTTAAACAATAAGGGGCAAACAAATTTATATTTATATACCCAATAAATAAATAAAACTGATTTTGATTAATTATAATTTATAGCCGACATTTTAAATTGATTAAATTTTTTGTATAAAAGGCCTCTCACTATTTTTAAGAATACGCGTATGACGTGCGGCGCACGTGGAAAATTTATTCAAATATATCCGGGTTTAAAAACAACGTTCATTATACAGAATGTTTTGACATGTACAGTGGAAAAACTATCGCATGATAAACGAAATTCTTTTTAAGTGGTCAAAGTAAATTAAATTTTTATATTCTTTCTCATTACAGTATTTATTATTTTGTAAACTGTTGTTTAATAATTATTATATGAATAAAAAATTAATTTTGTTTTATAGTAAATTACAACCGTGTACTTCGGGCTGATTGTAATCTTTCCAGTTTTATTATATTAGCTACGATTGTTGTGTAAATAATTATCTGGATTTTATTTAATTTTGATTGGAATACGATACTATGTCGTCTTTGACTTGAACGCAGACTTGCTGAAATGCTAGTCATATTAGTGTTCGATTCAGGGTAAACAAGTTTTTTATCTAAATATAATTTTCGTTTTTTTTTTTGCCAAATAGTTATCTACCCAAAACCCCTTTGTAGATGCCGTAACCATGTTTTAATATTATAAATCTTTCAATCCACTGAATTCCAATTTAGATTGTTGTTTTATGTCTGATGTAATCTTCTATCTGTGTGATTGATCTCTTGATCACAATTCAATGAAATTGTAATTAGAGCTTTCGGTATTGTGTTTGCTATATCTTAGGATAAGATTAGATAAATATTCGTGATATTTAAATATTTGTGTTATTTATTTAAATATAATTAGAAGTACAGTTAAAAATAATTTTAAAGATGTGCCATATGAATTATTTTGGGACTAACATTTGTTCAAACGTTTATTTGTGGTTTGAAGCACTAAAAAACTTCAAGATTTCACGGATTACTAACAAAAGTAGCATTGCGTTGTGAGCTGCAATTAAATGACTATATATTCAAAAACTGCAAACTTTCTATTTAATAAACTAAATCGCTAGTTTCATGAAATTGTATTGCTTTATTAGTGGTTTGTAAATCCAGATCAGAAAATCAAGATTAAATGAGGAAATTTTAAATGCGCTTTGTTTCTTGAGGTTTCATTTTCGGAAACAGTCGACTCAGAATTTGTAGACTCGTTGGATACAAAAAAATTTTTATTTTTTACCTATTTTGTAGAATTTATTTTATACTTTAGTTGTTGCAATAAACCGTTGAATTAAACCTGTCATTCGATGTCTTAATTTAGTATTTATAATATACTTATAGAAATATTTTTTTAAAATTATAATTGCCGAAAAATTAAAAAATACCTCTGGTTTACCGGTAATGAAATATTACGGTAAATTAAATTTCCAAGATTATATATTCAAACTTAATGTACAACTTTAGTATTAACTGTATTTTGTTGAGAAATAAAATATTAGAAGCCAGTTTTCAAACTAGCGGAATTTGTATCTGAATTTATCATAGCAAAAGAAAATTATTGGTCAAAGTTTATTTAAGTAATTATAACTCGAGTATACTTCTAAATCGAAAACCGACCTTTAATATATTATTTCTCAACAATACACAGCTATATTCAGTCGGTTTATAGAGTGTGGCAACACGAATTGGGTTTTTCTTCCTCTGCGGTACCTCTTCACCAATTCACCAACAAACAAAATATTAAAGTGGGGAATTTTTGCAGCACGTGCGATTCGTGTAACGTGCTGTATACTCATTATAGCAAAAACGAAAAAACAAAAAATTATGTAGGGTCATAAGTGTTTTTTTGTTTTTACGTGATTAGTATGAAATTCAATTTTGACAAAACATAGACACCTTAGCAAATGTGGGGAATTTTACATTGTGCTTCAATACCTTGTCTGCGGGCCAATAGTCGGGTAAATCGTTTACTATGGTAAAAATCAGATTTAGAACAGATTTTTTGATCATTTTGCCATAGAGTTTTTGAAAAATAAATGAATTTACCGAAAAATATACTTTAAATTGACTTTTATCCGACTATTGGCTCGCAGCCCTAGTAGTTTTTCCTATCCATTTCACTCATTTTCACTCTTGTTATATAAAATGAAAAATAGTTGTACATATGCATAGACACGTGGCACACTTGAGTTGGAGAGGCGTGGAGAGGCAAGTGCAGCTTCAGTTTTGTTTAAAAATGCAGTGAAAAAAAATGAATTTAAGTAATTTCTATATGCAATTGCGTGGCTACTACTAAAATTTGCATGTTCACGGTAAAAAATTCTTCTAATTTCAGTTTTGAATGAGAACTCTATACAAAGTCTACAAAAATAAAAGGAAAGATTTAAAATTTTTTTGAATGAGGGTAAAAATTTTAATTTAAAAGTTGTGATTATGGTTAAATTTCAATGTTTCAAAATAAAACGGAAATGTTGGTAAAATAATAACTCTTCGTTTGAATATCTATTTGGAAAAGTTTTCATGGGAGCCTTTGAAGTTTTAAGCTTATATAGCGACCAGTTTTAATATTATTCAAAATATACTATTATTAAGTGGTTTGTAGTTTATAAGCAAAACACATACGTTTTAGATTCACGGAATGTCTAAAAATTAAGCTAAATAGACAATATGTTAAACTTTCAAAGATTTTCTCTTAGTCCCTGGTAGCTTGAACCTCTTGCGCTATCAATTAGTTAGAAGCCCATCAGTTAGTGTGCCCGTTTACTCAAACAATTTTAAAATGAACTCCTCCTAAACGGCGGGACCGATGTTAATGAAATTTTGTGTGTATGTTTAAATGGTACCTGGATGGTTTAGATTCACAATTGGACCCGGTAGGTGGCACTGAAATCGGGCTCTATTAATTTTTTGTTTTTGGTTTCCTTGACGAAATTTGAAAAAAAAAAATTGTTTACTATGTATTTTCCTCCTCTCTTTCAGAATCCACGATATTTTTTTTTATTTCTATTTGGTGAGTTAGGAAAGAAAAAAGTTAAAATATAAATTCTGTTTTTTGTAAATGTAAAAATAACAGTCAAATTCGCTCGTAGACGTACGCTGTGTCATTTTCAGTATAGACAAAAATTACCATTGACATACATTGTACGTCAAAATAGCGCAAGAGGTGGTTTTAACCTCTAGCCGTAGATTATATTTCATTATATGAAGTTTAAATTTTAAAAATAATTCGAATGACGTCATTCGAATTTTTTCGAATGACGTTTTATTTTTGGAATGTGCTATCGGTACTTTTATTACTTACTGAAACAAAGATTACAATCAAAATTATTTGTTATAATATATGTTTATGAAATGAATATCTGCAATTTAAATCTGTAAAAAAGAATTATATTAATTGAGACTATCAGCAATGAAAATAATTGAATTTAAACTTACTCGTTATTTATTATATGATGATGCTAATGATGATTTTACGAATTATTTAAATTAGTTCGTAAAATTATTTGGTTTAATTTCAATTAGATTTCAAAATTTGAAGTTTATCATTGTACGGTTGTTAGTTTTTGTTCGATGTTTATATTGTAATCGCAATTCACAAAAAAACGCTAAAAAACTTCAAATCGTGGTCGTACTGAACAGCAAATATAAAAATAATCGATCGTGTCGTAATTACTTGGAAGACGGGTGAGTTCACGATCTACTGCGATAAAAAATTCATCATCAATTGATTTTGTTGATTCTATTGCTATTATGTATGGCTGCTGATTGTCATTCTTCTTTTGTTCCTGAAACTGAGAAATTACTTAGTTCGGCAATAATATTATAATTTCAATATGATAAAGTATTCCATATTATTTCAATATTCTGAGATTTGTGTTTCAATTGGACACTTTTTCTGTAAAAATGTGACTCACTAAATTCGATGTCAAAATCAAAAAGAACCTGGAATAATCAAAGTAAAAATAATATTGTGCTAAAGTTCTTAGATTTTAAATAAATTTTAACAAATTTTGATCCACAAAGAAATACGGGATTTCTTTGAAAAATTTCCTTCTATTTACGATTATATCCATTTTTTTATTTTATTTTGTTTTTAACAGATGTAACATTCTCCATTTGGGCCAGAAGTACTTCATATTTTAAGTTTTCTTTGGGTTCATAAAACCGCGGATGTTTGCACTTGAGGTTTTTTAGTTTTAAATAGTTTAAATTCTTCTGTTGACCACAACGAGAACCAATGTGTGAACCATGAAATATTGAAAATTCCTCAGATATAAGTTATAAATTGGTATAAATTTTCTTACAGACGATTAGAAGAACAATCTTACTATGGCATTTTATTGGCCCGGTCACTATTTTGTATATTATGATGAGAGCTATTATTTATCCTCAATGCGAAAATTGAATTGGATTTATTAACAGTGTTTTTCTGATTTGCGTTCTGAAGACAAAAGTAGGAATTTGTCATGTTTTTCACTATTGTGTACTTACTTTTACCACTTTAATTAATTATAAATCCTTCTACAAAAAAAATAAAAAAAAATAAAAAAATATATCCGAAAAAAGGAATATATCCGAAATCGATCCTTTTAAAAATCAAATATTCAAATATAATAAATCAAAAATTTATTGTCACTATAAGGAAGAATTAATAAATATTGTTAAAAGTACATAAAATAAAACTAGTTTTTTATTAAACCAAAATGTCTAATTATCATTATTTCTAAAAAGTGTGGCTTATTAAATATGAAATAAACCGCAGGAATCTAGGTATATATTTTCTTAATCAAAGAATAGACATTGGGGTCGATTCCGGGATCTAAAATTGTATGTTATGTTATGTTATTTTTGTTTTTTTCAATACAAATTCCAATAGGAAACGAGGAAATAAAATAACATAACAGCAATTTTATGTCACAAGAATTGTTCCCATTATTAATTAAATTTATCGTATAGGAGAATATAAAATATTTCAGACCTATGGATTCAAGAAATTTCAATTTAGAGTTATCTTTGGGCAATCAACCCGCAATTAAAAAATGTTAAACCGATCTTATATGAAACTTTTAGACTGCGGTCCAATTCAAAACTTATTGTACGTATGTGAAGGCCCGGAAACCATCCTGAAAACGCCTTTAAAATGTTTGTGCATTTCCTCGCTAAATTCAATAAAAATCTTGTCAGCTGAAAAATTAAAAAAACGGAGAAAATCAAATTCCATCCAGAGAAAATAAGAAGAATCTCACGTACACAAAAAACAAATTTTAAGTTGAAAATCTATTACAAGAAGGATTTACCACATATTAAATCAAGATATTTAAAAAACAATTGATCGAAAATTTCTCAACGACGTTAATATGTCGGTTCACAGAAGTTGGCAGAAATAACAGAAGCGAATATTAAATCAGCTGGGGAGGTCCCTTATCCCCACTGTAATGAGCATTTGTGTACTTAATACTGATGGTCAGTGCATTAGTTAGGCATATACCGTTATATCTGCCAAACTCTGTGAACGGAGAAATGTATGGTATGGCATCTGACAATAATTCCGATAGCTAATCTAACAGAAGCGAATATTAAATCAGCTAGGGAGGCCCTTTATCCCACTGTATAAGGTAATGAGAATCTTTGTATTTAATCGTTATGGTCAGTCCATTAATTAGGCCTATACCGTTATATCTGCCAACCTCTGTGAACCGAAATATTAACGTCGTTGAAAAATTTTCCATCAATTTTATTTGAGGGAATTGTTTTTTAAATATCTCAATATAATGTGTGGTAAATCCTTCTTGTAATAGATTTTCAACTTAAAATTTGTTTTGTGAACGTGAGATTGTTTTTATTTTTTCAGGATGAAATTTTTTTAATTTTTCGGCCTGGAGAACATTTTTATGTATTAAGCGAAGAAACACGCCTAATTCTTAAAGCCGTTTTTCGGGATGAATTTTTGGTCAGCTTCACATACGTACTTATTTTGTGGAGACCGACTTATTTGAAAGTTTAAAATAAATTTACTCTAGAATTAAACTATTATAGCATTTTTTTTAATAACTTTGGAAGGTCTACAATTAGTCTACTAGAGAGATGACTTACGCTTCAATAATTTTCTGTGAGAAGTCGCACGGGTTTACATAATTCTGTCGTTATAAATATAAAGTTGAACGTAAAGCCAACTAGTAATGCGATGCAGTTGAAAATTATATATGTTGTAAAATGCATATTTTTCTGTTTTTAGAAATAAAATAGATAAATTTATGGCAACCTATTTGCCCTTCTACTTCTTTCTGATCAATAGTAAGAAATAAAAGACAATTATAAAATATTATAAGTAATTTTATGAATTCTACAAAAACTGTTCTTTTCAACTTTTGAACATTACTGAAATTATAGGGATTCTAATATGATTTCTGGATGGTAAGTTATGTAAAACGAGTAATATTATTGAAACTAAGCAATAAACATTGGCTATCAGGTTGCGAAAATCCAGGCAAAACATCGTTGGTCAAATATCAATTTTGCTGGCTGGCAAAATCCATTTGGATTGATCTGCATCGATGTCTGTGTAGCTCAAAAATAACTTATGCAACTAAAATTTGCCTTTCACCAGCCTTTTTCTATTTTCAGTTCAGGGAATTGACGATCTTTGTGCCTATTCCCCAAGAATATCTGGCACCTGCCTTTCGAAGCACACGACACAATGATATGGTCTTGCAATTTTTTTTATTGCAAACCGTTTAAAATATGCAAAAATTTCAACAAAATCACTTCAGTTTACTAATCCACCAATCTGACGTTTTTGGAAATTTATTGGTTTACTAAAGAATATATTGTGTGGCACATCATTGAAAAGTTTACTACGGTAAAAATCGATTTTAGTACAGATTATTCGATCAGTTTACAAGTTTTTTAAAAACAATTGAATTTGCCGAAAAATTTACTTAAAATTGACTTTTACCCTTGGGTTGGTACGCAGCCTAAGTTAGTAAAAAAATCAATAATATTTAAACGAGTAGAATTTAAAAGTTTGGCGTTTTGTAAAATATAGCAAAAAATCGTAAATATCAAAATTATATCCAAAAATTTCCGAATTGGGCAAAAATAAATAAATTAAATATTCATAAATTGGCGCTTCTGCCAAATTTTGATGCGAGATAAAGATTTTTTTATTTTGAAGGGGAATTTATGTGAAGGGAAAGATTGTTTACAAAATAAAATGTTTTGCTTAGTTGGTTTTACTTTCTTTCAAAACTCTCGTTAATCGTTATTTTCCCTATGATTGATAGCAGTATTTAAAATTAAATGTTCAGTTGTTTCAACACCGAAGTTATTATAAAATCACAGGTGAAAGAGGGAAGCGCTAATATGAACTATCCGTGGAGACAATCATATTTGTCTTATGTTCTAGTTTACATATGTATATGGCGAGTCATCCGACATCTGAGAACATTGTTACGTTAAGCAAAATTTTGTAAAACATATACTTGTCTCCGACCGAAATAAAATATACTATTATTCAGATCGCTGAGTAAATCTCGATTTTATTGCATTTTCCACTCGTTTTAAATTAGCTGATCCCACTAATAAAGCCCGTACTGTCTTAATAAACACTCGCATTAAATAAACAAAAAATATTCAAATGAGCTGCGCGGCTGTCAGTACTTTTGTTTGTAACGCAAATTTGTCGCGTTTATCACTTTTTGTCGCTGCACCATTTAACGATTACGATTGGTTACTGTTGAAAAGTAGATATTTTTCTCGCCTCATTATTCTTTGTTTATTTATATACAAGAATATAGCATTCATATTTAAATTAAACAAGAAACAAATTTGTTGTAGAATTTATTGAATATTAAATTACTTCAACACCATATAGCTTCTGCTTAAGCCTATTTAAGCAATAAATTTCAGAAATTTATTTTGATAATTTTTTTAAAATATATTTTCATTAAAGTTATTTATTTTTATTTTTATTATTTTGAGTGCGGAATATGAAGTAGATAAGTAATTTAGATGTTAATTTATGATAATTTTTTGTATTATGTTTTGCCAGAGTGTGAATTTATATAAAGAAACGTCTTCTTCATTTGCGAACAAAACAATTTTTATTCATTGGATTTTCGTTATTAATTTATTAAAATTTATATTTTTAATTTAAAAAATAGCTGAACATTCTTATTCACTAATTGTCAAGTATAATTACAATAAAATAACGTTTTTGTTGTAATAATATTTCGCATTTTTTTCACATTGGACTTTTTATGCATATAAATAAAGCATTTTGTCTATACTTGCGCAGATTAAAATGGAACGTCTTTTTGTATGTCGTCATTGAAAATAAATTATTGATCGAGCATAAATATCAAGGCAAATATTCACAAGCGTATACAAACATATTTAGACATTCGAATATACACAATGTAATTTATTGTAAAATGATGAGTTTTAGGAATGAGTTGGAAATATTTTTTTTTTCAATAATTCGATTCGTATGCTTCGATGATAGCATGCTGAAAACAAGTTTATATTAAAAAATATTGAACCGTTGCCAAAATTTTAAAAAATATTTTTGAATTTGGATGAGTCTAATTTATGTTTGTTTTATCCAAATAAATCCAGAGATGAAGTGAACAATTAACTACGTTTAAAGTTTAAACCCGATTTTTAAATAACCAGCAGGTCGATTCTGAGTTTCCTATATAGAAAAAATTAATTAGGAAAAATATTTATTTAGCATTTTTGTCAAAAATATCATTTTCTGGCCTACTGAGAAATCATGTTTCATCTAAATTTTTATAATTATGGGAATATTTTCTCCGTATCTAAATTGGATAGGAAAAATATTCCCAATATAATTTTGTTTTGAAAAAATGCACATCAACCGTTTACCATAGTATGCCAGAAAAAAAAATTTGCGACAAAAATTCTATGAAAATATCTTCCTAATAGGAAAACCAGAATCGACCTACAATTTTTGTAAATATTAACTCGTCTTAAACCAGTGAATATACAACCTGTTGATCGCATTACGAATTTTCGGCTTAATTAAAGAGGTTATACCTTCTTGCTTATCGGAAAATTGCTCAGTATTCCAAAGTTGTATGAAAGCATCGTATATAAGTATACCCACATGATTTTCTCATACGAAAATAATAAGCACTAATTTAATAAAACTAACAGATGTTCTTTAGCCCATCTACGTCAGCAATTTTAACAGCGTCCTTAGCGGGATAGTCATTTGCCTTTGCAACTGCGGTGATCTATTGGAACCGTAGGCGTTTATTTGCGTAGGCTGTTGACATGAATATTTGCTTGACGATTTCCACTTTCCATGACACTAATTTATTACTAGTCGAGCTTAACAGCCTTGCACTGTAGTGTACAAAAATAAACAAATAATAGAAGATTTGTTAATAAATACTAAGTCATTAAGATGATTACATCAGCGATAAAATTGACATAGAGTGTACATTAATATACAGAACAATTTACACATATCCGTAGATTTGCTGCAGCGATTTAAGGAATTTCCATTTACATTTGTTAAAGTTCTCTGTACAACCTTCATGCGACCTCTGCTCAAGCATGCGACCTTGACCATTTGAATCAAATCAATTTATATTTGCTTAGTAAACACATAGTTGTTACATATATATAATTTTTATTCATCTATTGCTATTAGTAATCACTCAACTGGTAATGATTGTCGTGACCACGAGATGATCCTGAAGTGAATTTATTGTATTCCTTTATTAAGTTTGTCACAGTCTAATTAATTAAAACTGGGGGTCGCGGAACATGTATGGATCAGACAGCCACACTGTTTCTTTGAAATTTGTCTTCGGGAATATATTAAAACCGTATCGGTCTGGCAACCAAAACGAAGTCATAATGCTCTGGAAGTTCGATCACATCTATGTAAATAAGTAGTTCGATAAATTGTATAGAGAGAGTGAATCGATTCCCTACATGAAACCTTAACCAGCGCTTGACTCATTATGTCTTGCTTCATAAGAAACGCCATCAGACACCTGCACGGTTAACGTAAATAAGTTGAGACATTATTACTACCAGAGCAGGGAAGACAAGTGACCTACTTTCAGAGATCTACTGTACCGGACTAAAAACGGTACATCTGAAAACGAAGTGAATGGGGTATAAAAGATCTCCAAACCCTCAATTGTTGTAAAATGAGTTTAAAACGGTTGTGGGCGGTAAGGAGAGCAACCAACACTCCTATGGCTAGTCAAGATAAAAGCGTAAATTTTGTTGATCTGAAATTGTTCCCAATTCTGAAAAGTAATTAAAAGAATCACAGTTTCGGTACTTCTCGCTTGGAAAAAACTGGGTTCACTCCAATCTTGCTTTTTCCGCTCTTTTTCTAAGGAAGGCAAATGCTAATGCAGCACTCGCTCCGTTCAAATCGTTTTTGTTGATCGTGCCTATCTAAGCTAAACAATGAAATGTTAATGTCTTTTAATGTCAACCACCTTTACTTTGTCCTATGTAGTGAAAAAGTTTATATCAGGAAAATCTTCATAGAGGCTAAGAGTCCCCCCTTGGAATTTGGACTCAGCTCCGTCGTTCAGTGTTTTTGAAATTTGCTAAATTTTGCTTGTCATCTGGTCTTGTGTGGTCTATTTTTTCTTGGGCAGGTTTAAACACAACCGTATTCTAGTCTCTTCTTTCTCGAGCTCGGGCGCAGTATTATTATCTTGTTTTAGCCTCTTCGTCTGTTTCCTCTTTAAGCTTTCATATCATGAAGCATTCATACCATCAATCAAGGGTCAACTCTCACATCTGAACTTTAACGTAGGTCTTATGAGTGCTTAAATGGTAAAAACAACCTTGAATATGCAAAGATGACGATTTGGGCTTTTATAGTTGCTTGAGTATCATTAGTTTATGATATAGCTGACAAGAGAAATTTAGAAATTTTTATGTTATCAAAGTTGGAGTCATTTCCTCCGATATAGTAGGAGAGATGCTCCTTGGTGTTGATAATAATTTTGTTTTTCTGCAGTTGATTTTCAAATCAAGTCGTTTCGCGTGAATAACAAGCAGTATCAAACTCTCCTTGACATCATTTGATCTCCATCAAGAGTAACAGCATACAAATAATTGCAAAATAGATTGCCTCATGCAGCACTAGTATGCTAGATGCATCACTAGTGTGCTAAAATTTGATTAGTAACCTAGGTAATGAGGTGGCGAAATCTTTACAAGAGATGTAGCACCTGCCACATAAAATGAATAACCCTGTCTCAATATCACACGAAAGTCTTGTTCCTGTCGCACACCGGATGTTAATTCGAACGGTTTAGATATTACCGCTTCCACTACGACTCGACACATAGAGCCGGAGGTGATTTACACAAAGAGACAAGCTTCCGTTGAATTCCTAGACGTATGTACCGATCTTAAACTGTTATTGTACTCGTAATAGTTTTTCAAGGTCATCCTCACCCTGAAACACTGATCAGTAGTTGATCAGTTAGAGTAGAGCCACAATGATAATCATCGATGCTATTTTAAACGAGGGGATGGTTCTGACAAATACCACATTATTAAGCATGTTGTAGATGATACTTTCAAATGCGAAGTCTTTGTAAGTTTTACATTTATGAAAGATTATTTGCAAAATTTGCTCCTTTGTGTTTTTATAATTTTGCGGAGATTCAATCGTGGCCTGGTGCACTGTCATTTTAACCTACTAATGGCTGTATCTACTACTAACACTACGGCTTATTGAGCAAATACTACTTCGCTGGGTGTAGCAATACACTAAATAAGGTTTACTTTATCAGCTATAATTATTAGGTTTTAGAAGTAGGATTGCAAGACTAAAAAAGCAACAGATGCAGGATTGATTTCTGTGAATCTTGGATTGTAGTCTGTAGTCAGATTTCAAGTGAGGCTTTAGCGTAACAGTCTAGTGAGTTTATTTTTTATAATGCGATGTTTTAGACGAAAGCTCCTATGTGTTACGAGCCACCAATGTTCCATGCAGCTTTCGTTTATTTTCGACGATTGGACTACAGTAATAATCAAACCGTCATCTTGGTGACGATCTTCGAATTATATTTTGCATCTGGCTGAATAGCTTGTTCCTGACCCTGGATGTCTGATTTCAGGCTTGTAGTTTTCATTGTGCCGGTCGTAATGTGCCATAATAACTAGTTATATTTGGAAATAACACGCATATGATGACTGTCATTGTTGGGGCCCTTATGATCTAACGTTAGTGGAACATTTTTTTAGATCAATTTGGTCTCTGTCGCATGTTGACAAGGCAGAAGTCTATGATATGTTGCTGCATTTGCCGAGGAAGCCAACTTCAAATTCTCTTCCATTTTTATGACTGCTTTAGTAAGGAGTGTATTTAATCTTTCAACTCAGTCCAAGACCATTTAAGCTATATTAGTGCTAGCAGTGT
Source organism: Nephrotoma appendiculata (assembly GCA_947310385.1). Classification (NCBI taxonomy): domain Eukaryota; kingdom Metazoa; phylum Arthropoda; class Insecta; order Diptera; family Tipulidae; genus Nephrotoma; species Nephrotoma appendiculata. The sequence goes on from OX371224.1 coordinate 249,645,504, forward strand.
ATTGTAAATTTCCGCCTGGTTCATTGTTGTGATAATAAATTATAGCGTATAGGTAGTTGGATCGCTGTTCAATCAAATTTTACCGCTTGTATAGGTCACGCTTCTCTGGCTCCTCTGCATAATGTTTACTACTATTAAGTGACATTCATTTAGAGTTACCCAGAGAAACTTTAGTTTCTTAGAATTTTAATAGAGAAAAATAATTTAAATTTAAATTAATTAAAAAATAATTCGCAATATATTTATTTTGCAAATATTTGTTAAATGATTTCATCAACTGTCCAAAAACTAAAATTGAAACAGAAACACTGTGAAAATATTATTTTTGATTCTCAAGGAAAATCAGAATAGTGCAACAGACCGCCACCGAATTTGATTATATGAATCTCGTAAAAGGCAGACGAACATCATGTGTGTAATAAACTTTTTTTTTTGGTATATATTCATCGAAGTTGGCATCAGATGGTATCTTCTGTTGATATCAGATAGTTATTGATTTTGAAGATCCTTTAAGGAGGATTCAAATATCTGTTAAACGACACTCAGACTGAAATAAGTATGGATTTTTTTTCGTACTTTTGGTTTTTAAAACAGTATTTAATGTAATACCGTTTATTATGGCAGAATTCTATAAATAAATTTCGTGTAGGTTAAAATCTAAAAAATTGAGACCAGAATATGTTGTGGCCAACACTCGACTTTCTTTTACCACGACTGCATATACATAGCTCTCGAATACTCCACACTTGATTTCTAAAGCGAAAATTTTTACTTGTCAGACTTTTGATAAAACTTGCATAATCAAAAATCATTATTCCTACTTAAATTTCAGAAAACCGATAAGTAAAGAATAAAATTTAAGTTTTAAAATTATTTGGAACTTTTTGAAACGTTGTCGGTTTTTGTTTTTGTAAATGCTAAACTTTACATCATCAATGCAAAAAGCTTCGATGAGATTCAGATTTCAACCATACTAATTAATTAAAAAAGTTTAAATATGAAGATTTTTATCGGAAAGTCAATCCGCCCGACTGTAGTACATATGCCGAATTTGGTGAAATACAGTTTCTTTTAATAGAAACACGTCTTTTTCAGTAACATTTAAAAAATAATCTGAATTAATTATGTTTGCAAATTTAATTTACAAACATTTATTTTTTAATCGTATTTTTGTCAATGCTGCGTATTATTTTCAAATTAAGTTGCCACTTCCGGTTAACTGATTCCAGCTAAAAACTGTTACCTCCATATTTATGGAGAAAGCTTGTTTATGAAGTTCTATCCCAAACAATTCTCCAACTATAAATTTGTCTGAGCTGTACATGGGCTGCATTTACAACTCGTCATTTCCGATTCCAATTTTTTGAAAAAGCATAAGTATATCACGTTTCATTTCGATCATTTGGGTGGTAAAATATTTTGTCTGTATTGTACCAGACACACACGGATTTTTTTCAAAACACCGTTTATGGACTTCGGTGATATAGCGAATCCCATCGAAAAAATGGTAAATTTCGAAAAGAACTGTCGGACATTTGGGAATAGCCATAAAATTAGACAAACGTGAATTAGAGTTTTAGAATAACATAACTTGGAAGAACAAGTATGTACCTAAATCTTTATAAATGTCCAGCTTGTATTGAGACACAAAAATAAATAAATTTATTAAATTGTTAAAAGTTAAGCTAGTTGGCAAAGCGCCTTGGATTATTGAGTTCGACGAAAAAATTGGCATCCCGTAAAATCGGTAACGACAGTCTAAAGATGTAAGATCCTTTACAGATTCAACGCAACTATCCTTTGCTATTTGACTGGAGGTTATTGATCACTAACATTAAAAAATAAATAATAAATTGTTGATCTTTATAGCAAGATCAACAGGTTTGAAGTAAATTGTTGGTAATTTTCTTTTTTGAAAGAAATGTATACCAATTCATTGGGTTCAAAATAATCCTTTCTAAATTCTAAAACATTTTCATTTTGTTTTGAGGTGGTTCCCAAATGTCAATAATATCAGTATATCAGTATATATAAAATCAAATAAAAAACCTCTTAACGAGGTAAATGTTCGAGTGACGAAAGCCGAATACAATTCACAAAATTTCTGATATCAAATTTGTGCTGAAAAAAACAATTGCATTCGATTTATCAACGTTTTTTCGTAATGTTAGTGCATTCAGCGCGTTGTTGTTGAACATTCTGAAAAATCGTTGACAAGTTGTTGTTTTTGACAGTTAGAAAAAAAAATGTAAACAAACGCGCCAAATGCACTAACATTAATTTCTTAATTTCTTTCATCTTCATGCGATGGCAGGGGAGATAAGATCTTTGTTTTAAAGAAATCATCATAAAGATTAAAAAAAATATCGATTTTATGCAAGGAGACTGTCAAATGTTTAATGTTTTTGGTGATTTTTTCGATCACATCAATTTGTCAGTTTTTTCATTTTTTTGTTATGAAAAAGGGTCACTGGTAAAAATTCTTTTAGCAATGATAATAATATAATGTATTTATATTTGTTTCATTGTAATACGTTGATTCACTATCATTATGAACCACAACGGACCGATATTAGGGTGCATTTGAGCCAAAAAATGAAATTTTGCAAACAATTAGGGTGGCTGTTAAGTTATGGAGGTTAATATCTAAAATATACGAGTTTTCTGGGACAAACGGTTGATGTCATATTGTAGGTGAGGTTTGTGGCTAATAATCTTAAAATAAGAACCAAAAGTTTTGGGCTAATTTTTTAGCAATTCGGCCGAATGTGGCCGGCCGATTTGGCATTTTTCAGTCTTTTGGCCACCTTAATTTTTTAAATTTTTTTTATATGCTATTTGATAGCTGTCAATACCTTTCAATCGATATGCGTATGTCCGGGGTATGTTAAATAGTTTCAGCGCTGTGGGCGTGGCCAAAATGGCCAAACACGGCCGTTCAAAGGCCGGCCGCAGCCAACATGGCGACCAAATCAAAAAGTTGTAGAACAAAAGTTGCTTAGTTTTTCAAGTTTTCAACAAACCCTGAAAAAATGAGATAAAATGGTGACGTCATAGAAAAATTTCAAAATGTCATAACTTTAGTCAAAATCATTCGTTTTGGACTTTTAAGGTGTCGTTGAATTGGTGTAGACGTCTACAATCATAATTTTCTAATTAAAAAATAATTAGGGCACTTTTTGGGGCAGTTATACCCGATAAACTGATTTTTTGGGGCAATTTTCGGAAGGTCATATTTCCACTCAATGATGGTAAAAATTCATGCTTTTATACATTATTTGGGTCTACTTTTCCAATGGTATATAACATGATGCTGGCGGGCTCAAAGGGAAAAAGTTCGAGTCTAGCTGTATATATACGAGTTCGACTTCCAGCACAGTAGGTGCTTTCGTCACTCGTTTGGACTGCCGTCCAAAGTGATACATGCAAACAATATTATCACAATAAACCGCGCGCACCATTAAAAATGGTTTCACACCCCAAGTTAATGAAAAGAAATGTATCACAAGAAAAATTGCTCATCTACTTTTCAAAAATATCGGGATACAGACCAGCTCCGTAATAGGTCTTAAATTATGGGTGTAAAGATGTACATCGTATTTTGTTATCCTTTTTTTTTTGTTTTTTTAAAGTTATGGCTGATTTCCGGGATCCTTACCGAGTTCTATTTCTCTCTCTCTTTCTCTCTCTCTCTCTGACACTATATCCAATCAAGGGATTTGAAGGCCTCAAATGAGGTTTCATAATCATATTTTTCATTTCGGATCATGAGTAATTAATCCATTGATTCTAAACCATTCGTGAATTTTTTTCCTTCTCACCACGGGAATCGAACCCGGGACCTCCGGTCGCTGGAGCAAGCATGCAGACCATTTTGCCACTGGGGCGGCCACCGAGTTCGGTTTTACCCTAAACAATATCAAACTATATCAATTAAGGCCTCCTCTGCTTCTTTTTAAACAAAATCATAGGGATCAGGTGCTCGATCAGCTGCAACGCTAGGTTTTGGTAGGCGGAAACTCCTCCGCTACTCAATCAATTTTACCAAGCCAATTTAAATTTTTTGTTTTTATATTTTTTTTTTTTTTGCGAAAACGACATATAAATTTGCTGGACATTTTCCTGTGCCGCAAAATTTACTGTGTAATTGTGAAAATAAACAAATAACATTTAAACAATAAAAAAATTAGCAAATTCAAATTGGCTTGATAAAATTGAATGAGGAACCAGATTTTCGACCAACAAAATGCTTGCTTGAATGCTTGCTAGCTGATCGCATTTTCTGAGATCTTAAATAAATACGCAAAATCGTTACAATTAATATGAATCATTGATTTGTGACGAAATAATACAATTATAAAACCTCTATCTTTGATATGGAAGAAATTTTTATGATAATAATGCATGAATTACATTTTAAGATGTTTGTGTTGTTTCACGAGGCGGCCTATTTGAATAATACAGAAAGGTCAATGTTTGGCAAAAGGTCTAAATATATTTTTTGGTTCGTTTACCCATAATAAACTATTACACTTTTAAGGCCTCCTTTTAAAAATTTAAATGCCTGCATAAATAATAATAAGGAACAAGCTTAAAATACTTGTTTTCTTATCTATGTCCAATTATGTGCCTCACTACTGTAAAATTCCTAAATAAACGGAGAAAGAATAGATAAACTCAAAATATTTTGTAACAGAAGCACCATAAACAAATAAATCTTTCCTTTTTAAATTGCATTTAGTTTTTGCATAATTTTTAGGTCAATAAATTGAACGTACATCCCTTTATACCCTTTTAGAAAGTCGTCATCCTTCCAAAAATATGCCTTAAGTTACGTGCATGTGTAAAACAATGCAAACACAAAGGAAAGGGTTAACATTTTTTTTTTGATTGAGACAGTTTTAGAAACTATTCTAAAAAAAATTGTGTTACATTTTAGTTGAATCTGTTTGATCTGCATAAAATATAGTCCAATTTCTTGGAACATTTTCCTTGGAACACATGCATAGTGTGTGAAGCCAACAACAAACGTGAACCGTTTATTATTTATTCAAACAAAACGCTTTAATGTGTGAAATCGTAAATATGTTTCTCAAAACTGTATATAAATAATACAAGACACACTTGTTAGTATGTATAGCGTGCGGCTGATATTTCTTTATTATTATATAAATTGTGTACGGAACGTATAGTTATATACAGGAAAGCGACAGAATTCAATTAAGCTTGTCACAAATATATAACTGACAAATAAATTTATATATTTTATGTAAAAAAAAAAAATTGATAACTCATTAATATTTTAGTTCGTTCTGTTTTTAACTCAAATATACTCTCGTACGTACGGATACAATCACATTTATAAGAAAAAAACAAAAATTGTAAAATCTTGAAACCCGTTTTCTTGGAAATTCTTATATGATTCTGTAGCCTGTATGTAATTTTGTTTTAATTTGATTCTTTGAGTTTTAAAAACCTAACGAGAAATGCGCTTATAGGCTTACAAGAAAACATGTATCGAGAGATCTGATATAAACAATTTCTTTTTTTTATGATTCTCTTGTACGTTATACAAGTAAAAATTCAATAGCATTCTCTGCTTGAACCACAGTTTAAAATTTTTAATAAAAATGCCTACGCTTAAACTTGATTTTATACAACACACTATTGTTCAAAATGGGATAATGTTATTAAGCATTCAATCTTCTTTTTAAGTGGCGGAATATCCATTATGTATATATAGTTTGGTTTTTTCGTCATCAATCACGATAAGAAATAGATAATTGTTTAGTGGGAAGTTGGATTGGATAAAATTGTGTTTTGTATTAAATTTATAGTATGGGAGCTGTGTTTTATGTTATGTATCTGTAAAACGATATTAGAATAAATTTAGTTTTGACAACCAATTTTCACCACTCGATTGTAACCATAAGTTTTTCTTATTTGTTTTATAGGTCGGACATATTTGGATCATTGGCATACCATATACGCGTGCATTAATCAAAATGCAGTATCAAGATGGTAAGTTTTGAAATATAGTTTTAAAATATTACAAAAAATTCTCTGTCTTATTTATAAAAGGTATTTATTTTGTGTCTGTGAAATAAATAACAAAACAATAACACTCAAATTTAATATTCCAATTAGAATTTAAGAACTTTTCTGTGGACTCTTAGTTACATTGTTTCAGTTCAAATTTGAGTTAGATATATAAAAATGAGAGAGTTGTCAAACAATTGGGAAATTAATTCAAACAATTTATTTATTTATTTGAATAAATGTCAAATGTTTTTATAGAATCATTTGGAATGGGATAAAATGAAGTTAACAGATTTAATACGCTTTGAGAATTTATTTGTTGCTTTAAAAATTTGGTGTTTTGATTAATTGCATTATTAAAAAATAAATTACAAGATGAATTTTTGTTTTAACAAAAGTTTGAGTAATTGTTTTAAAATACGGCAATATTAAATAAATAATGGTTGTTCTAAAAAGCCACTCTACTTATGAAGAAGAGCATTCAGCTATGGCTTGAGATACTTAAAAATATACATTTAACACATGACACATTAAGAACACCAAATTGTATTTTTTTGTCTGGTCACCACCGGGAATTGAACCCGGAACCCTCGAATAATAGAAGCGCTAAACTTACCCTCCTAACGAGGGCGACATGTTTGAGAATTTTTAATATTTAGTAATAACAAAAATGTTAGAATGTGTTGTTGTTATAATTAAATATTAAATCTGCACAAACAAATAAAAATCGAAATTTATTCAAGGAATTGTAAAGAATCCTCTGCCTTCTTTTTAGAAAAGGCGCCTGGCCCATCTGACTAGACAAACATGCGGCCACCATTTCCTTAGGGGTTTATAACAAACTCCAAGCTTTTTGTTATAGCAAAATACGATAACTACGCAAACAAGTAATCGAAGTTTATTTTACAAATAGTAGGAACTCTGTATTTAGAAAGGACGTATGGCGCAAAAAAAGAAAATGTCGTTACTTTATGTACATAATTGAAAAGCAAATTTCCCCTCCGCTCAAGCGCATACTACAACAGGCTAGGACATTTAATTATCCCTTTCGCATAGCATCTTCTAAGCAAAATTCCTCAAATTTTTGTTATCACGCAAGCCTTTTTTTATTGATCTTGTTCAATTCCCGCTTTCTTTTGAAAGTGCTATATACGACTGGTATATGACAATCGTGCCCATGCAACTGTTTCTTCCGTATTGTTGCATTTCTTGCAAATGACTCAAATTTTTGTTATAACTAAAACTTTTCTTGTATTTTATTTTTATTGAAATATTGAAAGTAACCAAATAACTCTCAAAATGTAGTGAACCCTTCAATTTTATTTTATTCCAACCCATTTGATTCAATGAATATTTTTGAAAAATTTGGTTTTTATTTGAGTTAAATTCCAAATGGTTGACCAACTCTCTCTTATTTTATATACCGAATTATTTTATTTATTTGCCGTAAGGCACAAAAAATTTAGCTTTCATAAAATCATCGGACATTCGTTAAATCGGATATTTTTTAAAAAAAGATTTTTGAATTTTAAATTTTTAGGAAATACCTAAGAAATTCAATCATTAATTTCGAATTTATTAAAATAAAACTTAAAATTTAAAAGCATATAATTAAAGTACATTATATTTGTTTATTTTAGTTAAAAAAAATTGATAATTTTATTTGGTTAAGAAATTTAAAACTCGAACGAGATTAGTTTTCCACTATTTTTTCCAAAGTTATCAATCTAATTTTCCGCAAAGTTAGAAGATCACTTAAATTTAAATAATTATTTTCAGCCCAAGTTATTAATCGTTCAAATTGCTTACAGCTTTTAGATGATTGTGTGCAGTGGAATTACTGTCTACGGCTACTTGAGAATTCATATTTTCTTCTGCCGAAGTATTAGATGGGACTGATTCATCCTTATCATTATTTTGATTTTCGCGTTTTTCGGGTTGTTCTAAAACTATCGATATAATATCATTATCAGTTAAGTTATTGAAACAAATTCGATCTTTTTCCATTTCAGCCACCCAAGATTCAAACCAATTGTTTAGAAAAGCCAAAGAAACATAATCCTCATGCACTAGTGTAGCATCAACAATGAACTCAACTTCTCGCCACGACTTTTTAATACTGATTTCCGATATTTTGTCAAATGTGGCCCTATTCTGCCTTTCCCTGGGAATAGGGAAAAATATTTTCATAGTATTTTTGTTAAAATTATACTTTTCTGGCCTACTGAAAGAATAAGTTTAGTGCAAAAATTTTCAAAACAAAGTAATTTGGGAAACTTTTGTTCCATAAAATTTTGTAGGGAAAAATATTTTCCCATTTAACTTTGTTTCGAAAATATTACCACCAATCATGTTCTCTCAGTAGGCCAGCAAAATACAATTTAGACAAAAATACTATGAAAATAATTTTCAAATTCCCTATTCCTAGGGAAAGCCAGAATAGGGCCACTCAGGAATCGTTCAACCAAAACACCGCATCCTTGTTATTAATTTTTTTCAATATTGCTCTATTTTCTCACTATCGCTTGTTCTATTTACCATTACCTCTAGCATCATTATATTTCTGTACTTAAGTTTAATCATTTGGATTAAATTTTGATCCATTGGCTGACACTTTGCAGTTACATTTACGCAATAAATTTTCAAGTTTTTAAGTCTTCGTAAAATGGGATACTACTTTTCTTTTGTATAATGAATGCGGCGAAATCGGGTATCGTCTAATCGGAGATTTGTTTAATCGGGTTAAATGTATTTGTTTCCATAAAATTCTGTATTTTAACAGTGTAACATAAATGTTCGAAATTCCAATTAGAATATTATATTAAGGTGATTTTTTGTTATTTATTAAATACCTCATTATCTCAGTTACAATAACTCTTAAAACAATAAATAAAATTGAATTCTGATTTAAAGCAAAACTAGGGCGTCACGCGTCAGATGTCAGCGTACTTTTCTGAAGCGCGCGGCAAGTATACTGGTGGTGCCAAAAAATTCAATTTAAATGTTTGAAAAATTACACAAGGGTTGGGTTTAAATTATTGCTGATTTATTTTTGCTAAACGTAATGGTTAGAAAGAACATATATATAATATACTTACAAAAAGCAAAAAATACATTTGCATCGTAATTACATTTATAAAGTGTATAATTTTTTTTCTCTCTCTCTCTCTCTGGCACTATACATCCCATCAAGGGATTTGGCCGCCTCAAATGAGGTTTCATAATCATATTTTCATTTCGGATAATGAGTGATTAATTCATTGATCCTGAACCAGCCGTGAAATTTTTCCTTGTCACCACCGGGAATCGAACCCGGGACCTCCGGTCGCTGGAGCAAGCATGCTAACCACTTAGCCACCGGGGCGGCTGTGTATAATTACGGCGTGTAAATCCCATACACGGGGAGAATTCTTTTTAAGATTGGTGATATGTTTTTTGAGATTTAATTGAGAAAATTTGAGCACTACTTCGAATCCGATGGTTCGCACAATTTACAAACATCTCCATACATTTTTATAAATCCTTTCAAAATTGAAGTCATTAACGAACGGATTTTCAATTCATCAATACATAATGATTAAACTAGCCACAGGGGTAATTTAATTGTTATAACTTCAGGATGAGAATCGACTGAAAATGTATCACAATATCGATTTAATTTCCATTGTTTACCACACTCTTAGCGTACCACTTCCAGATGTTCCAACTCATGCCCAAAATTTGAATGGTCAATAATTTTAAATATATGAATATAATTATTTCACCCAGAGCACTAACCCTCGGCACTTAGTTGAGCACACCAAAGCCTCTGAAAATACTCCAGGAATTTTGATTACGAATGCTGACATTTATTTGTTGCCGCGACTCCCTACTCCTTGTGTTTTTAACATCCAAGTATTAGTTAAGCGCATTTTAAAGTTATAATTTTGTATTTTTTGCTTTGCGCTATATGCTTTTCAACTATGAAACATGTAAAAATTTGTGAAGACTAGCTGTTTCATATTAAGAATATCAACCACTTGATTACGTAAATTTTGGTTTTGTTGAACTTATGTTCTTTTTGTTGTACCAATGGAAAACTTTTTTATTTAGAATGAAATTGTGGTGTTGCATTATGAATTGGTATGTTGTTGACGGTATGTTGTTGATCGGTATGTTGTTCGGATCTTGTGTACCTAGTAATTCGATTTGAAGAAAATGAATGTTAGCAGTACTGTTTTATGACAGTTTGTGCTGAAGGATCAAAAAGTTAAATGGCTTCCGTCTATCGACTGAAAAAATTAATGATAGTAAGTAGGCAAATGTTTCCATTTGATGCGGCTTAAGGCCGGAGCTATCTAACAACTGAATATGAATTTTTTGAAACCGTCCGGAAGGCAACTCGAATTTTTTAGGTTCAAAATGAGTGTATCTTGTAATTTTCGATTTTTTGATAATCGATAAATGAGTGTATCAAAATGAGTGTATCTTGTAATTTTCGATTTTTTGATAATCGATGCAAAAGCCCAATGGGGCCAATCTTTATTCATCGATGGCCAAAAATATTTGGATGTTATTTTCATCTGTCAAACCCTAATTCCCGGATGCGTATGTCGCGATGTCTCACTGCATATTGTGATTGATTTACCATTTGGTATCACTTGTTTTAACTTTAATCCTTGTTTTAATAAAGCTTTTAGTCCATTTAAGTAATGTTTCAATTTAGACCCTGGTTTCTATAACTGAGCTCGTGTTTTAACGTCGAATTATATGAAACTTAGAACAGAAACATCATATGGTCATAAGAAAGTATAAACTACTACATTTTCTTGGCCCTCATATGGCGTTAGTCACATGTAAACTGGGAGATATATTCCATTTGTTGCGATTACACTTGGTTTTTGACTGCTTATAGCTCTTACGAAAGGCTTATGATCCATATACGTGCTGAATTCACGGAGTTCGAATGGTAAGAAGCCAAAAATCAAAGGTTAAGTATTTTAGTGCCGTTGGTGAAAAGTCAGTTTGTTTTTCCCATTTAGGTTTCTTTTGTTGTTTCTATAGTACACCCTTACATGCTACGTTGAGGGCGTCGGTTGCTATGTGCGAGAAAAATATACAGTTCACCGAAGTGTTTTTAATATTTGACTTAGTTGACCATTCCGATTATTTGTTGGATCTGCCAAACTGTGGTAGGATGTGGGAGTACCTTGATAGGTGTAATTCCATCGCATGATGGAAGAATGCCATTTGTCGTGATTTCATAGCTAAGGAAATTAAATTTTTTTTTGCACAAAATTCATTTTTGGATTCACCGATTGTGATTCCGAAATCTGAAATTCTCTGTGGGCCTATATTCTGGCAACTCCTCTGGAATAGGGAACTGGAAAATAATTTACATATAGGGGTAGATACTCGATCGGCTGCAAGCAAGCAACTTGCTACCCGAAATCCTGGCTACTCAATCAGTTTTACCAAGAAAATTAAAATTTCAAAATTTATTTTTTATAAAATTTTTGTTTATTTTTGCAATTACACAGTAAAACAACACAAAAATTTGCTGTTCATTTTCTGAAACCGCAAAATTTACTCTGCAATCGCAAAAAAAACAAAAACTTTTCGAAAAAGATTATTTAAAATTCAAAATTCTTTGGTAAAATTGATTGAGTAGCCAGGATTTTGGCTAGCAAATTGCTTGCTTGTTGGCCGAACGAATATCTTCCCAATAATTTATATTTAAATTATTATTTTCCGACATACTAAGGTATAGGTAAAAAGTTAATGGAAATTTTTCGAAAACAAAATAAAATTGGTAAAAATTGTCCATGCCAGTTTCACTATGGTAATATTATTCTCAAGTAGGCCTGATCCTCAGTAGGCTTGAAAAAAATAATTTAAACAGAAATTATATTTAAATTCTTTCCCCCAGTTTCCTATTTCTGGGGAATTACCAGTATAAGGCCACTAAATGTTCTTCGGTTGTTTTGCTGGCGATTTATCATCGTAAGCCAATATGAATGGTAAATCCTTCATTACCTCGTCGATAAATCTTTGGAATGTTTAACCTGCGCTTCTGAGACGATATTGCATTCGGCAAACATCAAACATGCCAAATAGTGTATTTATTGTATTTTTGTATTGAACTTCGGATACGACCAGAATTTGCTGGTAAACCCGATACATCCACGAAGATGACCTGGGGTAGTAACTGTTTTTAATCGCTTGTAATCGCTTCATGTTCTACATTTATTTTGTTCCATTTTAGGTAGAGTGGTGAACATGTCGATGGACAGGATTATTTGCAAAGACCTATAGGTTCTGCTTATGCAAAAAAGCATCTTTTGCTAATGAGAACTTCTTAGGGTCTATAGACAAAATTTTTTTCAAAACGGAAGTTGGCCTTCTGTCAAAATTCTGTGAATTACATTATCCTTTAATAGCTCGTTATATCTTGCTGATTAAGTATAAGTTTGGAGAATTCCTTTATCGACGAAAATTGACCTTCGATGTTGAATATTCTGCGAGCTGTTATCGGAATTTATTCCTATGGTTCCTAAGGTTGTTGCAGGATCGATCAAGCACTTATTCTTTAAATCGATCTTAACCCAAATTTTGTTAGGATATCCGCACCAATGATGGAAGAATGTCAACGTATTGTTTTTACATGTGATGAATAAACGGTTCATTTCGCAAATCCATTTTTGTATAACTAATTTATATTTTCCATACCGAGTAGAATCACACCTATGGTGGATGGTAACCGTGATATCCACTGTAACAAGTTATCCCAGCACAAAAATTTATAAAATTAGTGTTATTTATTATTAGTTATTGCAATTTATCCCAGCCCAGAAAAAAAAACTATTTTACTATGAAATTAGCCTTAGCCCAGAAACTTAAAAATATTACATTCAGTTGGAATAAAATACAAATATGTATATATGTACATATACACGTTACGAGAATAGATAATTAAAAATATTTAATTAGCAATAGCGTACAAAATAACATATAATTTTATAAATGTTCCCACAAGAAGCGTAAGCTATTAAACGCTCGGATTTAAGCTATTTACTTATTTATATTTAGCTATTTATTTATAGTATATATATGTATTTTGAATAGGCATGTAAACAGCTTATATTTAGGAAAACTTCAAGATGATTGGTATGTTGCCACTTGCCGAAATATGGCTCTGGGCCGAGCAGTGTTGTGCGTCTACGCGTAATTCGGAATTGTTGGCATGTTGGTGTCGAAAATAGCATAAACCATTCAGTTCGGCGTAGACTATGTCGACAATTCGTAGATTATGTAGAATATTCGTAGACAATGTAGTTTATTGTTTTTTGTTGTCTTTCTAACTGTTTCTCAGTAAAAGGTTACCATCTCACAGTTTTTCGCAGTACAAATTGCGATTTCCCAATATTTTGAAAGTAGTAATTAATTTTTTTCAAATCATACGTGAGTTAAGTATATGTTTAAAATAATTCGAGATATTATAATTCATTTGCAAATATTTTATTTGCAGTACCACATTGCATTACTGACGTTACCGAATGAGTAACTTTATTTTCTTATCATATAGTGAAATTTAGTTTTTACCACTCTTCAGATGCCAACATTGGGCCATTTCTGAAGGAAAACAAAATAAATTTCCAAAAAACACCCAAACTAAATTAAACTATTAAAAAGTTTATATTGAAAAAGTGAGTGTTAACGCACCGCCACCTGAAAAAAAAAACAAAGAGGTGAATAGATACCGATAGATTAAAAACCACTAGTTTCACCTGCTTTCGGTTATTCAAATCCAAATTTAAGTTTACAATCTTTGCCGTAAAGATTAATAGACTGTTCGGCTCAAGTGTGCGTCCCAATTGTTTTGGTAAGTTATTTATAATATATGTGGCACCGCTCCAATAATCATTTGCTTTCGATGTCGAGCTTCTTCAAGCAACATCTTGGGGCGTTTTCGTAGACAACCGTGGAATAAACAAGCTCAAATGATCACCGTTGCCGTAAATTTAATTGTATCAAGCTGTATTAGTATATTTCTCGCTGACCAGGGTCAATATCTTATGATTTTAAAGTATAGGCAATGCGCCTAAATTTATTTGTTGAATTTACAGAAATGTATTATGTTTCAATTCAAGTTTATTGCCAATCCAGTAGTAAACAACCCGAATTATTTATCAGGTGCTGTCTATCGTCTCGACTGGCACTTTGATTATTTTTTGTTATTATTAAATGTTTAGGTTACTATAAGTTTGCGCGTATCTGGTGGAAATGGTTCAAAAAATATTTTTTTCATATATTACTCGGTAAATTAGCTTCGTTGTAAAATCATCAGCTGACGTGAGTTGTATATCGGTAAATAAGCGTACATCGGGCTCCGTTAACTATATAATCCGAGATGTTTAATACGATCCTGTTACATTTCTGGATACGTTATTTGTATAGTATCGATACTATATCGATGTAATCCAAATTGATCAAGGAACCCGGAAAATAGGAGCATATTTAAAGATAGTTTCTGCAACCGCAGCGCTGTATTAAAGAAATTAGAAATATCAATTCAAGTAGTAATCGAGTTCATCAAAATGAGTTTCATCCGTTCATCGGTAATCATTACGCCCGTATGTGAGGCTAAATTTGTGGTTATATAAAAGTAGTTATCTGTGCAATACCGCGACTGTTATTCCACCACATCCATCGTCATTTCTCAAGTTTAACATCCAATTCTTAAAGTAAAAATGTATGCCGCCATGTCCACACAAATGGGTTGTTTGTATATTCGGATTCCCCAGATGAATTTTCAAGTATCATACAAATATTGGGATATTTGAGTGGTTTTCCGGAATACAATTTGTACTGTTTGATTGATGTATTTAAATCAGTAAGCTCTACTTATTTCGAATAAAGCGAGTATTGTATATCCATGTATATACTCTAATACAGTAAGCCAAATAGCAAACATTTCAGAGATTGGCTCGCACAAAGACTATATACATTTCTATTTCTATTATTTTATCAATATTTATTACAATTATTGTTTCAAATTATTTTAAGATAAATTAAATACACTCTTAAAATTGCACTTTCACAATAAATTTTTGTTGAAGAAATAAAATTATGTCCAAAAATTTCACAATGAGCACTCGCAGATATATTGTTGTCCAAAAATTTTGTCCAAGAACTTCCCTCTGGTTATGTAAGAAATATCCATTTTTTCTTATCGTTCCGTACTCTGAGCATGCAACACATATTATATACACATAGGAAAACGTCATTGCTATTTAAGAATGTAGGTTCGACTTTTTCAAATATTAGGTAGAAATGAAGCCAAATGGTTGCATTACAAAGAAATCATAGAGATTTGCCGATTGCCAACAGAAGGAATCTTTGTCGAATTTATCTACATTCTCATAGCTCTATACATATATTTTTACAGGTGTAAAGTATTAATTGTCTACGCAGTATAGACAAAAACACTAAGGATGGATATTATTAAGCATTTTCGAGAAATAAATCAGTTTTTCTTGCCGTGTACTGAAACTAAAAATCCCTCGGATTGAGGTTATACATGGATGGGCATGCAAACAGCTGATCTGTGAAAAATTTCAAAATGATTGGTACGTGTTGCATGGATTAAGCTGTTTGCATGGAATTTCTAAATTTATAGTTTCAATCGGAGAGATTTATAGTTTCAACACACGGGAAGAAAATTGTTTTATTTCTTGAAAATAAAGAGAGAGAGAGAGAGCACAGAGCCATATTTCGGATTTTTTTAATGGAAGGTTTGTGTTGCTATATTCCATGGGCTTCATATATAATCTAATTTAAGTATATTTTATAAATTCCTGGTCTGGTATAACTTCACGCATAAGAGTAAATGAGATTTTAATTTAATAGTGTTGCCTGATTAAGCTTTTTTATTTTCTTCGTCGTCTCTTTAACTTGATATTCTACGGTAAGCTTTCCCTTAATTAATAAATCTTTAAACCGTTTGAAGTTGTGAAACAATCCATTTGTGGTTTCCTTTAAGACTATGTTTTTGTAACATTCCTCAAATTTTAACTGCTCCAATACTAAATTTTATACTAATCTTGCAACATCATATACCCAAAAAATAAGTTGTTTGCAAATATAAAATTACGTTATCCTTCTTCGATAAGTACAAATATCCGGTCGGTCTAGAGAGCAGATATAAATTATATAGGTAATTTGTTTTTGTCTTAGTTTCAATATATGAAATAAATTCGTCGGAATGGAATTCGACGAATTTTTAATTGTCCAATTATTTTCTGATGATTCTTATTAAATATATCGGCCCCCTGTTTCAAACTATCAAATGATTGTGATGTTATCCTGCATTCCCCGTCCGTAATTACACCTATGATAAGAATTCTTATACGAGTCTGGACTTTCAAAATCATACAATACTTAAATACTTGAAAACACTTTAGTAACGTACAAGGTCAATGACATCTATAAAACAATAATATAATTATATCGAAACAACCATCAAAATTTAACAACCGCATTAGAACGCATCGAAATTAATAATATATCTCTATAAATTTTAACCGTCGGAGCAAATTCTTCGAGTTATTTTAATTATGTTTTAAAAATATTATTTAATCCACACTTATGAGCTTTAAATTGCCAAGCATTATTTAAATCACTTAAATAGACACTTAAGAACATAATAACATTAAACTGTTTTGCTACTAAATATAGACAAATTAAACAGATGCTTAGTTCATGAATCAATAAAAAAATTCCAGTCAATATTATTTACAACCACTTCATGTATGATTTTACTAATAAAAAGTCTTTATTTTTAAAACGAAATTATAGAATCCACATTCCAAAATTTGTATATGTACAACACTCACACACATAACAAAATTGATTTTAAAATAAAAATGAAAAGAAAGACAAGATTATACAAAAATGCCGGTCGAGTAACAGAGCGAATACGAAATAATGTTTTTCTGCCATTATATTATGGGCGTGGCTATAGTGGTATAAATAACATAAAAAGCAATGTAATGCTGCGTTATTTGTGTTGTATTCTGTTGTATGCCAACTATTTACCATTAAATTTTGTGTACTGAGTCTAAAAAAACGTCCGTCGGCCATCCGGGATTGTATAATGTACACGAAAATACGTTTTTTTTTGTCTTGCGAAAAAGTAATCAAAATCGATTTTTGGTGTGAATACTGAATGTTTAAATGACCTGCTATAAGGTTTTACATACAATATTCAACCCTAAAATTTAAATGTTATAAAAATAATATCAAATCAATAAGACGGTTTATGCGGAAAAGAAGAACAATTTTATCATTTTCTAAATATCGTAAAAAACCTAATTTTGTTCTCTATTACTTTCTTTATATGCTTTGGTATAGCGTTCTATTGATTTTCCAATAAAATGAAAATTTTCTCTTTAGCCTTTCCGACGATTCGATTGTTTTTGTTCGGCTTCGTACAGTATATTTAAAAATCTGGTGCGCAATCGGATTTTTTTTTTATATTTTTAATTTATGTAAAAGTTTCATATACAGAGTTGGATACAAAAAAAAAATAAAATTGCCACAATTATTTTTATCTTTTGAATTTCCTGGTTTCACAGTATACGAAATAATAAAAATATCGAATAAATTTTATTGATAAAACTTTGAGTATAAATTGTATCGGTAGGCACGGAGACTACTCGTATAAATATATTATATGTATATTGACTGAAGTGTAAACGTATATGAAAGATATGTGGAAATAAATTATAAATGTAAAATAATTTTGATCATTTCGCCTAAATATGCGTGAAATTACAAATAAAATAATTTATAGGTCTTATCACAAATATGTGAACACTCATGTAGGTTCATAGCTGTATTATATTGGCATTTTATTGATGCATATAAAATGTATGTCGAATATCATGTGAGTTCCCTTAAAACACCTTGTCCCTTAACATGAAGGTGTTTCTTTACATTATGATACGATTATTTATGTATTACTTTCTATTCCCTTTATTCATTTATATTTTATCGGAATCTATTTGGCATTGATTTCCCTGAAGGATATTTAGTTCAAAAACTATTTTGGGATTAAGAATATTCGGAACGTATATGCTCGTACTCCGTGCTATGTACTGGATATGTGGTTTTTGTATGGACGACTATTTTGTTTTACGAGTATTTACCCACCAGGTATATATATTCCAAGCAAATAACCAGTTTTATTATATATACATACTTTTTTTTTCCAATAACCTGTCTTAAACGGAATATGTATCTCACAATGAATACACTACAATGCAAACCATTATTTATGCAAGTTAAATAACCTTTTTCAATTTTAGGTACACTTAGGTTAAAACGTTATATACATTAGTTAATATGTTATTTATATATTTTTTTTACATAGAGGTTCAAAGTTTAAATTTTAGATTGTGATAACATCTTAGCACTCAAATCTATAAGAAAGCAATATTTATCAAATAGATATCACTTAAACATAGCAATTTAATTAAAAAAACCTTTACTTTTTACTTGATTAGTACGAATTAATTTTATTACTTATGGACATTGTATTACCTGGTTTTAAGATATGTATGATTTTACTGAAAACCGAAGAGTTGAATACCTATACGCAAATTAATAAAAAGTGTATTTTGTACAACTATTTTTTAGTTTAAATTGAATTCAAAAGTAGTAAATTTAAAATTACGTGTTAGTTCAAATTTGAAATACATTTTGGTTAAAATTGATCAATTTGGATACGACTACTTAGGACTCCTTTTTCCAGGTACTCTGCGGTTAACTTGACTAGACGCACTTGCAATTTTACTTTTAAATAAAACACCCCTATTTCCCTAGTCGCATCACTTCAAGTGATGTGACTACTCATCTTCTTGGTTAATAGATCATTAAATTGAAACTTACAAAATAATTGTTCAATAAAGTCGTTTTGGCTGTTTTTTAAATCTTAGTATGCTGCTTTATAAATATTTCCTTGTGACTGCTATCATCAAACGACAATTTCTATCACTTGAAATTTTGACGTGACAAATAGTTTAAAACAAATTCCAACTAAGGTAGCCAACTAAGATTTAAAAATTTTAATTGACAGTTTTGCACAAAATTATTTAGTAAATTTTGATTTTGAGATCTAGTAACCAGGAAGATCCATAGTTACGTCGCATGAAGTGATACGTCTATGGAAATTGAGTATTAAGTTTTATTGTTATTTTTATTTCTCGCGGAACCAAGAAAATATTTTTATTAAGGAGGGAGAGAAATCCCTACTCAATAAATCCATAATCGATAATTATTCTGAGAAAGCAAATTAGCTTACCTTACAATTTTTTTAAGAACGCTCAAATTTAATGTTATGTTTTCGGTTCGTTTGATTAGACGCAACTTAGAACTATAATCAAAACAAAGTCATTTATAGTTTTATTTTAATATATTTGTAATTGAGAAATTATCATTTAATCTGTTTAGCTCGTGTTCGTTGTGGATTCGTATTGTCCCCTTTTCATGAGGTGACGTAAAATTTGTTCTTCTTTGCGAATGTCATGAAAATTATAATTATAGCCATCTGGTTAATTCTAAGCTAATTTTTTTTTAATCCGGAGAAATAACTTTTTTTTCAATTATTATTCATTGTTTGCGAATGCACAACCCAAGTCATATGTTGCTTGGCGAATTCCAATCATTTTTGCTTGCGTACTGGGTTTAGTGGTGCTTATTTTTTTAATTTTAAAAATGAAGCACTTAAAATTGCTCTACGAACTACTGATTTGTTGACGTTAAGCCCAGCTGCTGTTCTAATTATGTTGGTGGAAAGGGCTGAATTGGACGCTAGCCTATGAATTTTTTTTTTATCTTGCGCCGTCCGACCGGATTTTCCTTGGTAATTACTTCCATATGATGAACTGCGTTTTAAATAATTTCACACAGCATGCTCATTACGCTACATTTTACGAGCTATAGCGCGGTTGAAAAATCCCTCGTCGTCGAATTTTTCCCTTTCTTCATCATTTTGAAAATCTTAAAAAAAATGTTACATCGAAATTTACTCAAAAATACTTATATTTTACAATGCGTCTATTCAAGTGAACTGATAAAATGCGTTTAATATGCATTCCATATTCCAATAAACAAAGAAAAGTGCATTTGATTGGTATGTTTAAATTGTCATTGATTTTTGTTTTACTGAGTACTAATTTCTCTCTTTTCTCAAAAAAATATATTCCTCGTTCCGCGAGAAATTACTGCAAAGTTTAATTTTAAAAGTAAAATTACAAGTGCGTCTGATCAAGTAGACCACAGTGTATACTGTCGTACATGTTAAGAAAAATCTGTGATTTTTGTGGATTTGGAAAATATTTAGTTTATCCATAGAAATTTTTTTTTGTAAATTTCATCATATTACATGAGTATATTTTTGATTGTTCTTTGAAATTTTGGTGCTTGCTCTGTATCAAGGTTTCTGTTCATAAAGAACGTTTGTAAACTTCTCCCTAACTGTAGACCATCTCCAATTTGTTTTGGTGTAAATTGGTCTTCGGTTTCCTCGCTTTCGGAGTAAATTTCTACTATACGTAATCAGACATCTCTATAACTCTAAAACCCTGGTGGTATTCGACATTTCCTTACTTTTAAACAATTCCTCTACATTACATCGGGAATACCAAAATCTTGGAATCCGTCCCCGGCAAGAGAATGAGCCAGGGAAAAACCAACATATTTCACAGAAATGAAAATAGTAAAATTTGTTCACACCTCATGAACAATAAGGAGTGTATTATCATCTAATTTTCCTAAAATATCGGCCAATGTTCTTCTAATATAATATGCCTTAAAAGTAGAAATTATGCCCTGGTTTTGAGATTGGATAATTTATGTTGTGTTGGGCGGTAAGAACTTATAGTTTGAACATTTGTATGCTGTAAATTTATTGGATGAGTTGGTGAATTATCTAATAATAAAATCACTTTAAGCTCAAGATTTTTTACCAAATAGCTTTTCACTTCGGGAACAAAACAATGGTGAAATAAGCCTTTTTCATTTGCCTTTTTTATTTGATATTAACGCCTTCCATCGCATGTGATTTTTGAGCTCGGTTAATAAAGAGTGGCTTTAATATTCGATCCTCCGATGCAGTTCTACAAAATAGCAACGTAACTCTATTTTTGGCTCCCTTAAATCGACTGGCAGATCTGTCATTTTTGAGTAGATTGGTTTTTCCGGCATTTACTTCTAAAACAGTCCGGTTTCATCGGCATTAAATACTGATCAGGCTCGTAAGAATTATCTTGGATAATTTTATCCAATTTGGACAGATATTCTCTTCCTGATTTAATTTATCATCGCAGACGCAGTTTCACGGTAGTGGGTGTCCTTTCTTTTAGTTGGTTGAAAAGTTGAAGCGCTTTGTGTTTAATATAATTACTTGCTTCCAGGATTCTCTTTTACTGTTATCCCCTATCCAAATAGTTAAAGCTCTTCCAACGGCTTCCGTTTAAAAGTTTGAAATTTTGCACTCACTGTTGTACCACTAGCCATACCTTTACGAAAAAAATGTTTCTTCTGCTTTGTTGTTCTCATTTCCATAGTCTCAAACAATAGTTTTTTCCACGAAGCCTGAAATTACATGTCGTTTGATAAAATTCGTTTTCTTGCCTATTGTCGCATTGGTTGGTCTATAAAAATTGTAAATATTGTAAATTTTAAATTAAATTAAATAAATTTCTTACCTTCGTTATGATAGGCTATAATAAGAAATAATGAAATTTCCGTTTTAAACGTTCAGTTCCTATGAATAAAACAACACAACTAAAGGGAATTCTCCATTACAACCATTTTCGATTTTGACATTTCCTGAGTGCGTCTTATGGAGTAAAATACAAAAATGAAATGACAGCGTTTAAAGCACATTAAACATCGAAATGCTACCACTTTTTTAATATTTGAACTTTTTTTAGTTTTGTTAGCTGACATCTGGTGGACAAAATGTAAATCATAGTTTGCCATGAAGAAAGGAGGATTAAAACTGTCATAAGAATGAATTTGACAATTCTCATCCCCCTTGTAGACGTATAAATCAACGCTATCTACATTCGATGATAATTGCCTATAAAATCGAAATCGCGTAAATCGAGAGATGGGTGTACTTTCTTAACAGATTTTAGTCAAATTTGTATAGTACTATGGGATTATTTTTACGTTCCACTATAATTTTCAATTTGGGCATGTTGAATGAAATTGGGTAATTTTAAAATTAGTTTTTAAATTAATTAATTTTGAATTCAACTTGAATTTGGATCCTGTACTCAAATAATCTGTGTATAAGGATTAGCAATTACAGTCGAATTTTAAATATAGTTCTGGAATATACACGCTGATGGAACATGACCATTTCAAAAAGTTGATTTTTGTCTACTTATGTTTGAATTTCGATTTTAGCAAAAGTGCTTTGGTGAAGTTCTAAGCAAATTGACATTTCTCTCTCTCTCTCTCTCTCTCTCTCTCTCTCTCTCTCTCTCTCTCTCTCTCTCTCTCTCTCTCTCTCTCTCGTTTTTCATTAGCGATAGATGTATCCAGACCACCCACTTACTATGTCAAAACTTATATTTAGCACGCTATTTTTTGTATTTAATTAATTTATTTAACTCCAAATTAATATTTTTCATTCGACCTTTTATTTCGACTATTTATCGGGCGTCGCTGTCGGGAGCCGCTATCCTTTTCGATGGGGAATTTGAAAAGATCCTTGTTTTGTACAACCATTAAACAAATGTCAATTGATATATTTCAGGTCGTTAAACGTTTGTTTTATGGATGAATTTATTTTTAATTTTTATGATACGACAATACGGGAAGCAGCGGAATTTCGGATAGATAATTTCTTTTTAAGCGCCCAATAACCTGCCGCCCTAAATATTCCCAATTTCTAAAATTAACGTTGCTGCAAAGGGTTTTTCAATAAGAGCGAGTAGATGCTGAAATGGAATAAAACAAGCTGTGTTTGAGGTATTAACGAAATTTGTCGAAATTCGAAAATTTGAAAGGCCCAAATATGCCATTATTTTTGGAATATAACCTATTTCAAATGTCCGCCGCGGCTTTGCACGGTAGCACGGATCCGAGTGGTCCAATTTTCAATAACTCATCCGCATGTATCCGGCTTAATTTGACCGATGGTATTGGTTATGTTGGCTTTGAGAGCATCGGTCGATTGTGGCTTATTGGCATAGAACTGTGACTTGAGGAACGCTCCACAAGCAAAAGTCTAGCGCAATCAAATCGCACGATCTTGTTGACTAATTCACGTCACCTCTGCGAGAAATAACTCTACACTCAAATCGTTCATGCAGAATGTCCATCGTTGCGTCTGCTGTGTGTGGGACGTATAGACCTGTCCTCCTGAAAATACATTGCCAACACATCGCATTGCCACCTGGGAACATCGTATTGGTTAACGGCATCCCATATATACGTCAATTTTGCTTGTTAACAAAGCCATATTCATCCAAAAATGCACCTCGTTGCTAAAGATGATTTTTATCATTTGGACGAGCTGCTCAATCGTCTAACTTGTCATGGTGATTTATCATCAGTAACTAAAAAAAATAAGATTAGACAGACACCATTAAAACAATATGGTCGCCAAAGGCTGCCAACCCCGACTCGCTCGAAGGTTTGTTTTACTTCAAGTTGTGACAGTTTGACATAATATATTAGTCAATGTTTTGGCAGCGAACGAAAAACAATGATAAAATATTTTTTTGTATTTTGTTCGTTACTTAGCAAATAGGATTTTAGTGTTAGAAAATCAGCAAGATTCAGGTCAATACAACAGCTTATGCGGACATATAGTCCATATGACAATAATTAATTCGAATTATATTAAAGAAAAAAAATGGAAGGGGATCGGGTGAACACTGAAAAATTGGAAGGTGGCAGAAATTGTGTAACATGGAAATTTTGGGATGCGCCACATTCTAAAGATGAGTGGACGTATAGTGAATGGTACCGATCAAAAACCAACGAATTTCAAGACATGGTGGGCGACGCTCAAAACTTCTTAAAGGGGTCGGGTTATGAAAGTGTAAAGTATTTGTCAAAGCTCATGTAAATCGTGCAATTAACGGATCAAAGTGAAGAAGTTTCCGATTCAATAAATATATGAAAAAGATTTTAATGTCTTTGCCAACTGCGAATATAACCAAACAATTTCACAGTGCGTCGGAATCAGCCAGTGTGGACAACCAAACTATGATAAATTTGCGTACTTGATTAATAGAAGAGGAGCTTCGATTGAAGTCGCATGGTCAGATTGAAAGAACGGAAGCGTTATTAGCTGAATAATCCCAATTCGAAAAAGGTCACTCGATGGAAAAGAGCAACAAAAGAAAAGTCAAAGGGTGCGCAGCAACAAGCTTAAATGAAAATGTTTTTGTTGTGAATTGAGTGGTCATTGGAAAAGCAACTGTCCATCTGTAGTACGAGTAAAAAAAGCGGACAACAAGAAACAAAAATGTTTTAGACCATATAGTATTAGTAACCATATTTTCATCGGCGAGAATGGTTTTACAGTTTCGTCGAATTATCGCCACAGGGAAAGACGAGAAATTGTGAAAAGATCAAAGCTCAATGAAAAGGCAACATCAACGGAAATTTCTTTGAACTTAATTTCGTCGGGCAAGGCCATGGATCGTGGCTGTCGATTGCAATCAAATAGCAAGCGCATTTATACAGTTGACGTTTGACGTACCAGGCTATTTAAAGCATTTCAAAATTTAGGAATTATCAAAGGTCGATGAGACTACTGCAAATTTGGCGAACAAGATGATTTCACGTCACGCATGGCATAACGACTCGGACATCAGAACGTTGCATACGTGACGAAATTTTTACGAAATAATGTAATCGATTTCATGGACGATCATTGTGGAGCTATAAACTTCGTAAGGAGAAGTCAAAAGAAATTGGTGAAATTATTGAACCGGACGTTTTAGAGAATATTCAAACGTATTCGATTAGTGGTTCGAAGTATTTTTAGTTTTTAAAGGACGATTTTTCATAGTTTCTTTGCGTATACTTTTTGAAGCAAAAAAGGAGCGGTAAGGCAAATGCAGCAAGGAAACTGCCACAATCTTTTCAGTTTTCGATCAAATAAAGGGACACAGTTCCAGTTCAATGCGGAACTGGAACTTTTTTTTCAATGAAAAGAGCATTATCAGAGGACTATGTCGTATAAGCTGGAAGAATCTGTGTGAACCATGATTCATGCGAAGTAGAAAAACTACAAATTTTGGGTGGAGGCTGTCAATTTGACAGTGTATGTACTGAATTGGATAGGAACCAGCGCAGTACCTGAGAAATCACGGCACATGAATTATGGCACAATGAAAAGTCTAAAATCGATTATTTAGGGAGAATTAAGTCAGAGATTGTATACATTCCAAAGCCTTCAAATGAGTGTTCGTCGAATATGATCGTTCGTCATCTTAAATCGTATCGAGTTTGTAATCCGAAAAATAAGAAAGAATCTTGAAGAATCAATAGTGCCGTGCTGGACATTAGTGACACTGATAAGGAGATCGCTGTGGGAATTGAATCGGATGATCACAAGCAGTGGGAGCAGGAAATGGACGCGGAATGCAACGCAATATTGTTATAGCGCGGAGGTTCAAGCAGAATTATACGAGTGCAACCAGTATAAGTTGCATCGAATTGAATGAGATAGGAGCAGTTCGACATAAAAACAGCTTTTCTGAACGGAAATTTGGGCGAGAATGGTCACGTGGGTCAATCACACGGCTAAATGATCAAGGCAGCGAACAAGTGTGACCAGCGAAGACCTAGTGAAACCAGCGTCGCGGTACTGGAACAAAAATTTTACGTCATTCATTGCAAAATTCCATTTTGTGGCCAGGGAATGGGGTTCATGTGTCTTCGTTTGCAATGGGAAGAAGGGATCGATGATACACGCGATCATACATTGACAATGGGTTGATTGTAATGGAGCTGGAGGAAAAATTTCCTCTGATCATTGAAAGCGATTGGTAGTTGATGTATTTTGCCGTGGCATCGCGGCTAAATATCAGTATCAGCTTTTGGCAATGTAAATTCATAATTGGAGAAACCAGCGGCAGCGTGTATGTTTGAAAGTTACATCAATTGGGGTCTATTTGGCTATAGCGACGCAGATTATGCAGGAAACATCGAAAGCAAGTCGAGTCACGAGAATTAATTCATGTTTGGTATTGTAATTGTCAGTTGGGGTTCAAAATATCAGAAGTCACTGGCATTATCGACAACAAAGTCCGAGTCCGGCCTTATGCCAGAGAAGAATTAATGTGATCTTAAGAAGATTTTTTGTGCGTTTTAATTTTATTAACGTAGTGTTTAGCATTTGATTTAGCATAACTTGTAAGTAAGATTTGATGTATTGAAATTCGCGAGCACTCTTTAGTGTAATTTACTTGAACTCATGACAGTTTGACTCAATGTATTTGTAAGTCTGTTGTAAGACTATAATTTTTGATAGTGAACAAATTAAAGGACGGTAAAATATTATTTTCATTATAAATCTCATACCACACAGGTCAGCATTAGTTTTCTAATTTTACTCGTTCCCCTGCGAGTTGTTTGGAAAAGCAACAAGATCGGGTGGATAAAGTTTTGGGGCATGGCTATGCTGAATTGGCCTTCATCATTATGCTTAACGAATTTTGAAATTTCGCTGCGGTACTCAATGAAACTCGGCTGGTTTTATATATTTTATACATTATATCCTTTTAAGCCAAATTAAAACCGTCTTAATATACATTTTTAAAATTACAACTTGATTCTGGCGTTGGAGAGAAAATTGTCGAAATGAATAGTCTCAAATACAGTCTTGGAAATAATTGTCTTGTGAAGGTGTGAATGTGTGTGATATGAAGGTGCTTCTTTCACTTTTATTGGTGAAACATCTCTTCCTTTCCAAGGAATAATTTTAAGCGCGTTGATGAACCTCTCCATTATTTTCAAATCCATAGCGGAAGAGTCATATTGTAGTTGAATTTATGATAAAGGCAGGCAGATAAACGGCATGCCGTTATTGAAATAAGATGAATTGTCCATTTGTGCTTTGAATTTAAATTTACAGTTTGTGCTTTGTTCATTGCTGCAGGCATTTGGCGAAGCATACTTACACTTAATAATAATAAATGGTTTAAATTAATTCAAATTGATAAGCTTCCAGAACCCTCATTATGTTTCTTCTCAAATTGGCCAATTGCATTACACATACGTAGTTTCATTGTGAATTAACCTACACAATTGAATTAGTTCAATTGATAATCTTTCAGAATCTATACATATTTTGGTATCGTTTAGGAATTGGGAATTTACATCAAACAAACCGAGTGTCGTTCCACTCGTTTTAGTAATGATTAATTTTATTAAAATTTGTATTTTCCGGAATCACATTCAGAGTTCATAATAGAATCCAATTTCAATTATACCTACAAACAGACCTGTTTTATTCAAATTGAACATTTACTTTAATCACTCGCATGTATGCCACATAGAAGGAAACCAAATAGATGAAAGATAATTTTTGGAAGAATGCAAAAGTAAACAAGTCTAACAAGTCCTATTATGCAAACTAAGTTTTAACACAAATTTCTTATTCCACATTCAGTAGCACTATTCTGGTAATTTCCCGGGAATAGGGAATTGGGGAAAAAAATTATATGTAATTTTTATTTAAGAATTTTTTTCTGAGGTAAAAAGTTAACGTTAATTTTTTTGAAAACAAAATTAAATGGGGAATAATTTTCCCTGTCAATTTAGATGTGGAAAAATTACCCCAATTTATAAATATTTACATTAAACTTTTTTCCTCAGTAGGCCGGATATTTTAATAGAAATTACATATCAATTCTGTAACCAGTTGCCTATTCCCAAAGAATTACCATAGAATATTGCCACAGAAGTGAAGTGGCAACAAAATCGGTATGTTTCTTTTTTGTTGGCCTTAATTTCCTGTTATTTGAAGCCACTCCCCTTCCGAAATTATATGCACAAATTTGGTCAGCTTTCTTACTGAATATATATCTCATTATGTATGCACAAAGTCTAGATAAAACAAGTTGTAGAAGGAGCAAGATTAGTTATATGGAGGTCTACAAGTCAGCATTTTGATAACTTAGTATATACTCGTAGATCTTTATGTGAACCAAAAGATACTGCTCTAAAGCATAAAAACGTTTATGTGTAACAAAGTTTATGGTGCAATATAAATCTATAATTTCTCACAGACTATCTAATTTTAACATCTCGTTATATTATTTACCTTTGAATATATTAATAAGTGTATTGTGTTTTATAAATTATTTTTAAACGGTTTGTAAATTAAATAATTTGTTTTTTTAGAACTAAACAACTATACTTGGCTTATGACGCTAATTTACGACTTCCAAAGATCACAATAAATACAATGAAATGTACAATTTGTTGTAGAATATGCTGTATAAATTATATTCTTTAGATGTATATGTGCGTGTATTGAAATTTATTAGAATAAATTTAATAATAAATTTCTTTGTTTATATTATAAAATTATTATTTTTATGATTATTCTTTTTATCTTTCTTTCTGGGTTTTTTGTAATTTAAATTAATTGAAATTGAATGAGTTATTACACGGATCGTCGATAATATTATCATGATTACGCGCGCTGTTTTTTTATATAAATTCATTAATAAAGATTTCTTTAAATTAACGTTTTTGTTAGTTAATTTAAGTAAAACAATCTCGAAAGCTATTTTATCTTGTAATTTATTCTTAATTGAATCAGACTGTAATTTTATTGTCATTGCAGTGCATCTTTGAATTTTGCATTGGAATTTATGTTTTTGTATACTATGGCATTGGGGATGTAATCGTGTTTGTTTCACTTTAAAATGCATTTGCTTTGTAGTTTTACAGTAATTTTCTTTGTGTGCAAATATTATTCATTTTCTTATGGTTGCCTCAATAATCAATCCGCAAATGTCCTAAGGGCAATTGTTAAGGATAAAAAACTGAGTTCTGGTTGTGAACTGTGCTTACATAAAATATTGTTAGTTTAAATTAAAAATCTTTGAAATTAATAATCGTGTTTCACTGTTCACTCTTAATAACGCCTCCCGGTCGTTTATGTTTAATAGGCCAGATGTTACATTTTTTTTTTATTTATTTAAATAGGAAAATCTTATCACATGATAATTTATTGCTAATGATGAAAACGCACTTATTGGAAACTAATAAGTGGAGCGAGTGTGGGTTTATAAGAAATCAATATTCTGCTCCTAAAATGAATCTTTATTTATTAGATGACTAGCTCATGCGGCTTAATTCTTTTAAGGCGTCTCAGTTTTTGTGTTAAGTCAAGAAGTTGTATTGCTTCATTGTTGGTTTATTGCAGTAACCTTCTTTCATGTTTGATGGCAAATTCCTGGATCACTTCATCAATCCATTTAACATTTAAGTCTTTGTGTAATTTCTCGTTGGTTACGTTGCGGTAAACATTCGTTACTGTACGTAGAAATTTATTGTGAAAACGTTGAATAATTAAACGATTTGATTGTTTTGTACAGCCCCAGAGTTGGATACCATACGTCCCAAATTGGTTTAAATATCGATTCGTAGATCACGCGTTTACAGTACAGGCTAAGCTTAGAATGTCTTTCTATTAGCCAATACATTTCACGTTGTTTTATTGTCATTTGCTCTGATTTTTGTCTAACGTAATATTTCCAGTTCAATCTTGAATCGAGATGAAATCCGAGATATTTAGCAGATTCAGCTTGGGGAATTTGTACCCCATTGAGAAATGTATGGATGTTGCTATTTTTATGCCACAACGTGTATATGTTACATTTAATGATTTCAGCTCGTTAAGCTTTATTTTCCAATCCCTGGTCCATTGGCTCATTTTATCGAGTGCTTGTTGTATGTATTCTACTGTTTGCTTCTGCGATTAGCTGGATGCCAATACTGCGGTATCTTCAGCAAAAGTTCCGTTAGAGGTTGTTTCCGTTGTCGGTATATCAGAAGTGTAAAGTAGATATAGGATGGGTCCTAATACGCTATCCTGGGGCACTCCTGCTATGGCTGGGTAAATGTTGGAGTATGTCTCTTCATGTGATACTCTAAATATTCGTTTGAATTTTCTGGCCTTAGTTTACTTATCTTGGAGATAGACCCTCATGCCACACTCTATCGAAAGCCTATGATACATCTAGAAATACGGCAGGGCATTTGTTCTTCTCTTCAAGTGCTTGTTCAATCTTTGCAGTCATGCGATGAACTTGCGATCAATTGTCGAATGTTTATTCCTGAATCCAAACTGGAAGTCAGGTATAATGATCATTGGTTTTATTCGTTTCAATAACAACTTCTCAAACAATTTTGAAATAGTATAGGTAACAAAGTGATCGGCCTGTATGATCCCATTTGCTCGGCCGGTTTATCTGGTTTTTTATCATGATTATATTTGTGGTACCTTGTAATACTCAGGCAAACATGTAAGTCGGAAGCAAGCATTATATAAATATGTTAACTTAGTCACTGCGCTCCATGATAACTCGTTAAACATCCTTGGCGAAATGTCATCAATTCCAGGTGACTTTTTGGGATTTAAATTCATGTCTATTTCTTGTACAATTTCTAGAGGGGTGACACTTCTGATGTGTGATGGAGATTTATAGACTGGTTTAGGATCAATCCTAGATTGTATGTCGTGTGGTTGAAATACTGATGCCAGATGTTGTGCAAATAGTTCTGCTTTTTCTTCGTTACGTCGTTATTCTCCATTTATGTTCCTTGGTGGCACTTGGATTATTGGTCTCTTGTATCTTTTAGTAGCTTTCCAAAGAGAAAAATGTTTGCCAGCTGCAGGACACAGTCCTTTTAAATAATTTTCAGTACAAGCTTCTTTATGTTCTTTAATTAATCGGTTAACTTTATTACATACCCGATTAGATTCTCTTTTGTCAATAATGTTTCTGGTTCTATGCCATATGCGTCTTTTCCTACGCCTTTGTTTTATCAGTTCTCGAATCGGCAGGGGGTAGTTGATCTCTTGTACGACTTTTTCTCCTAATAAGGGTATAGCCCTTTTACCTGCATCACGCATAGAGTTAATAAAATATTTAGTTTGTAATTCAAGTTCTTGTTTAGTTTTAAGACTATCTTTTAACTCAATTAGATTGTCTAGTTTCTTTCTAAATAATTCTCAATCAGTAAATTTATTAGTAAGGTTAAGTTTGGTTTTCTTTTTAATGACTAATGTACTCAGAGTGATTAAGACCGGTGTGTGATCGGAAGTAAGATCGTCAATTTAGCGCCTTTTGACATTGTTTTTTTTTTGACGATTCTCTGCACATTTGACACATTTGGCTTGCCTATTGCAGAAGTTCTTCGTGCGTCGTAACTGTTGCCAATTTGTACACTGAGGTATACCTATTACCTTTGTAGGTGGTACAAAAGACACCTCGCAATATAGCAGGTTCTTAATTTCGTATATGTCCTTATTGTTTTCCCCTGCAACAGGGCTACACAACTCAATGGGAAGTGTCTAATAATTTTCACATTATTAATTGTCGACTTTTTATGAACGTTAATAACGTTGGTTACCTTATGTCCATGGTTCTCAATTGCCGCTTTTACCTCTTCGCGATTAATAGATGACGGTAAATTTCGTATTATACGACTCTATACCATCTTTCATTTTTGAGCTGATAAGTATGGTATTCCATCTTATATAGTGTACTATCCTTGTTATTGGATTCAGTGTCTAGACATTTTCAGACAACGTTGTTATTTTGATATCGTTATTGGATATTGCTTTAAATTGAGCAGGTTTCGCTATCACTGCCAGAGCTCTGAGTATATTAAAATCTCTAACGTTGCTAACATTGATTGGTGGTGGTAAGGGTTCCTTTTGAGGTGCATGTTGTGGTTGTTTTGGTATTTCATTATCTTGCGGTAGAGATACCCTTGATCCTCTTCATCCGTAAAGTATTCATTGGTTAGCTCTTACTTCTACCATTAGTAGACGTAGAAGGTTTATTTTGCCTCTCTGGTGTTTTGATTCTGTTTTGTTAGTTTACCAAAATATCTTGGTATTTATTACAATGTTACTCATATTTTAGGCATTTTGTCCTTAGTTCATTATTCTGGCGCCCAAACGAGACAATTTTGATGTCATTTCATTGCCGTCTTGAGGCATACGGTGTCTTTTCGTTAATATTGGAGATAATATGACTAGAGCATTGCGGTCGCTAGACATATTGTAGACATATTTTTACATACAATAAATCTAAACTGCTGAATGCTGAATAACTTTTGTGTAATAAGATTTAAAAAATTAAAGTTTAGGTAAAAATGGCAATCTCGGCAAAACAACATCGTCATACAAATCAGACACTTACATAACCTGGCAATTATTCTAATAATTTCACCCGTTTCTGAGTAATCGAATATTAGCAACCGGATCATTAACATTTAAAATTTATCCATATATCCTCCTTTCCATTCGCATCATACGTTATTAGTTTGAACAAAATCCATTGAATCAATACTTCGAGTAAATATTGAAATAATTTACTGAATCATACAAAATTGTAGTCATTCCAAATCTAATTTTTTTTATACAATTTTCTTAGACATTTTTGAAATGTGACCTTAATGATTGTCAGTCCAATTTGAAGCTCGTCGAGTTATTTTTTGTATACAATCAGGTATTTTCTTCGGCTTTGCTCTCCCCAATGTATTGGAGTAAAAAACTCTGATAACCCAGCTCGCTCGATTTGAAATATAAATTAAACCAGTGGTCGAAAGTTGCACCGGCACGAAATATCTTTACCGTTATCAGTGCACTCTTTTGAATATATAACTCACTCTGTTACTATGCGGTAGATATGTAGATGTTGATAATATCATCGTAAAACATATTATTATCGGATCCGCTCGAAACGCGATATTTTAAAACGCGATATGGTAGAAAACGCGATATGGTACACAACGCGATATGGTACAAAACGCGATATTTCAAAACGCGATATGGTACAAAACGCGATATGGTACAAAACGTGATATGGTACAAAACGCGATATTTCAAAATGCGTTATGGTACAGAATGTGCATTGCAAAGCGACGGGAGCGTAGCGACCCGATTTATACCGATCCTATATACTCTCGCTCCTATCAATTTTTAAATTCCTATAAACTGAAATTAAATTTCCCTTTCACCCGACTGATATAACCCGATCCTAAATTCCCGTTTTGTACCATATCGCGTTTTGTACCATATCGTGTTTTGAAATATCGCATTTTAAAATATCGCGTTTTGATAATTCGCGATTTAAAATATCGCGTTTCAAATGGGACCCCTCCAATACACCACACTTAATTTCTAAAGCAAAAAAAAAACTTGCCGAACTTTTGGTATACAAATAGTCTTATATAACATAAATAATTATTTCTGTTTAAACTTCGGAAATCCAACAAGATCAACCCTTGTTGAAAATTTAATCTTTAAATTTATTTGAATCATTAAATTCTTTCTCGTTGTTTGTAAATGCTAAACTTTAAAACATCATTACAAAAATAAAGAAAGCTCTCATGGAACCTGACAGTTACAATACACCGATTTCCACAGAATATCGCAAGTATAATGATTCTGAATAGTCAATCCGCCTGGCCTGTATAGATACCTAATTTGAAAAAGAGCAAGGTGAAATAAATTGTTTTTATCAAAAGTTGTCTACTAAAATTTACAGAATGATCGGAAATAATTTCATTTGAAACTTAATTTACAAACTTTTATTTTTTAATCGCTTTCTCGTAAATGCTATATACTTTTCAAAATGTTTGCGAACAATTAATAAGCTTCTATAAACTACCATTTCCGGTGAACATATTTCGACCAAACATCACTAGGATCTCCTTATTTATGGAAAAAAGTTTAAAAATGAAGTTAATGATTAAATAAATTTAAATTGTATCGATCGATTTACCAGCTGTACCTTATACAATCCAAGAAATGACTTCAAATCCGTGTATAGGTTTTTCTATAACCATAGAATATCTGACCCTTTCTTCATAAAGGCTCACCAAGCAACACGATTGAGTCAACGTTATCATCTAGATCACGAAGAAAATGATAACAGGTTCACTTTTTAATGAGCATGTGTGAAGTTTCATTTAGATCTGTCAGCTCATTCATATATCAACAGCTGGGTGGGATTTTGTATAACATCACAATTTTCGATAATTTATCGAAGGTTATGTCTCGCTTCTCTAGAATAAAATGGAATACTATTTCATATCTTATATCATTTCCAAGCCTGCAAGATTAAAAAATTGTGATATATCTCCTCGATTTCTATTTTTTCGAGAAACAAAATGACATTTGAAAATCGTGTGCATGATAATATACATTTTCAGTCACATTTAATTGAATGGGTACATCTCTTCAAAACTAATAAAAAATGGAAATCATATTCAGATACATTTATTGAAATGAAAATTAAAATCATCTTACTTTTTATCAGTATATCGAAAGAGTTTAATCTAACTCACATCTTTTCCCGTAAAATTATTCAATATATCATGCGATATATTTCAATATTTATGGCACTCGAAATGGACAACACCTTTGGAGGTCAAACTTGAATAAAACTCGACTTCGATTATTTCATTTTTATCAACTTTTCTTAAATCATCAATCAGTTAAAAACATTTATTTAAATTCAGAAATAACATTTATTTAAATTCAGTTTTGGATCCTCATTGAATCAATCGTTCATCGTGTAGTCGATCTATTTTTGTGTATTATATTCACTAATACTAAGATGCATTTGTAGAGTTTTAGGAAAAACTTCACATTTCTATATAGGCCTGTGAAGTATTTCCTAAACTATTCCCAATTTTTTGTTTTTGTTTTTAGGAAATATTTAGGAAAAAGTTCACGCGCATCTGTGGAAAACGTTCATCGTTAGATTTTTACAACTCATGAGCATCGAGAGAAAAATTAATGTTTAAGCATTTACATAAATTGGGATTAGTTCATTTGGAATGTAAAATAATTTGAAGCGAGTGCGATTTCTGAGAAAAAATTACTACTACAGTACATTCAAATATTTTTACTATAACACAAACCTTATACAATATATCGGCGCCGATTCCGGGTTTTAAATGTTATTCTTCTACTGTGTTAGTTTTTCAATACAAATTCCAATAACATACCATGAAATTCAAATAACATACCAGAAATATAACGCTGCAAGAATTGGCTTCATTATTATTTGTTCTAATTTACGGTGAAAGAGCAAAACCAAAACATGGACTTTCTTTTTTAAATATTTTAAAAATTGATTGTCTTATGTTTCCGTCAGGTTTGCTGACTCCTCCTTAAATCGTTGGTCACATTTATTGCCCATCAGGGATAATGAGCAACATAATGAGCATTTTACTACCCGTATGGCCGTGAGACATATTGAAGCCGTTCGCCTTTAATATCCCAGACGATCATATACAAATAGTAGTTTTTGGATAGCACTTTAACCCATTATATTGATTACATCCGTAGGCTCCGTGAAATTAAAATCTAGAAGGTAAATTCTCTAGTTAAAAGTCACAACATTTATTGTGCTGTAAATTAGTTATGCTAACACGGTAATACTATATTTCGGAATTATTAATGGTGGAATGTATAAAATTTTAGTCAATAAATTTTTTGATGCATCTGAATCTCCAGATCAGAAATGATCTGAACAACTATGTTGTGATTGGAATAATTCAATAATCAAGGCTAATTGATTTTATTTCCAAAATGTATACCCCTTCCAACCTATATAGCCCATATAGGAGCCAATCCTCAGATTCATGTAACTTGTCATAAGCTATAACGGCATCCTTTCGTATAAAAATCGCGGTAAGCGTGAAAGATCCAAAATTGTAACCCCTTGATGCTCTTGTATAATCCTAGATAGTCACTTTTGGTGCCATTCTCTGAGATTAGTGTAATTTGCCATAAGCTAGAGCGACTTTTTTCATACAAAAAATTGCGTATATTGATGATTAAAATTATTTATGAAATGAAGAATATGAAATACAAAAATTTGATCTTTTTTACAAACAAAATTTATTTTTGTATTTACTTTTTAAGCAATGTACACGTGGACAAATATCTGTGTAAAATATATATTTTGTCTAAAAAATTAATTTTGGACACTGGCATAAAATTCTGTCCAAATCATAAAAGTACCTAATAATTTAAAAGTGACCAGAAACTTCGCACCATTATACGTTGTAGGAGTTGAAAACGATTTTGATTGTTTTATAATTTTTTTGTCGTGCAAAGGATCTAAAAGTTTCTTAAAATTTATCATTTTTTATAATTCATTTTTTATCTTTTGACTAGCGCTACTTCTCATTGAGGGATTTATTCACCTTATTTTTCAAAGATTACATAATCTGTTTTAAACTTTCGGATTAATGGATGGACTATTGAATCTTAGCCAGGTCCCAGGGCTGCTGGAAGAAACATTCTACTTTAGGATGAGGTATACTAGCATGTCGAGGAGAGAGGGGATGATCCCAACATGATTTTCTTCCATCCTTATTTGTTTATGCTCTTTCTATGGGTTAAGCAACGGTTCTTTGTCGTTGTGAAGTTATTGTCGCGTTGTCTCTCTGTGCTACGAGTAAAAAAAATCCGATTATCGAAGGTATATTCAACAAAACCTAACGATTTATAAATATATTACGTGAATTTGTAGTTTATATTTCCGTTATGAATCCATATACACTTGAATCTCGATTATCTGGGATGGGCGGGACCGGAGGTCTCCCGGATATTCAAAAATCCCGGTTAATCGAATTAATCGTTATTATAGACTTAAAACACAAGAGTTTTTGCACTTATCGCAGTTTTACACTTATATTTTATATTTTAATAATAAATATCAAAATCACGTTAATTACATTATTATAAAAAATATGTATTATAAAATCAAAATATGTAATTACGAATTTATATATATATATATATGTAAATACCATTTCATTTGTAAATTCTGTTTGAAACGATAAAAAATTAAAATACTACTGTCACAAAAAAATTAGCTTTCATCAGCTACGGCATAGACAAATTTAAATTTTACTGAAAAATTCCCGGTTAATCAGATGAAATCCCGGTTAACCAAAAGAAAACAATAGGATGCGTACGAAAAATCCCGGATAATAGAGGTTCACGGATAATCGGATACCGGATAATCGAGATTCAAGTGTATTTATATTTTAACATTATAAATCTTGCATTATAAAACCACTACTAATTATACAGGCTCAAACATGTACCTGTATAGTGCAAGAAATATAATTCTTAATGTATATCCTAGCCAAATATAACTTATCCCATAAGTTGAAAATGACATTTTAATTATATTTGTTTTTTTGACGAACTTTCGAGTAAGAATTACAACAAAGCTAAGCAAGGCCTCATTAAATAACATTCGATAAAATATTCAGTTTAATAAAATATTCAAAACATTAAATTAGATATTTTAAGAAAGAGCTCGATTTGATTATAAATCAATTTTACATCACCAAACATTTCGCATTCGGGTATATTCATACTTTTTTAAAACATGAAAAGCACTAATAGTAATAATTTTATTTAATCACACCTTTTCTACAATTAACTATAAAAATGCTTTACATAATCTCCAAAAGCTTTTATTAATTCATACTGTTGCATTGGTGTAATATATACAAATGTAATTTGTACCAATTGATATTATTGATAGTATAAATTTTATATTGATACTTTTTGCTTCAAATAAAAAATGTAATGGTTTTAAAACGTTGTAAATTATAATCAATATACCACTCAAAATATAGAGAAAATCACTAAAACTCATCCAATATTCCAACCATGCGAGTGACATCTAAATTTCATTCTCCAAACTAACACATTCCAATTTGATTATTACTCCTCACTACACTCTCATTATAAACGAGTGAAAATGTGTGTGTTCATCACTCACACAAACAATAGAGAACAACAACAATTTACAGCACCACTACTAATATATTTCAATCAGTTGTTTTGATTACTTTACGTTTTTTTATTCTTTAAGTTTTTCATCCATCAGTCAGTATTCTTGAAACAGCTGAAGAGAATTTTGATGGTAATGCTATGAATTTTATGAAATTTCTAAAAAAAAAAACTAATAAAATTTCTAATTCGATTCGAAAAGTTCATGTACGATGTTTTTAGGCTAAACGTAATTTTTTTTTTTTACAATTCCGTCACGTGGTTTTGAGTAAAATTTTTTGTATTTATTGATGAAATTTCACTCAATTATATTATTTCGTTTTGTTGTGGATGTATTTTTTGTTTTTATTTTTGATTTTTGTTGGTGCTTTTTCACGTTGACGTCGTCGTCGTCACAATAACTAAACATTTGTATTATTTAAAAAGCCATAAAATTTTACGAGCTTTTATGATTGTCAGATTTTTTGTTTGTAGTTGTTGTTACTGCTTTTTTTTTATTAATGGGCAAATTTTGCTAGGAATGGTGGTGTTCTTTGGATTCACATGTTGTTTTGCATAATATGCATTATATAAGAAGCAATCGGTGAGGGATTTAAATTATATAAAAGAACAAAACCGCATTCATAAAATTCTGGGATTATATTGTACATGTTTATTGTTATAAGGTTGTGAACCGTTGTATTTTTATGATATGGAATTCCATGACACCAACCCTACGACAAAAACAATTCCATATACGATTAACAATATAATGACAGCAGAATAAAAAAAACAATATTGATATTTGTAGTTTGGTGCTATAAATATGATGGCGCCACTTGATTCTGAATTTTCCATTATATTACAAATATGTATCGTGAATGGTGTCAATATTTTCATTTTATTTTTGATTGGTTTTGTTCGTTTGTTCAATTTTTATTCAGAGAAATTCCAAAATAAAACATCGAAATAATTTTAAGTCTCATTCTTATGCTTAAGTATTGATTTTTGGTAAACACGAGTCATAATCAAAGATATTCATAAATTTCCGGTTGTATTTTACGGAGCTTCAATATAGTATTGTTGAGGTGAAAACGGAAATGGAAAAATAGATTAATGCTGACGGATGTCAAAATATGTCTGTCTGTATTAGTTCCGGCCCGCCAATATAAAGTAGTTAAATTTATTTTAGATAGAAATTTAGTTAGTTCTAGCCATGCGAGTACTTTGTACATAACGTTACGTAGTACATAACGATTTTTGCGGCAGAAGTAATTATTTCTATTGCAGTGGTGCCTATAAGATCAACC
The DNA here is from genome assembly GCA_947310385.1 of Nephrotoma appendiculata. NCBI lineage: Eukaryota > Metazoa > Arthropoda > Insecta > Diptera > Tipulidae > Nephrotoma > Nephrotoma appendiculata. The sequence continues at coordinate 249,684,930 of OX371224.1, forward strand.
TCCCTAAATTATTTATCTTTTAATACCTCAAAATTTCTAAAAAGAAAATTCAAAGTTAAGCTAAGAATGATAATTTCACTAATTGTCCAAATTTGGAGTATCGGTTTTAAAGTATATCACTCCGACTAAAACAACCACAAATATAAATTTGTTCCTGTAATAAGAAATATTAAGAATTAGAATGACAAAACTTTGACGATTTAAAAATTTGGAAAGGCTTGTTCTCTTAAATAATTTAATCGAAAGTTTTTTACCAATACAGACTAAAAGATAATATCCGAATATATGAAAATTTGCGAAAAATGTAATGCTTGTTTTGGAGAACTTTTATGCGAGTCTGTTTTCCTCAAATGAAAATTATAAAATTTAAATATCGCAACCGCAGGGAAACCAGTTTGATTCATGTTTGAGAAACCGCTTTACTACACACGAAACTTCCAAATTCAATTTAATGGTATTTTTTGCATTTTTTCATTTTAATTTTTTAACTAACTTATAACTTTACTTTTACTGCATAACTTCGTAGTTGGTTTTTAATGTATAGTTAAGCTGTTATGACTTTCCCCAGTCAAATCCGGTTTATATCACCAGATTTTTAAAATCTCGGGGAACTGAACCCTAAAGGTTCAATTACAATGACACCGCACCGCGACTAATCGTATCGCATCTATCCGTCATTACGGATTGTCAAACACAATGTTTCCGCGCTGTTCCAGAAAAGTGACATGCCTTGTTGTACAAGTCGGGATAAAATTTTATTTTTTCATAAATTCTTCATAGTTGAAGTCCATTTCTTATATTTTTTTACTTTTAATATTTTGAAAACGATATACACGTACTAAATATAATACACTTTTGGTTGTCAAATGATTTCTGAGGTTACGTTATCCGAAAAAGTAGTCCGTTCATTGTGATTGCTTTTCCGTTTTCTCATATAAATCCTACGTAATATTACATTTTCTACTTTGACAGAATAACGAAACGGAACGGTGCGGTTTCATTGTGATTGAACCTTAAGTGAAGATGATATTGTTATTAGCATTAAATTTTAATTTGCTCCAAAATGAATGAAATAATCCCTTGAATTTTAACATTATATTTTGGGTTTTATAAGAACGAGAATATAATCGTTCTGGAATTAAAACAACTCTACAAGTGAGATCTAAATTTATTTGACTGTAGAAAGCCTGTTTCTGTGTTCTTGATAATTTTACTGAAAAATAGTTGAAAAAATTTTCAATTGCACAGCTGTTGATGCAATAATTTTGCTCAATGATTTATTTTTAATTGATTATCATATATTTTGATCGCCCTACGGTTTTAAAAACTTCAATGAAATCTTAATCTTTTGCAATTAAACGCAGTTTTAGTTATTGTATCTTTCATGTGCAAGATTTAATTGGCTTCATCCTAGACAAAATAACGTGAAAAAGTTGGTTGAAGGCTTATTATTGCAAAAATATGGCTGCCACTTTTACAATTCTATTGCAATCATCCGCTTTCTTCGCTTGTTCTGTAATATAATATTATGCGACACTACTTTCCCGAAAACTGCAAAACGCAATTGTAATTTTAGTCTTCAATTCGAGAACCAAATCGATGGGAATCATTCAAATATGCAGAGTAACATATTTTCTCCTTTACTTTTACCAAGAATATTCGAAGGATGGTGGAATCAGTTAGCTGCATATGTAAAGAGGTATACTGTAAAATATAAGTTAATACTTTTGATTAATTGGCAATTTAATTTTTGCGTGTGGTCAAGCTTACGTTGTAAATTTGAGTAAATGGAGAGATGCTTGAAGTTTAAAACGAGTTTAAAGAAATCTATACATATTGGACAATTTTTTAGAGGAGCCTAGACCAAGGGTCTGACTAGCAAAAAAAGTACTAATGCTGTGTGTCTCACGTCAGATTTTTTCGTCTAAATTATGAACCAAAATAATTGCTCACTAATTCAAAATAAACATTCATCAACAATAACATCAAGAAAACAAGCTGTGTCTGACTATTCGAAATACTAAATTGTCGAATTTTCGTAGATAAAGGAAATATGTAGTAAACTGAATTAAAATAATGGAAGATGTTATGATAGTTTATTTGCAAATCAACTACGAAATGTTTTTAAAAAAAAGTGTCATGTACAAATTTTTACACAATGGGGTAGATATCCGGCTTGCAGCAAGCAATTTGCTAGCCAAAATCCTGACTACTCAATAATTATACCAAGGACATTAAAATTTCGAAATAGATTTTTCATGAAAGTTTTGTTTATATTTGCGAGAAAACAGTAAAATTTACGGCTTCAAAAATTAAACAACAAATTTTTGTGTTGTTCTACTTTGCTTAAAAGCTTATTGAAAATATAATTTGAAATTTAAATTGCCTTGGTAAAATTGATTGAGTAATCAGGTTATCTGCTAACAAATTGCTTGCTTGCTAACGAATCGAGTATCTACCCCAATAACACATTTGCATTAAATACCAAATAATGAGATTTGACAACTAAATTGAAAAGTTACCTCGTGAGGAGATGAGGTACGAACCCGCTCATTTTGGAATAAAATCCCTATGCAAAGTTTAATACCAATTAAGTGAATGATGTGGAAACTTATAAGGAGAGTATCCATCGATACAGGTGACGGACTCCTCAGATTCGAGCACACACAAATTCCAAATAATCCCTTTCTAAAACTAATTCCCATAAACAAATAAAAACAATTTTAATTTTCGAAAAAAAAAGTTACTGAATCCGAATGGATAAATTGTGTGGAAATTTATAAGGAGTGTTCCCATGATCCAAACGATTGACACTTCTGATTCTAGCATGTCACTAATCTCATATAACCTCTTTCCTAAACTGAAATCAGTGAAAAAATTAAAGGAAAATTGAAATTTTAGTAAAAAAAATTCTACTGGGGCTCCTAGACCCCGGCGTCCACCAAGTGTACATTGTTAAAACTTGATTGAATGTGGACAATTATAATGTAGGTCCTCTTGATCCATTGGACCAACCGATCCGAATAACACCAATTTCATATAACCTTTTTGCTAAACTCATTCCCGTGAAAAATTAAAACAAAAAATTAAATCTTTAACTTAATAATCACATTTTATTAAACACTTGTTTTTTATTTCACAAAAATTAGGTTTTTGAATATTTCGATTCAAAAATTTGTTCAAAAAGTTTAAACATCAGTATCATCAGTATCTACAGTAGATACTCCTGATGATGACCTAACAAGTCAAAATCGATCGAGTGATTTTTTTAAACTTTTTGAACAAGTTTTTTAATTAAAATATTCAAAAATCTAATTTTTTCGAAATAAAATCAAGTGTTTAATACATAAAATGTGTTTATTAAGTTTAATTGTGTTTCGCCAAGTGCTTACGGCAAATAGTGTAATAAGTATTAAATCTTAAAAATTATTACCATGGCCCGTAAACGTGGATTAACTATTGAATTAATTTCGAATGATATTTTGATTTTTAATATTTCAAATTCTGATTTAAGATCGGACAATTCAAACGAATTTTCAACGAGACATTTGGGTTTGCACTCAACGCCGCAATGGCTCCATGGTTTAAATCGATGATTCTTACCCAACTCACAAGAGCGCTCTGTGGCTTGGCAAACTGTAAGAGCTTGAACCAAGACAGAGAAGATAGTTGACCTACATTGAAAGATCTGCAATTAAAAACTGGGATGGAGCCACCTATAATGCCAAACAACTGCAGACATAATAAATTCAGTCATTGTTCTCTTCGAGGCAGTTGTCATACAGGGAGTCGTTGACAAATCTCGGCATTTGATCAAAGAAAAAAAAATGAGTTAAGTAGTTTATCGAAGATGAATTTAAGAAAACGCAAAAGAAAACAAATTAATAATGGCAAAAACAAATAGAACCAACTGATTCTAATGCAAAATTTATTTAGAACTTAAGGCTTAACCAGTCAGTCCGTAAAAGCTTAAGTTATCTCTATTTAAGCCATTTCCAATATGATATCTTACCAACAAATTTTAAGCATTTGTCAACACTCAATAAATTAATCCTAAAATCTTGCTGATGTTTACGCAAATGGTCAAAACGCAAATGGTCAAAATTGAGTGCAACTTTATCTCTTGGTCAGTTTTTAGTCGAAAATGAAACAAACGCTTAGGTGCAGGGCCCTGCACTCGTATAGGTTCAAATTGATTCATCGTAACCGGGCGCAGGAAATTTAAATTGTAAAGAGCGTCACTTTGGAAAAGTCATTTTTTGAAAAGACTGTATACGAAAAGCAATATTAGAAGTTTTGACAAATGTTTAAGTTTATTGTTTCCTACAACCAGGCACACTGCAATTTGTTGTTTACTTGGGATTAGCATTTTTATAGTGGTTACTTCCGAATCGAAGATAAGGTATACAATGTCAACTTCTTATGGATATCAAACTTTTCAAACATAATTTCGAAGTTGTTATTTGTTGGAGGTCTCTAAAAATTTAACTCCTACAATACCTTGTGGCTAGAGGTGAAGGCGGATTTTCGATAAAGAACTCTACGAATAGTTTGTCCTAAACAAAATAGCAAACATTTCTGAGTTGTAATGAATAGTGTTGTGTCTTTCAAGTTAGAATTTTCAAAATAGTGTTATTTGCAAAGATAAAAAAATTCCCTATGGACACTGCATCATCCAGTTTACCGTTTTACAGTCAAAAATCATTAGGACCACCGAATTTATATAAAATATATGAAGTTTCACGTTGATAAGTTAACTCCTCTGTGGTGTCTCTGTTCACGAAGAGCATACTTTATATTATTTTGTATAAGAACATTATTAAACCCACATAGCAAGTTTGCCAATGGAAGTGGCTTAAAATTGGGTTAACATTATTTGAATTGCACTAAGCACGTCTGGGCCAGCCATGCTTAAGTACACGTTCTGAAGTTAGAGGCACTGATTATGATTATTTTATTGGCCGACGATTTAAACATTTTGTGGTCATCGTTTTTTAATGTTCCCGTTACATGACGAAATGTAATGAAGTTATTAACAAATAGGAAATTTATAAAAGAGTTGTGTTTATTATCAGAAACCCGCACTATTAAATACTAATGACTTGAGCAACCAAAATATGCTTTTAAAAATAGGTTTTAGGGGCATATCATCTATCCGGTTGCAAATTATTTAATTGCGAGGCGAAATATAGTTACTAGATTTATGTTGCCAATGCCAATTGACACATTTTTTTTAAATTTAAAGTTATTTTGCGATTCTAAAGTAAAAATACATGAAAAGACTGTGACCTCGGAAAATGCGTAACAGTATTTTCGTATATTTATACTTTACAATCGCAAAACAAATTTAAATTTCAAAAAATATATTTAAAAAAAACTTTTTAAAAAATCACGCTTATAGTTATTTAAAGACTCTAAAAAGTAGATAATAAAAGGCTTTGAAAAGTAGAAAATATAAATTTTCTTCCTTACTCCTATCAAGGTATATTTATAACAAGTAGAAATTTAAAATTAATATGACTAAAAATATAAACGTGGGGCGCTCCTTTACGGCATTGGTAATTTAAAACTCCTTGACACATGAAGTAAAGTGTTTTAGTAACACTATTGGAACAGTCTATTCTGATGTATCCTAAGAATATATTTTTTGCTGGAGCATTTCTGTATTAACGTAAAAACGATATTTTGAGAGATAGTATATATGTACATTCAGAAGGAGCGCCCCACGCTTATATTTTTAGTCATATTAATTTTAAATTTCTACTTGTTATAAATATACCTTGATAGGAGTAAGGAAGAAAAATTTTATTTTCTACTTTTCAAAGCCTTTTATTATCTAATTTTTAGAGTCTTTAAATATAAGCGTGGTTTTTTAAAAAGTTTTTTTTTAAATATATTTTATTTTCCACTTTAATTCATCGAAATTTGCAATCAATTTTTCGACCATGTTAACATTTGTCAGGAAGTTGCAAAAAGATAGATGGTATATCTATCTTTGGACCTTACCTTTTAGAGTGCGATCCGAGAGCACTATGTCATATTATTATTTTTTTATTATAGCCAACTTTTATTAGTCTTTGTCAATATGTGTTTTTTTTTTGTTGGTTACTCGCGACCCACAGATCTTAGTCTCACCATTTCTGCTAATGCCTCATTATTACATGGCTTCTTTCCTGTCAATTTTTGACAAAGGTTTTGGAAAACAAAGATGGTTTTTCAAAAAGTTTTTATAAATATACCTTGATAGGAGTAAGGAAGATTTTTTTTAATGTCCAAAAATATTAGAATTTTGTGTTGTCATCGAAGTTAAGCCTGCATACAAAATTTCAGCTCAATTGGACTATCGCAAGTGGTTGAAAAATTGATTAAAAAATTTGACGATACAAACAGACACACAGAGTGAGCTAATATAATATATAGTAACCATATTTCGCCTCGCAATTAAATAATTTGCGACCGGATAGATGATATACCCCTAAAACCTATTTTTAAGAGCATATTTTGGTTGCCCTACTAATGACATTGAAATACTAATTACCCGTATTGTAAAAAGTTACGAGTATCTAAGAGACAATTATAAAAAACACATGGTTCCAAACCAGGGTTCCAAACCAGGGTAATTTCGGGTTCGGGATCAGGTTCAATAAAGAAGTGGTTCAGATTTAGGTTTATATTTGGGTTCGGCTTCAGTTTCGAATTCGGGTTTTCACAAATTAAACATTTCAAAAAAATTTGTATTTGCAAAAAAGCATTGTTCAATGTTTATTATTGAGGAAATTTTTAATAAAAAAACTTATAAAATTTAATTAGTTTCATCTTTATTTAATATTTTTTAGTTTAACTGCTAAATAAAATATGTTAGCAATTTTATTCAAACAGTCATATTGTTAGAAAAACTATAATAGGGATTGCTTATATCAGAGACAACCTAAAAGAGATGTTTCATTCATATGTAAACGTAGAAGATTTAAACTGCGTGTTCATTTTGCTGCATACAATCAAAAATATTTTGTTTTTTTTGCGTATACGCAGTTTAACGAAAAATCACACATACTACGATGACATTGGAATTATCAGAATATATTTTGTTTTAATTTTTTAGTTCAAATGAAAAATCTCCACGGACTTTCCATAATAAAATGGCACAATAATAACTTGCAATTTGTTGTAGTTATTCCCTCTGTAAATCAATTTATATGAAAAATCTGAAGAATTCGATCCAATCGCTTATTGGCTTTTAATGGTAAATCATTTCATAATGTTGTGAAGTAGTAACACTGATATTTTGTGTGGTAGCAGCACGCATAGAAAAGAGTAGGCCGTTAACAGACAGACCAAAATACTGGAATTACACCACGGGATTAGACGGTCAAAAAAATCAATTAATAAACAGATCAGTCAAATATCTAAACTATTTGAGTATTTTTTAAGCATTCCTCCACAGGGTCGCGATTCGCAATAGTGGCGACAAGGATTAGTAAATTTCATTCATATAAAACTCATTAAGTTTTTTTTTGGAGGTCGAAAATTGATGCTGAAAGTAAATAAAAGACAGACTGAAAGACAGACAAAAGCCGACGAGGCATTTGTGACGTCGATGATCCGGTTCACACTATAGTCAGGATGGCAGCAACCACCAGCAAACCCGACCAATGTACAGGTAGCGTCGAACATATTACTGTGGCCAAAAAATCGTAAGATTTTGTTCATAATTTTAAAATTATTTATTTATTTATCCAAATCTATTTTGTTCCCCTCAAAGTAACCACCCCCCCCCCCCCCGGCCTCAATACACTTGTGCCAACGTTTTTTCTTATCCTCAAAACGATTGTTAAAGTCAATTTCCGGAATAGCCTCCAATGCGCATAGCGATTCACGTTTAATGTCTTCAATTGACGCAAAATGGTTTCCCCGGAGCGGTCGTTTGAGTTTGCTGACCAGCCAGAGGTTACACGGAGCTAAATCAGGCGAATACGGTGGTAGCGGAACAAATCGGTGGTGCAAAAACCAAGAGTTGTCAACCCATAATTCCAGCCTCTTTTTTACGAATAGCTTCGCGCAAATGGCGCATAACACTCAAGTAGTAAACTTTGTTGACAGTTTGGCCGGTCGGAAGAAATTCGGAGTACACTACACCTCGATAATCGAAGGAAACTGTCAACATCACTTTGATTTTTGACTTGCTTTGACGTGGTTTGGTACCAGTCAAAAACACTTGCTCGCGAATTTAAATTATCACCGAAGGCCTTTTGCAACGTTTTGAACGTTTAGGCACCACAAAATTGATTCCGCACACAAAATTTAATGGAACTTTTTTCTTGAATAATTTCACTTATTGTAAAAATCGCCGAATGCACTTTTTGTACTTCAGAAAGACAAACGTATACTAAACACTAATGATTATTTTGATGTGACATTTGGCACAGTTGTCACTGACAGTCATACCAACATAGAAAGAAAAAAAATATTTCGACGAATTGTTTTCTGCGCGAAATTTAAATTAAAAAGTCTTACGTTTTTTTGCCCACTGGAGTATAAATCTGTCAGACCGTACAGAGAAATTTGTGTACTTCAGTGAGGACAATTTGACGTTTTAATTGTGGTACCAGCAATACAGAATTATCATTATTTAGGGAAATTTTCTATAGCTGTCTATCAAAAGATCGAAAATACTAATAATTTTATTCACTGATGCATTGAAAGAAATCAGGCACAATTTTGGGTTAAACTGGATCACAGTTTTCGCTGCGGTATAAGTGCCTCAAGATGGAAAAGGAAGCTGCTGAAGATTTTTCGAATATGCGGCACTCGAATCTGAACTGCGAAAACTTCGATATTGTAAATTACACATCTAAAAAATTGAAAGAACTGATGTTTGTGCAGAGACTGAACCTTAGCACGTTGGATAGCCAAGGGATGCAACATGTAGTAGCTGTAGCGGATGCTGAAGAGTCCCTAAACTAAACTTGCGAGGCGCCGTGAATTTTGTGACACGATTAAGGTAACCTAAACGTCGAATAGTCGATGGTTTTTGATTCAGACGTTTAGAATCGTAAAAAACAGCAAACAAAAGGCGGAAAAAACGCTGAACTCCCAAAATAATAGGCATCTAAACATATATATGGGCAATTCATTTCCACAGTGATTGTGTCTTTCACGGATAAGAATGTTATGTTTGCAAGCAAGCCGGTCACAATGCAAGTTACTGTGAGTCAGCTACACAGACACGTGGAGGACAAAACTACAATCTATGTCGAAGCCTTGCTATATAGACGCTTTAACTCTCTCGACCCGAAGGTTTGTTGAGCTAAAATTGACAGCATACAATTAAAAGGTCCACCCGATTCAGGTTCTGGTTCTACGATTATCTCCGAGAGCAACTGAAAGCTTTCTAGGATCACCGACATTGACAGCATGCTAGCAGCAAGCAATGAGCGTTTCGGGAATTCAGGTGATGTGATTAGAAAATTAACGGCATAGTTGAAATTACACGACCAAGAAAACTTTGGTAGGTGTTACGTTGCAAATTTAATTGTTTGAAGGAAATCAATCAAAAGTTTCCGTTTTATTTCATTTATTCACTGGTTTATGCAACAAAATGATGGCATCTCTAATATTGAGAGCGGCAACAAAGCAAATCTTTTAAAATAGATGCCCGGTGCTTTCTATTCGCAGCAGCTGAAGCGCTCAAAAATGAGTCCAAGAAATTATTGCCACACCACTGTTAGCCTATTTTCTTTCGGATTTTGTACACCAATGTTAGCCGATAAACAAAAATGGTGGGTGAATGCGTATGTGTGATGATTAGGATCTGAAGGTACTTTTCCTTATACATTGACGATTTTGATGTTGTTGAACAACGATGTGAAAGACCCTAACAAGAATCTCTTCGAAACATTAAAGGGCATCCATGAGTACGATTATCGGCTTAAGCTCAGAAAATGTTCATTTGACTGAGTCAATTCAGTGTTCAGTGTTCATTTTGCAAAACATCTGACAATTGCAAGCAATCATAGGGGCAATTACTTGGTGCAGAAAATTCGTAAAACAGCTGAACATTGTGGGTCATTGGACGAATTATTGGACAACAGAGTAAAATATGCATTTCAACTGGCTCACCAAAAACTTTTTAAAAGCTTAAAAAATGCTTTCGTCGAACTTGGCGGTAATCTATTCTGACCACCTAATCAGGTCCCGAGGTTTCAAAATTTTTCGCTCGACGAGAAGAACTAATGAACATCGAAGATTGCATGTTTCGAATGGTTTATAACAAACATTCTTCATGTTATATCCGAGGATGGTGACACAGCACTGATTATTAGTTTTGCATCGATCATTTTGCCGGTTTATATAAATGTTTATTGGTTTTATGATGATCACTTATCTCAAACGAGAGAGAAATTTTGATCAACGGGGTTGGTCGTTAAAAAGGTAGATTTGGTACAACGGAGACATTAATCGTTGGTGGGTATTTTATTGCCTGGTGCATTTTTTTATATGCTAGTTTCCTTTCCTAACTCATTATTTTTCTTTCTTTTCCCTTGCGGTCTAACAAGACTCACTTATGCTTAGAAAAGCTTCACTCCCATTACCCTGAGCTCTAACCGGAGCCAAGGTGACCGCCTCGAAGCTTCTAAGTGGGTAACAAATTCTGTTAACACCCGATAGTGCGTATCAGTGTCGTTAGAATAGCCAATGATGATAGGACGACCGATGAAAACGAAATTGGACTTATGCAAACGAAGAAATAAACATCCAATCGAATGCGATACAAAAAAGGAGCAACAGTTCAGCCAGCAACATGCCGCAAAGAAACTGTGTGTGAGGAAGTGTTGGTCATAACTCTCACCAATAATAATTGGAAATGGTCACCTGGAGTCATTATGTACACATTTGGTTTCGTAAACTATCTTGTGTTAACTGAAACACTAATGGGGAAGAGAGAAATTTAAAAACATGGGAACCCGATGAAAAAGCGATTCACTTTCTTCGATGTTGGCGGATTGCTAGAGGATTTTGATTTGCCAGCACCAACACCAGGTACCGCAGAAGATACCACAACCACGTCACACGACTCGAGCTAATGCCACAACGGCACCGCTGCGCTATAATGACTACGTCATAACCAGTTGTGTAGTGGCAACACGGGTATAAAGTGTACTGCGGGTACATAAAAACAGTAGACTTACACCACTTAATTGGATGGTTGAAATCATCATTAACCGTTTTAGTCCCAGGGGGTATTGAAAAACCACTGTCAAAGAATCCCAAACAGCGCAACCATGCTTTCTCTAAATGAGTACGAGAGACATACCTATTGTAATTGAGTATTGAGTAATTGAGACAAACCTATTGTAAAATGTACTATTTACATTAAAAGGAGCTGTGTGCTGTACTGACTTCAGTAAATCTGAGCGCGTGACTTCAACAATCGGTAACACACCGTCAGTTGTCAACAATGTTCGAAATGTGCTGGGTTTTCTCGACATAAAATCTCAATAGCGCATCGTGCTGTTTGGGACTTAAACGGTTAAATAAGAGATTAATCAGATTTAAAGCATTACATTACGAGTTTGATGTAAAAAATAAGATTTTTATTTTATACACGTTGATTAATCCAAAGCAATGTTATTTTTTATGAGTTAGTTAAACTAACTCATAACTTGTATGAGTAAGTTATATATGAGTTAGTTAAATCGATCCTACGAAATCTCGGGTTCGAAAAAATATGCAAAATGCTTGAACCGGAGCGGGTTCGGATTCGGTTCGAAACACTATAATAAAGCTTTAATATTTTGAACGAAATTGATTCAAGCAAAACAGAAAAGCAACATTTTTAATTTTTAAAGAGATCAAATTGAAACTTGGTCAACTGCTTATGATTGTTCGGTGTAACAATGCCCTAGACACAATAATGTGAGGAAGATAGAAGTGGTATTTTAAATGGGTTTACCAAACACAGCTGTACACAAGAACAGTTTTATATATTTCAGCGTTATCATAAAATCATTAAAAATTTATGGATTAGTAAATATGTAATTCTGTAAAAATTGAAAGACAGAAAATATACAAAAATATTCATCTCGTATATTTCGATTGGGTAACATATACTAAATAATCTACGCTATGAAATTTATCCAGTTTACAAATTATTAATTCATTCAAATTCGTATTTTATATTAGGAAATAATTTTAATTTGTTTTTATTAATATGATTAAGTCCATTACAGATCGTTATCGAAGAATAGAATTGATCGAAAAATATTTAATTGCTTTTCAGCAACCTAATAAATGCTTCTATTCCACATCGTGATATTTTTGCGGAGGTGTCTGGTTTGTTTTTAAATATCAGTTCAAATTAGCTAAGCTATTACTTAAAATTTATATTTGGCTATTAATATTTATAGATTTATGAGTTGATTCAACTTGATTGGATCTCATACTAAAAAATTATTGTATTATGGCAAATGAAAATGCAAACACTAAATTAAGAATTTACGATGGAATTTTCTAATAAATTCTATTTTCCCCAAATATTATTCTTTATACTAGAAACAATTTTTACAAATAAGTAAATAGTAATTGATATTGTGTAGAAAATTGCAGAGTAACAAATCACACAACGAAATAAAATTAAACATACCTAACATTCTGAAACTGAAAGAGTAGACAACCCTCAAAGGTAATTTTATAATCAAATGAGATTGATATCAAACCGTTCATCAAAAATTTTATTTAAGATTTTTTCCATATTATCAAACTGAATACGAAACGTAATTTATTTAAGCTTCTAAAACAATATTACGCTTGTATACAAAAGTCAAAAGTCGAATAACGCAAAATTTGAACCAATCAGATTGAAAGAATAAAATCATAATAAAGATAATGTACGAGAGAAAAACTCTTCTTTCATTAATAAATTAATAAATTAAAATTCAATGTTGAAAGCTTTCGCCAAAAAATTCTTGTGCCAACTAAATAAAAATTTTTTTTATCATCAAATCAGCAAAATTTCATCATTTTCTATCAAAATAATAACAATAGTAATAATAATAATAATCTTATACTAAAGACGATGAAAAAAAAACTTGAAAATCTCTTTATTTCGTTCGCATAAAATTTCGATTTAATAAATTTGATTTTTTTGGTGCGCTCTTTTTCGTATTCTAAGCTTTTATATTTACATAATAAAAAAAAAAGTCTTCGTCAGAAGACATCGAAACAGAAATGTCTTAATCTTTGCGATGATATATTCTGCGTATAAGCGGAATCAATGGCATATTTTGGTATTGCTATTCAAAAGACAACTAAAAAGTTAAATTTTTGCCGATGTATTCCTCCTTCATTAGTTATATATTTCTCATCAGGATTGACATAAATTCCTGTATCGGGTGGTAACGATGTTCGAAACTATGTAAATTACTAAGATGTTTCGTGGCACCCTGTAACAAATTTTTGTTATAAACAATTACGCGATAAATTTGAATGTTTATGTAAAAGCGACGGTTATAAAACTTAATTGTATTTATATTTGAAGACACACGGTGTAAATAATCATTAGATACATAAAAATAAACTCACAGAAAATTAAAGGTAGGATTAAAATTTAATTACAATCGAGATTTAGTAACGATTTTTTTAATGTGATTGGTAGGCGGATGATATGATTAACAATAAGATAATCTAGATTTTAGGAATTTGTTATTCAACACAAAAGACAAAATCTGCTATTTATAAATTTTTTCATTGTACCAAAACAAACAAAATTCAGGTGAGTTATATAATAAAATGGGGTATTGGGGAGTTTGTTTTTCGTAAATCACATCGAATGATAAAGGGGTGGTAAAGAATAATATTATTTAAACGTAAACGATTTTTTTCTCTGGTATTCTGTTTAAAATTCTCTGATGTGGAAAATTGCTAAGATCATCTTTTTATATTATTACTATAATTTTTTTTTTGCTTTTCTGGAAAACGAAGGCAAAAAAGCTTCGCTGCTAACAACTTTTTTTCGTTCAATGACTTTTCCGCATAATTTTCTTTACTTTATTTTTTATATTATGCTATTCGTAATACCCTTTTTGTGTATAAATATTATACGTAGTGTTATTGTATGTGTTTTACGGTACTGTAACGGAAATAGAATTATGTGCTTTGATTTTAAAATATTTGGATATTACTTAAGACAAAATTTGGTAATTTGAATCATCCTCGAATGGACTGATTCAGTAAACTAATTATATTTATTTATAATTAAGCCAAACAATTCCAGACACTTGAATTATTAGATGGGGATTGATCGAATTGTTTGACCTGCTCGCAGCCCTGATCTTAATCTCATTGAGCACGTATAAGGTATCCTAGGGCGTCCTTTAAGAAAAAGGCAAGCCTGGGGCACAGTATGCCAGAAAGAATGATAGATGTGGTCAGAGCTCGAGTTTTTTGAATTGAAACTTCTTTAGTACCGGGGTTATTTTAAAATCGACGAAAAAAACGAAAAATTACAAGCAAAAATGTAAAAGCGATATGAAACGACAGTTTTTCTTTTATTTTTTTTCATACTCGATTGAAAAAAACAAATTTTGTTGTTGTTATTTTATTTTAAGTTTTATTCTGTTCTGTTTCATTTTGTTTCTATATCCAGAAAAAAGTGTATATACATAGAAGTATGTATGTATGTATTGACATTTTTCATACTCGGAAAGCCGAGTTGTTGTCTCGATTCGAGATTAAAGCAAATCACCGGTAACTTTCAAGACAATTTTGGAGGATTAGATTTAATTTTGATTGACGATCTACGTCAACTAACGCCGGTTCGCGCTACTCTGATTTACATACAAATCAAGCGACAAATAGCAAATCCAATACTATGGCGAGGATTGAAATTCTTTGAACTCAGCGAAGTGATGCAACAAGCCAACCGAACTTTATCAACAATATTAACAAAAATTGGAGATGGGCAGCTGTTACATGAGAACGAGTTGGAATTAATTGAATTTCGATTTTACTCCGAAAAAGAGGCTGATAAAATTTGTCCACACGGTATACGATTGTTCTTCGATAACCATTCAGTTACTGAGTACAACAATAAAGTCTTAAATTCTGCAGTCGAACAACTCATTTCACAAGCAACGGATGTGTATATTGGTTGTCAGAGTGTTGAAAAGCGCACTTGTATGCGTCAAAATTACACAAAATGTCAACAATTGATACAAGAGGTTTGCCTTATGAAATTACATTGGTTACAAATAAACCATACATTACAACAACTAATATCGACGTATCAGATGGATTGGCAAATGGTGCGACAGGAAAATTGATTTATATCGAATATAACGACTTTATGGCTAGAATTCCCTGGCTCTCCCAAAACTGGTGAAACAATCCGAAGAAAGGCAGCGGCATCAATACAAAGGCACAATCTTAGTCGACTGGCAGTACCAATCGATCGGAGAACATCCTCTATACCATTAGTGCCTAATAAAACAATGAAACTAGACTCTGCGTGTGCAATAACAATTCATAAGTCCCAGGGAAGTACATTTGATGAAATTGTGTATGAATATGATAAAACACATGCTCAACAGCTTCTGGACGTCCCACTATCACGAGTAACATCGATTCAAGGGTTACATATTGTTCCGAAAAAAAAAAATGATAAAAAATTATATCATGGTCGAAGAGCACAGTCTCCATAGTAGAATTGCAAGCTGAATTCCAAAGGCTGAACCTGAATATAGTTGAGACTATTGAGAAATTATTATTTGATTTCATAAATACGAGGAAAGGATTGTCACTATTTACCTTCAACTACCAAAGTTTACGTTCTCATATAGAAGATCTTCAATTAGGTGGCCATGGTGGTCATGGTGGCCATGGTGGTTATAGTCTACCATAATGTAAATGATGAAACCCGTGTTGTCACCCCACAAATTGACATCAATGCACTTCAAATGGAATCCTTGTTGGTTCAGCTTTCTAAAATGGGAGAAATATGTGCTTGCGAAAGCAGGGGGGCTATTTGGGAATTCGGTTCGATAACGAGTGTACTAGATTCGTATTGGATTTTAAATAAGAATCGTTCGAATCACATTCAAATCAAATATGAATCTTGTACTTTCGTTATCGAATCGAATTCCCAAATAGCCCCGCAGATTAGACCATGACACATTTGTAATTATTGCGGCGATTTACATTTCTCCCAACCAATTGATGGAAAATATTATTCAATTTATCCACGAGAATTTGAGAAAGTATCGCCGATTCTGAAAAAAAAATTAATTTCAATAGTTTTGAACTTGGATTTCAATTTGAATTTTAAATTAGATGCGACGCTCCCTTTGATTCAAATCCTCAATAAAGAATTAAATTTAAGAATGTGCAGCAGTCGTACTGAATCAACGACGCGATCAAAAACTGTTATCGACGCAGTCTTTCAACGATATGTTGATAGAATTCAAACTAGAGCATTCGTCTCCTATTTTAGTTACCATAAACCACTCGTATCATTCGTCGAAATAGAAAACATGGAGTCGGAATAATAAAATGTTGAATAAATGATGTTGATGAATAAATTCCCTAATTATCCCACTCTTCATACTGCATTCATCTTATTCTCTCGCTGCTTGATTCCGGAAAGTTTCACTTCTACAGCTCGATTTATATTATACGTTCCTTTCAGTTACTTATTTTATCGTGTCAGACAAAAAAACATTGTTACATGTATTTTCATATGAGTATTTATATTATCCGTTCTGTAACTGTAGGAACGGATAATATAAATACTCCTTTATAAAATATATGTAACAATGTTTTTTTTGTCTGATACGATAAATGAAGGAACTGAAAGGAACGAATAATATAAATCGAGCTTACTGCGTGTAAACTGCACACATTTTTTTTTTAAATAAAGATGTAGATGTGTCAATAATTCTTGCTTCATTAGTGCCTTTTGGCGCATACTATACTATTGCATACAACCAAAACTCGAATAATGTGAATAGTTACCGCAAACACAAATATTTACTGAAAAATGTAGTGTCCGGATTTTTTAGACGAGCAGTGTAGTTAGATTGTTTAAGGCGACTGTTCAAGTGCGATTTTTGTATGAATATTTAGAATCACACTTTTCCACCAATTAAATTACGTCCATAAAAGAAAAAAATATTTTTAACTTTAAATATAATATTCGCAAACGATCAACCTAATCATAAAAAAAAACATTATGAGCCTTTTCCACCGATTTATTGTGTCCAATAAATCGGTGAAAAAGTGTGATTATATCAGATAATATCCGCACAAAAATTCGCACTCAGACAGTCGCCTTTAATATCGTCGGTCTTACTGTCGAAACTTTGGTAAAACATGTAAACAAAAAATATCAGAAATGAAGATTAGCAGTGAGTCAGGCTTAATAAGGCAAAATTGCATTACAAAATTTTTTTAGAATTTTTATTGTATTAAAAAATTAAGAATACTATGGGTTTTAAGCATACAGGCACATACAGACACACTTGTGGCGATATTTACAAATCTGACCATCAAATTTAATTTTCAGTTGCCAAAATTCAATGAGCTCTCTAGAATTATGGAAGAGCCAAAAAACCGGGTCTATCGCCAAAGGTTGGGAAACAAAATAGAAAAAAGTTTAGTTCGATTTTTTTTTCTTGACTGAAAATAAATAAAAAATAAAAAATCAGTGTTGTATATAAAAAGTCTGTTCATTAAATCTATTCGTTGTTGTTCATTAAAATACAAACATATTAAAGTTTAATATTACAATAACAATAGTTGTACGTTGCTTTATTTAATTTACAAGCCATATAAGATGAATTATATTAGATACTAAACATAGAAGTTAGCGAAGTTCCGCATGTTTATAGTGAGCACGGAAACACTCCTATACACTACAGACACATTACTAGTTTCGTAACCATAACTTCGGGATTATGATTTATAAAATTACAACACAAGACACACTACAATAATTTCCTTTGTCTTATCATTTGGTTTTAAATAGTAATGGAGCAGGCGCTGACAAAAATGTCAAGATTGACATTTCATTGACTTTTAAATTGTCAGAAACGACTTTTATATTGACAGAACAGAAAAAAATTTGCTCCCACCAAATAAATATCCATGGTTGCGTTCACTGCAAGAAATTGTTGTCGTGTGATGTAATATTAGAAATGTCAGACATCGGTGTCATGTGAAGCAACTTCAAAATGCAATGAACGACATGTTGTTGTATCTGTCAAAATAATATGCTGTTGAATTTCTGAAATGCCATACACGGTAATCAAAAATTCACTAGATGTGAGCAAACTAGATGATCTAGTTGAATCAAGTAAAATGTATGTTACTAGATTTCTGGTAGTTCATAATTCAAGTAAATTTTACTAGTATGATAATGTAGTACAACCGGAATTCTAGTATAATATTTTGTTGCATTTCTCAACCGGAATTCTTGTATAATTATGAAATAGCCTGTTTTTCTTGTAAAATCACTAGATTTTCAGTTATTTTTTTAACTGAAATTTTAGTAATATTACTGTACTTCCCGCTTTTAAAACTGATTTCTGGTAAGTTAAGGTTGTGCTTCTTATTGATATTCTAGTAAAAGTAACAGACATTTTTTTATATTCTAGTAAAATCAATATTTTTCCAACAGAAATTCTATTAAAATTAATAAATAAATAAATTTTTTAACCCGATTATCAAGTAGTGTTTGATGTTGATTGTCTTGTAAAATTTAAAGAATTTTACCAATTTTCTAGTAAAATCACATGATTTCTATTATGTTTCTAATTGATATTCTATTAATATTGCTAGACAATACCAATTTTAAAACTAATTCAGCCTACAAATTTTAATTGGAACCTAATTGTTTTATTACTGGAAAATCGAGAGTATGTTGTACATTCAACGATAAATTTTCCTTTAAGCGCCCATTTATATTGACGTGAAGTAAAGTTAGAAAAATATTCGAGTAAACCCAAAGTGGTGGAAAGTAATGTACGTAATAGATTACCAGATGTTTACCGATAAGTAAATATCATTACTATAAAACACAAAGAGCAACGCCATGCTTGCTCCAAGCAAAACCCTGTACCAATAGGAACAAATCGAAAACAATTCTAAATATATGGAAAATTAAAATAAAAAACTAAAATTTGGTTTAAACATTGTAATTTTAAGGACAATAAATTATATTTATTAAAATTCATTATATTAAAAAAATGTATCCAGAACTAACAAATATCTTATACTTATTAACGATCGATATAACATACTAACTAGTTATTAAACTATGCTTTTGTTATACAATTGAGTATTCAATTTTGATACCCTTAGTGTTGGTGTTGCTCCTTTTATTTTATAAAAATACACCTCGATGAAATTGTAAAAATAAATAGCATTTTTCGGATATTTCATTTCGAATACATAAACAACCTTGAACAGTAAGTCCATTGCATTAATAAAGATGGTCTGCCCAATATTAATAGTTTGTCAGTCGATTATAATCCAAATTATTCCCTGGTGCAGTAATCCTTCATCGGCGAAATATATTAGATATAGCTGCGATTGTCGTGTATTTTTTATTATTTCGGAGGTGCTTTCTTCAAACTGTATCATAAATAAAAATGAAAGAATAAATAAAACTCTTATGTCAAAATCACAAATAAAATGTTAAAATAATTGACGTAATACATATCCGGTACAAATAGACCTAAAAATGTTGTTTACATAAAAGTCTTTAAACCCGATATTTTTACTAAACTAATAACAATTATTTTTACCTTAGCCCAAATGCATATGCTGAACATGCGATTTAAAATAAATTCTTGAGACTCCGCGCCCGCAGGAATTAATTTGGAGCTGGCACCGACTGATGTTTTATATTTTATTGTTATAGAAAAATAAAACCCCAGAACAAAAAATCCCCAATAAACTTTATTTCGAAAATATTTGCACTCAGCTAATTCCAACAGTAGGCCAGAAAAACATAATTTAGACAAAAATGTTATGAACATATTTTTCCCAATTTCATATTCCCAGAGAAAGCCTGAATGGCATTGGTGACCAACTCGATATATTCAATTTTGTATTATAGTATTTGCTTAATATTTTTTAATTTATTTAATTAATATGTTTAAAGTAACGTTAAAATTTTATTGAATTATTATTAAAAGCGCTGTTGAAACTTAATCGGAAATTGTATACACTCAGCATTTACAAAAATTTCATTACAATTCCTTATAATACAAAACATACAATAACACCTAAACATTATTTAAAAAAATATTCCGGTAGGAGTACGTATCCGAGTAATCATTAAAATAAACGTACCATTATACCATAATTAAATGCAAAGAATTTTGCGAGCCTCCATGAGTATTTCGGTGAGATCGGGAAAATAATCACTAAAGTAATATAAATTCTAAAGGCTTTCCTGATAAAATTGAAATCACATCTTCTGGAATTTCATTTTCTTTTAGAAAATTGGTTACATAATTCTATTATATCCATTTTAATTTTAATACAAACAACAAATAACTTTTCTTAATAACTCAAATAATAATTAAGAAGATCACTTTTTTATTTTGATGTCACTTATTGAAATTTTGCTTAATACTGAAGAGTTCCTACGATAATTTGAAAATATCTACCAAAAAAACAGAAAAAAACTCGAATAACTGTTAATTTTACCAGATTCAAGCAATATTTCAGTAACTTTACTAGAATTAACTGGATTTCAGGTAAAATTAACAATATTGTTTGCGTTACTGCGATGCATAAAAATACCTAAAATAGAAAAATTTGTTAGAATTAAGATTATATAAAAATTATAAACAAAACTTATCTTAAAATTTAGATACAAATGGTCCATTAGGTAATCCTCCTTGTTATCCAATTTTAAACTATAATCAATTTATTATTTTATTAATTAGTTATTTAAATTCACATTATATTAATTAGATTTAGTTTTCTTACCATTTCATTTGTTTACAATCTTTTAATGACAGAACCTAATTACCTAAATGTATACACAGTAAAACTTTATAAATGTTTCAAGATCTATAAGAACATAACAAATGTTCTACTATAAAAATATTTTGTGTAGAATTTAGGCCACCTATACATAAATACGTCAACTAAAACCATAATTGTATGTACCATATTATAGCGTATAAGCAAATTAATTGTAAAAATAAAATAAAACTTTCCTTTTTATATCAACCAGCAAAGAAGCAATATCCAATTTATTAAAAATTATAAATAATATTAATACGGATATATTACACCTTCATTTTGTGCCAAATTTCGTTTTGTTCGTGGAACCCACACCCCGTTGGCACAAACATTGGTCCTTCGAGCCAGATAGTGGAACATTTTATTCAGAAAAAATACCGCATGGAATTCCAGCCTTTGAAACCACACAATCAGGATTAAATACATATACATACCACACATAAACAGCAAGTATACAAGTTTATTAATATATTTATTGAATAAAGAAAAACCAAATAAATAATTTCAAAAATAATAAAACAAATAATTCTTAAAAATAAATTGTGTCTAATTACTTGCAAGCCCATAAAATCATAAAACATAGTTCTAACTCTCGAATGCTTACGAAATAAAGCTTGTTGGTTGTGGTTGTAAAATTCTCGAGAAATATTAAAACAAGGTGAATTGTATTGGTTTGCGGTTATAAAAATTTTCAAAATTTCAAAATACAAAAAGAAAAGTGAATTGTGAAATTGTACTTGTGTAATTGTGCCAATTAAATTTTAATAAAATGGCGGATATACAAACCTTAAAAAAAAGACGCGCATATATTAAAGGAAGCATGACGAAGCTTCTAAATTATATAAATAATATAAACAGTGACACTAATGCAGAAGATTTAAAAGTGAGGCTAGCCAACGTTGAACGATATCGAACGGAGTTCATTGCGATTGAGAACGGGATAGTTGACCTTGATACTACCGAAGAATTAGATCTCGATTTCGAAGAAAACTACTACCAAGTTGTCGCCGGGTTGAACATGGCATTACGAATTAAAATGGAGCCCACTTCTTCGCTCAATGATACGACAATGGATGCATCTATGTCTAGCGGTCCCATTGATGTAAAATTACCAAAAATCTGTATTCCCTTTTTCACTGGAGATTACACCGAATGGCAGTCGTTCTATGATCTGTTTTGCTCAACGATACATAACAACCTCCGATTAACACCGTCGCAAAAGTTGCAATACTTGAAAGGTACTTTGAAAGGAGAAGCGGCCGGGTTATTAAAACATTTCAGCACTACTGATGCTAATTATATAGAAGCCTTGAAAAAACTACGAGAGCGTTATGATCGTAAAAAGCATACGATATATACCTTTATTAAAAATTTCATGTTTCAGCCTTCAGTGACAGTACCGAACAGCACAAATGTCAAAAAGCTGCTGGATACGTCGGATGAAATTATTCGAGGACTAAAAGCTTTAGGAGAAGACGCAGAATCAAGGGATCACTGGCTTATCCATATACTTGTTACAAAATTAGATGACGTTACCAACAGCGCATGGGCACAGGCATCCGCAGAATATGAGTTGCCAACTCTTAAACAATTTTTTGACTTTCTAATAAAGCGAATTGATGCATTAGAGTCATTAAAGGGAACCAACAAACGTACTACCGCGCAAACAAGTCAAACGAAGGCTTCAATCAAAAGCAACGTCATATCAAGTCAGATTCAATCATGTTCATTGTGTCCTGATGAGCAGCACAAATTATTCGAATGCGTCAAGTTTAACGGAATGTCAGTTGATGAGAGAAAAGCGTTGTTAAAAAGTGAGTATCGTTGTTTTAATTGTTTAAACAACAACCATAATATTTATACGTGTAGATCAAAGTTTAGATGCAAACAATGTAATAAAAAGCATCATAGCCTGCTGCACGTTACTGAAACATTAGATTCCAATTCTGCTATATCCAATAACACAATAAACGAAGAAGAATCGTCCAGCCACACTACCACCACCCATGTACGAAATTCGCTATTACCCACTGCCTTGGTAAATGTAGAAGGATCAAATGGAAAACAATTATGCAAAGTGTTGTTAGATTCTGGGTCTCAGGCGTCTTTCATTACGGAGAATTGTGCCAACCGACTATCACTCAAACGAAGCTATGCTAAACTGGCCATATCGGGTATTGGAGCATCTGCCAATGGATATACCAAGGGAGTAGTAACTTTATCAATCACACCATGGAACAAAAGTGAACCATCTTTTCAAATTGACGCATATGTTTTTCCAAAATTGACAGCCAAACAATCACCAATTTCCCATTTCATTGACCTCGAGTACTTCAAACAATATGAGTTAGCCGATCCGTATTTTTACAAAGGTGGGGAAATTGACATCATAATTGGGGCTGACACATTTTTCGAGCTACTGTCAAAGGGAAAGGCTATTTCTAACAATAAATTAATTATGCAGGAAACGCTACTTGGTTGGATAGTTGCAGGGAAATCAGGAAATGATAGCTCAACAAAACAATCACTTGCCGTCAATATTGTCGATGCTAATTTGGAAGGTGTATTAAGAAAGTTTTGGGAAATCGAGTCGATTCAAACTAAAACTCCAAATTTGTCTGAAGAGGAGGAACTTTGCGAAAATTACTTCGAGCAAACCAAAACTGTAGACAGTTCCGGCCGTTTTGAAGTTCGACTACCATTTAAACTTGCACCATCTGTTTTGGGAAACTCGTTTCGACCGGCGGTTCAGCGTATGCATTCAATGGAGAAAAGATTCACCAGAGACGAAGAATTTGCTCGGGAATACAAAGAATTTATGAGAGAGTATATACAGCTAGGACACATGAAGTTAATTGACGAAAACAGCGTTAAAGATAATGGCTTTTATTTACCCCACCACGGCGTGATCAAGAAATCCAGCAGCACAACAAAATTAAGAGTAGTGTTTGATGGCTCCGCCAAAACTACTACAGGCAAATCTCTGAACGATTGCCTTGCAATCGGACCAATCGTCCAATCCAGCTTATATGAAATATTATGTCGTTTCAGATTGTATAAGTTTGCTTTTACCGCTGATGTAGAAAAAATGTATCGGCAGGTTCGTGTTGCAGCAGATGATACCAAATACCAACGTATTATATGGCGAGATTCGTTAAAGGAGCCATATCGCACTTATGAACTTCAAACCGTAACATATGGGACAGCTAGCGCATCGTATTTAGCCACGCGCGCACTAAACGAGGCAGCCGAAAAATACAAAGAATATTCGTTACCAGCGCACCACATCAAAACGAGTATGTACGTAGACGATTTGATGGCAGGATCGGAAACAGTTGCGGAAGCAAGCAGTCTAATCAGCCAGATTAATTTCATATTGTCAAGTTCCGGGTTTCAGCTGAGGAAATGGTTGTCTAATGATGATCGAATTTTAGCCAATATTACACAACCTACGAAAAATAACATATTAGAAATCGACGAATCTAATTCTGTTAAGGTATTAGGATTAAATTGGAATCCTACCACGGATTATTTCCAATTTAAAGTGGAGCTCAACGAAAACCCAACAATCACCAAAAGAGGAATATTATCCGAAGCAAGTCGCCTATTCGATCCGTTAGGATGGCTTGCCCCAGTCACGATAAACATCAAAATATTCTTCCAAACACTATGGGCAGAAAATTTAGGTTGGGATGAATCATTGCCACAAAATTTATCCGCTAATTATTTGAAAATCAGAGAGGAACTACCGAAAATTGAAAAAATTAAAATAGATCGTTACATGTACACCACCAAAAATGGAAAAATTATTCTGCACGGTTTCTGCGACGCTTCGAAGTATGCTTATTCCGCAGTCGTCTATAGTCAAGTAAAACACAACGGCCATTCAGTCATTAAATTAATCGCAGCGAAAACTAAGGTGGCACCCGTGAAGCAAATATCCATTCCGCGTTTAGAACTGTGTGGGGCATTACTTTTGAGCAGACTACTTCTATCCGTGAAAAATGCCTTAAACGTTGAAATTATGAATATCATCGCATGGACTGATTCAACCATCGTGCTAGACTGGCTGTCCGCACATCCTACCAAATGGAACACTTTTGTTGGTAACAGAACGGGAGAGATACTTACCAATATGAGAAGGTCTCAATGGAGGCACGTAAATACTCACGATAATCCAGCAGATTGTGCTTCGAGAGGTATTGAACCAGGAAAACTTCAGCACTTTAGTTTATGGTGGCAAGGTCCAAGTTGGCTTGATAATTCGGATAATTGGCCAAAAGCCGTAGAGAAGCAATCCAGCACTTTTGAAGAAATGCGAAACCAATCATTACATGTTCAAACACATCAACCCAACCAAATAGATATGTTAATCGCTAACATGTCCAGTTTTAGTAAAATGGTTCGAGTATTAGCTTATATACTTCGATTTATCAATATTCAATTAAAGCATATACCAAGAGAATCAATTACCCCATACTTACTAAGTTCGGAACTGAAAAAACCAAGATGCCTTATATTCAGCCATATCCAGATTAAACATTTTCAACCAGAAATAAATTCGATTAAGACAAATAAAGGGCTACCATCTTCAAGCAGATTGAAATTCCTAAAGCCGTTTATCGATGCATCAGGTGTATTACGTGTCGGAGGAAGACTTTCAAATGCTTCCATAACATATGAAGTAAAACATCCATTGATTCTGCCAGCCGACGACAAGCTAACGGAAATGATAATAAGAGAGCATCATATACGATATTTACATGCTGGACCAACTCTCATGATGGCCACACTTCGTCAAACATATTGGATTTTAGGAGCCAGAAATTTAATACGAAAAATCATCCGAAACTGTGTGAAATGCGCGAGATACAATCCAAAGGAGCTGAATCAAATTATGGGCAATCTACCAAGTCCAAGAGTAGAACTCGTTAGACCATTTTTCAAAGTTGGAGTTGATTATGCAGGTCCTTTCCAAACAAGCTTGATTAGAGGAAGAGGGCAGAAAACACATAAAAGTTATGTTTGTATATTTGTTTGTTTGGCCACCAAAGCTGCCCATATTGAATTAGTCTCAGACTTGACCACCGACTCTTACATTGCCGCACTACGTAGATTTATAGCTCGCAGAGGAGTATGTAAAGAAATTCACAGTGACAACGGAACAAATTTCGTTGGGGCTCGTAACAACTTATATGAGTTTTACAAATTTTTACGACAAAATTCTAACACTTTTTCTAAATTTCTATTGACAGACCAAATAACCTTCGAATTTATTCCCCCAAGCTCACCACATTTCGGTGGACTGTGGGAGGCCGCTGTCAAAAGCATGAAGTACCACTTAAGAAGAGTAACCGACGGACACATATTGAGTATAGCAGAAATGTCAACATTATTATGCGAAATCGAAGCGATGCTCAACTCCAGACCAATTTGCGTGTTATCCAGTGATGAAGCAGAATATTTAACACCTGGTCATTTTTTAATTGGACGTCCAACTACACAACTACCAAGTGAAGATCTCTCCGACTTCAAGATGTCAAAGTTATCCAGATGGCAATTACTGCAACATATTAATCAACTCATTTGGAAGCGGTGGTACTTGGAATACCTAACAAGCTTGCAACATCGAAGTAAATGGCATGCAACTAAAACTAACATCAAAATCGGCGATATTGTTATTATTAAAGACCACAACTTGCCCCCATCAAAGTGGTTAATGGGCAAAATAGTAGAACTACATCATGGTGCAGATAATAATATTAGAGTCGTTACTATTAAAACAACACACGGAATGATAAAACGTTCAATACATAAGCTTTGTATGCTTCCAGTTAATTGAATCATCCGATTCAAGGCGGGCGGGATGTTTGCGTTACTGCGATGCATAAAAATACCTAAAATAGAAAAATTTGTTAGAATTAAGATTATATAAAAATTATAAACAAAACTTATCTTAAAATTTAGATACAAATGGTCCATTAGGTAATCCTCCTTGTTATCCAATTTTAAACTATAATCAATTTATTATTTTATTAATTAGTTATTTAAATTCACATTATATTAATTAGATTTAGTTTTCTTACCATTTCATTTGTTTACAATCTTTTAATGACAGAACCTAATTACCTAAATGTATACACAGTAAAACTTTATAAATGTTTCAAGATCTATAAGAACATAACAAATGTTCTACTATAAAAATATTTTGTGTAGAATTTAGGCCACCTATACATAAATACGTCAACTAAAACCATAATTGTATGTACCATATTATAGCGTATAAGCAAATTAATTGTAAAAATAAAATAAAACTTTCCTTTTTATATCAACCAGCAAAGAAGCAATATCCAATTTATTAAAAATTATAAATAATATTAATACGGATATATTACACCTTCATTTTGTGCCAAATTTCGTTTTGTTCGTGGAACCCACACCCCGTTGGCACAAACAAATATCAATGTAAAAAAAAGATAAAAACCGTTTACATTCACTAGAATTCTCGTAAAATTCTAGTAAACGATTAAATTTTACTGTAATAGTACTAGAATTCAGGTAAATATTATTCTTGTATAAGAGAGGTGGTATGAGATGCATAGTTATAAAGTGAGAACATTTTGAGTTATAAACTTTACTGCAGAGCATATAAATAAGAAAATATTAGAATTTTACTAGATTTTTACTGGAATTCTGGTAATGTAAAATGTTATCGCTATTTGTTAATTTTTTATGGGGATACATTTAATAGAACTCCCGTAAAATTTAATAGAAATCATATTTAATTCCAAAATAATATGGCGGAATTGGATTTTGCTAGAATTTTGCAAGAATTCATGTAAATTAAACTTTTAATAGAATTCTAGTAACAAAATTAACTTGATTTCTAGTGAAATTAACTAGACACTCCATTATAGAACCAAACAGAAATGATCTAGTAATTTTCTAGTATTTTTTTTACTAGATAACCACTAGAGTCGCAGTATAATAAACACTAGAACTAGAAATTAACTAGAACTTATTGAAATTCTGGTTTTAATTTTATTTTGACTGAAAATCTAGTATATTCACTTTAAAATTTAACTAGAAAACAAAATTTCCTTTTTTATTTACTAGAATTTTACTGGATTTTAACTGGAAATAGTAATACCAGACAATCTAGTGGTCATTTACCAGATTTTCTATTTACCGTGTACCTAATCTCTAGTTTGTTTGGTTGAATTTTAATATTAACAATTGTTGAACCAAATAAAAAATAAAACCCCACTAGTTTAGTAGTTTTGAAATACATTTTAACTTTATTAATATCACTATTCAATAACTGCGGATGGCCATCGAAATTAGTAACAACGGATCAGCTGATATTCCAGTTCTCATCATTCATATACTAAATCACGGATCAGCTGACATTCCAGTTTCATCATATACCTAAAATGAAGAAAACATATTCGGATTAACAACATATACTTACCATTTACTGGGAATTCTGGCTTATTAACATCATTTATTAACCTAAAATTAGAATTAGAATTAGTAATTTTGTAATTATTATTATTTATTAAGTAATTTTGATACTTATCTTTTCTATTTCTTTGTAAACACAAAACAAGCTGTCATTATTGTCAATATTTAATGTTGTACTAGAGTAGTAGTACGATGAGTGTATTTTAACCGCAGCTACATAGTATATTTTGTACTAGCACTTCACTTAATATTAGCAATAGTACATTTATAGAGTAACATTTTGATACAATCTACATTTATTATACAATTTGAATATGACAGTAGATTAACGTACAATTGTAAAACTATATTGTAAAATTAATTCTATTCAACTCGAACTGGCGATCAGACAAGGTGTAAAAATAAAATTATAATAAAACGCTTTTGGCTAATTAATTAAAAAAATAGTAGTGTTCAAAGCAGTGCTAAGATTTTAATTCACATTTCTTATTGGAAAATTTCAATTCGTCAACAGCTATCGTTCAACATCAACATCACATATACAACAATTATTTTATTAGAACAGAACGAATTACGATAAGAATAAGTGAAAGAAATAAAAAAGTAATTGTTTCCATGGTAGTGGGTGGACCAAGGAAATAAGTTAATAAAAGTAATATTAAATACAGAGTTGTTTTCTTGTGATTTTGTGACTGACTCTGAAGACGACGAGATAGTTTTATTAGCAATTTTGAAAGAAACTCCACCCCGTATTAATTTAAACGTGGAACGAATCGTTGACAATTATAATAGTGTTGAGTTTCAGCAGAATTTCCGCATGTCCAGGGAGGCTTTTGATAGATTATTCAATTTTTTTAATTTGAATTTAATAATTTTAAAATAGCTCCAAAAAAGCAATTACTTGCTGTAATATGGATCTTGGCCACTCCTGCATCTTACAGATCGATCGGCGAGAGATTTGATTTGGCCAATTTCAAAAAAAAATTTCGTATAGTATACTTTTTTAACAAATTCGTAAACAAATTTATAAAATTTCCGGATCGTGCCAGAAAATTACAAATAAAAACATATTTTGAAGCAGAAAACGGCCTAAAAGGAGTGGTAGGGGCAGTTGATGAGACTTATGTTCCATGTCCAGTACAGATCAGAAATCAGCCTATACAAATAGGAAAATGTTTACTGCAGTAACTTTAAAAGCCGTTTGTCATCACCAAATGAAGCTGATTGTTTTGTGGGCTATCCAAGTTCGGTGCATGACAACCGAATATTTAAAAATTCTGATTTTTATAAGAGTGTATAGAAGCAAACGTGAGTAGTTATTTTGAGGAAGATGAATACATGTTGGGCGATAAAGTGTATCCAGTAGAGTCCTGGTGTATTCCGCCGTTCATTGACCGTGGAAATATGACTGAGCACCACAAAAAAAAAAAAAAAACACATGCTTCATGCAGGTAATTATTATTTTGCTTTTATTTGTATTAAACATTTTACTTTCTTTTTATTATTATTTAAGGCAAGTTATAGAGAGGAGCTTCGCTCTACTATTCGGATGCTTTCGAATGTTAATATATTTAGATATTAAAAAAAATTGAATGTATACCAGCAACCATTATATCAGCATGCGTCCTACATAATATATGTATAGACTTTCCGGATGTAAATGAATCGAATTATCTCCATGATAGATTAGAACACGCGGAACAGAATAATCCTGGGGAAATTACAATACCTCAAACAACAACCAGAGGTGGCATTTTGGTACGCAACACAATGATGGAATATATTAACACGTTTAATTATCTGATTCAGAAAATGATGAGGAATTTTTGAAAAGAGTTTTAAAAAAAACAAACAGTTAAAATAGATTATTTCAAAGTTGATATTACAAGATTTATTTCATTTCATTTCAAGTATATTATAATAAATTTTATTTAAATTAAAATTTAAAGTTTATCAATCAATTTAATTATAAGCTCTTTGTGCTCAGCCAGTGCTGGCTTCTGCAGATCTAAATGCTGTTTAGCCAAACTGTTGGCCGTTTTCAACTGCTCCATTTTTTGTAAATGCCTTTCCGCACTTTCCTTGCGAAAATCTGCGATAGTTTCCGCCACCGTTATTATCCTACGTTTTACACTTGGAGAATACATTGTAAGAATCTTCTTCAGGCATATCTACACATCGGGACGATGAAGCCGGTAATGGTAAACCGGTACTGTGGCTATACCCAAAAAGATCGTCCATCTCATCAATATATTTAAAATGAATGGGCACTCCACCGCTATTGCCCGCTTTTAGGGAGTCCTTAAATTTTAAATACTTTTGTTTCAGGGATGCAAATTTCCACTTTACTGTTTTGCTGTAAAAATAAAATTTTGTTCGCGTAGAGTAGAACTAATTCTTGAGTAAAATTGCGAGCTTCTTATTCCTTCTTCTAACGATTCTTTATGCGTTTTATACGTATTAATTAACGCAAGTATCGCATTATGGAACCAATTTTTCTTTTCTGCAAAAACCATTTACACTTATTTCATATTCAAACTATTTAGTTATAACAATTAATTACCAGGGTTTTCAATTGAATTTTCTTGAGGAAGCAGTGCTTCATTTATATATATAAAATATATATTATTATATTATTGTTATAAATAATAAATAAAAATAAAATAATAAAATTACCTTCATTAACGATACAAACTAAATTTTTTTGTTGAATAAAATTTTTTTTATCGTCAACTACAAACTGAAATATCTTATCCATTTTGAAAGAAATTTGAATTTGAATTGGCACAAACGGCCTTCTTGTATTTTGACATCTACAACATTAATCAACAATGCTATCAACTGCAGTTAAAAATGTCATTTTGTGTCGATAACAACCTATGCAGTGAACACAAAGTTGTCACAATAAACTGTCATACTTTCATACCAGTGAACGATAAATTGTCAAAAAAGTAACTTTTTGTAACATTTATTTGCGCAGTGAACGCAACGCATAACAAACAGAAAATTCAAAGGAAACTAGATGGTTTTTGGTAAACTATTAGTGTCAGGAATGTCCAATTTTGATGCATTCGCCGTTGTGACCACTAAAATGCATTGAATTGAGAAAAAATATCTCATTCCGAAACTGAGTTCAAATTTAGTTTGAAACAGTGGCTAAACATGACACATTAGTACGAAATCATGATTTCGAGTTAGTCATAATTACGAAACTAACAGTGTGTCTATGACATTACTTGGAAAACTCAAGAGCTTCTAGATTTGATTTGGAATCAAAGTGAATCATATCCATCTTGAAAAATTGCGATATGAAATTTTTTTCGGTGGAAGGCATTCCACTTTGTTTCCACTTATACATATAATTTAAACCATTCACATAAAACACATGAGTCACTACCCATGCAGCGTAGGTGTCATTTTCAGCTCAGTTTTGGTTATAGTTAATGGGTTATGCCCATCCTGAATGGAAACCTCATTAACTTCGAGAAACCTCCTTAACTAAAAATCTAGCAAAAGTTATAGACACTCAACCAACACGCTGACATACTGCCCTGTTTATCTCCTGAATCTAGAATAATTATTTAATAAAATGAATACTTATTTACCAATAGGTTCAAAAAAAAATTGTAATTACAAAAAGATATCAAAATCAAAAATGATTTTATTAAACGAATCCATGTCGTTTCCTAGAATACCAGTAATTTGAATCTCAGTTGAGTAAATCGGTTTCTCCGAGCTTGTTAAATCTAATGGCATAAAATACTTGCAAACTACTAACTTGTTCAAAAAAAGACAAGACATTTTTTTCATACTGAGTGATACTTTAATTTTAATTATTTTTGCAGATCTTATGGCACTTGATGGCCGAATGGCGAGTCCCATTCTAGTAGTTTTGGGAGATTAAAAATGAAAACTGTAGGCAGGACCTACAAATTACATTCTTTATATGTTTATTTATCAAACTTGATGGCAGCAGTATTTTGCCATCTTTCTGCATAAATCTGATACAATGCATTTTTGACAACCTCTTTTGAATAAAAGGTTTTGACGTCTAAAAAATTTTGTAAAGACCGAAACAAGTAATATTTTGGAGGTATAATATGGTGGGTGTAGTTGTACATCGCATCCAAGCTGCAATAGCTTGTATGAGGTCTCGCATTCTACCTCTAGAACACTATACCTTTTCTATTGATCATTTTTTTTTGGAATTTTTAAGAGAGCTAATTGAGTTCGGTATTCCCATATGTATTGCAAAATGGATTTTCTCGTAAAGAGCCTGCTTTATCAAACATCATTTTAGAAATACACAATAATACAAAACTGAGTTAATTTTTAACAAATCAAGCTTTCATTCTGTTTTCAATTTTAGAAATCGTGGTGTAAGCAAAACAGCAATATGAACAACTTTTAATAGTAAAATTATTATATCGTTTTCTGTGGCAGAAAAATCTTGATCCCGGATCAATAATATGACATCATTTTTGATCCAACATGGATTCTTTGTTTACATTTCTTGTCTGTTTATTTTTTGATCTCGGATCAATTATAATATCCAAAAAATTTGTTGGATTTTTTTGACGTTTACTTACACAATATCACAATATGTGTGAGTAGACGTCAAAAAAATCCAACAAATTTTTTGGATTTTATAATTGATCCGGGATCAAAAAATCAAAAGACAAAAATGCAAACAAACAATCCATGTTGGATCAATAATGACGTCATATTATTGATCCAGGATCAAAATGTTTCTTCCACAGAAAACGATATTAAAGAAACCTTTGATTTGAACACGAAAGCAAAACAATATTTTTCTGGAATATCAAAGCATCCCATGTTAATTTTACTATTTTATTCGTTGAGAAAATGTTTAATTGTTAATTGACAGCACTGCGAGTCCAAATGTTAGATAAAATACTTGTTTTTCAAACAAAATTCAATTTATGTTATTTTATATTTTTTACGTAGGATTTGATACAACAGGCTGTTTACGAAATTCTCGTAGAAACGTGTTTAACTTGTGTGAAAGTTACTTATTGCAATACACATGTAAAGGCAGCCCTCATTTCACAATACTTTTCTAGTTTTACAAGATCATCCAAAAGCTGGAAACTAGTCGGCAAACGGGGAAACTGTGAGATCAATCGATTCAGTATAATTTTTGAGTTACCATTACAGTGACTCATGGAAAGGTTATTGGCTGCGCGGCACGATGTTAACTTCTAAAAGGGCTGAGTGAAAAAGTTCAACATTTTCATAGATTACGGGTAATATAAAATAAATTTTATTTTATTATTTTTTACTTGTTTCATTTATACTTATTTATTTCGATGACTCAGATAGATTAAAATATTCAACAAAGGCGGCAAACAAGTTTAAGTAAAGTTCTATAATTTGACTAGGTATGTTTTGAATTATTTCGTCTGTAGAATTGACGGAACGGAAGAACTCAGCTATTTTTAACCGATTACTGTTTAATTCGATATTTTGTAAGGAATTTCCGTTGAACAAGAATTTTGAATGAATGTTGTGTATACCTACTGAAGGCAACTAAACCATTTCTTTAAACTTGGTGAAATTCTAATTAAAATTTGCATTGCAATATGGTCACATTTGCCAATGATATATAGCCATATTGTACTGCGATTTTGGCGAATTCTCATAAAAAGCGTCAATACGCGTTTTTATGAAAATTGGCCAAAATCGCAGTAAAATATGGCTGGCTCTTTCTGAAAATGACCCAAACTCAAAACTATACAAAAATGAATATGGTAAAAAATTCCTGAAATCACAAATTTTTGGAAGTCATGTTTGAATTTCATGTTTTTTATATTTTCAATGTATATTCTTGATTAAAAAAAAAAGTTTGTAGAAATTTTTTGTTGTTGTTGTTGTTGTTGTTAAAGATACAGGATGTCAAATTTTGAAAAAAATGATGAACATGAAGTTGTATATATGGCTATAAAACGAAAACTAATTTTCCGATACTTTCTAACCAGCGGGTCGATTCTGGTGTCCTTAGGAAATAGGAATTTTTTTCCTATTTAGGAAAAATTTTTGATTGCAGTTTTTTCCTAAAAAAATCTTTCCTATGGTTTATTTTGGTACACATAGGAATAAATTTTTCCTAAATTCTTGATAAAGTTGAGTATTGAAAACCATGGCTCTGTAAGCGGTTATTAAATGTCAAACTTACATTAATTGTGTGTAATTATAATTTATTTTGAATAATTAAAAAAAAATTCATTTAAACTGCTCATTTTTCTTATTATAAAATCTTTCCGTATCCAACGTAGGTATGGAAAGATAAATGTCAAAACAGCAATAAATAGGAAAGAAAAAATTCCCATAAGGCACACCAGAATATGCTTATAGGGGGAAAAAATCAAAACTGCTATAAAAATTTTAAATTCTTTCCTATTTCCTATTCCTATAGGAAAACCAGAATCGACCCACTGGGCTCATTTTAAAGATAAATGAATAGGGATTCTAAAAATATTATAAAATTGGTACCATGTTTCAACTCTTCCTATTCAAAATGGCCGCAAAATAATATTTTAGAATTTAAAATTCTCAAAAACCGTTTTTTTTTTTTTTTTATATTTTTCCTCATTTAATTCTATTGAACACACCAAAAAATTGTACTTGTGTTATTTTTTGTTTTCTTGCAAAAGGCATTTAAGTAAAGAAATTTACCTATTTTTGTAATTAAAATCAAATTTTAATGTGGTATTTTTTATTTTGTTGCAAGGAAACAAAATATCGCAAATTATTATTTTTATTATTATTATTTTTATTATTATTATTTTATTAAATGTATTACAAAAAAATCAAGACATTTAAAAGTATTTACACAATCAAAATTTACATGTTACATAATGTTCACTATTTGAATATTTTTTACATTTTACCTTGCCTTCTCCTGAACTCCCTGAGGGTTCCTTTTATTGTTTTCAAATTCCCTAGTCTAGTCTCCAGTTGAATTTGTTTACTTTAAATCTTCATTTACTTCAGTCGAGCGCGGCAAATGACTTTTCATATAATCAGAAACGTTTCTTAAATTTTTCAAACATTTCGTCTCAGGAAACGGCTTACAACACTTTTTGAGTCCAGACATTATTACACTTATTAATTGAACTACTTTAAATTAATTTTTTGTTATTTAAACAAGCAAATGCTTCAAATAGAACTTCATAAGTTAAACTAACTGAAATATTATTTTAAACTCTAATTTATACAAAAATGTTAACAAAAGCCACTGGTTATGTTATTTTAAAGGCCCACTCCCCCTTCTATAGAATCTCAAAAAAATTATTTCAGGAATACAAATAAATTTTTTAAAATTCGACCCAAAAGGTTATATTCAGGTACAGAAAATAGTGATTAAACCTAACAAAATAAATAGTCATGACAATATTTTATTATTCTACTAATTATTTTAGAGGCTATCCATAAACTACGTCATGCGTTCAGGTACAGAAAATACGCTTAATCCTAACAAAATAAATGACTCATGGCAAAATTGTATTGTTCTACTAATTGCTTTAGGGGCTATCCATAAACCATCTCACATTTTTATGGGGGAAGGAGTATCGATTGTTGTGACGTGTGTCGCTGGAGGAGGAAGAGTTTTATAAAATGACAGATTGTGACGTGACAACGTGTCTAATTATAATTACAGCATTCACTTTGATAGGACAAACATTCAATATAACAATTTGCAATCAAAAGCTATTGTTCCATCTTTTGAACAAGATAGCGTTGAAAATCGCAAAAAATTTTAATCAAATGGAATAATTTTGCTAAATAAAGGAAGTTAAAAATGATCAAACCTAGGGTGATGTAATTTTTGAACGATTTGTGAACTGAATAATTCTAAACAGTTACTTTATCAAATTGATCGTAAAAATAGTTGAAAATAAAAAATACCACATTGACTTTGATTTTATATACAAAAAATGGGCAGATCTTCATACTCAATCGTCCTTTGCAAGAAAACAAAAAATAACACAAGTACAATTTTTTGGTGTGTTCAATAGAATTAAATGAGGAAAAATATAAAAAAAAAAATAGGTTTTTGAGAAAATTCTAAAATACTATTTTGGCGGCCATTTTGAATAGGAAGAGTTGAAACATGGTACCAATTTTATAATTGTTTTAGAATTCCTATTCATTTATCTTTAAAATGAGCCCTCGTTTATAAGTATCGAATAGTTAGTTTTCGTTTTATAGCCATATATACAACATCATGTTCATCATTTTTATCAAAATTTGTTACCCTGTAACTTTAACAACAACAACTACAAAAATATTTTTTGTTCTACAGTTTTTTTTTTAACAATTACTACACATTCAAAACATAAAAAGTAAAAAATTTAAACACGACTTCCGGTTTCATATACCAAATTTGTGGTTTCACGTATTTTTCGACATATATTTTTTAAAATGTTTAAATAAGCGGGTTTTCCTAGCACTTTTGTTAAGAAACGAAAACATTTTACATTAAAATGAATTTAAGTATGGAATGCTACTAACACATGTAGGCGATTTATTTTTGTTTTGTCCTTTATTTGCATTATGATGATTATGATAAATTTAGTATATTTTGAGAGCCTTTCTGTATACCCAAACCTTTTTTTTTAAGAAAATTCACTTTTTTCGTTTCAAAATGTTTAAACATATATTTTCTCTTCTGTTTCATAAATTCTTTAATTTTTCATAAAACTTTTCTGCAGAGATTATTATTGATTTTCTTTAAAATTTCAAAAAATTTCGGCTTGTTTCAAAAAATATCAACAGAAAATGTTTCCTTTTTGTGATAGTGATGCCTCTAGCGGTGAATAGTAAAAACACATTTTTCCTGCTGGAAATTTTCTGATATCTGATATCTTATACTGTGCTAGAATATATTGAAATATCTACTAAAATATATGCTGAATTTGTTAAGTCCACTGTGTGTTACGATATGAAGCACCATTGTTAAAATTTTCCCAAGGTTAATTGTTAAAGCTTAACTATTTTTCATGGTCATGAAAATCACCATCATCAACTAAAAAGAGCTGTTCAAAACATTTGTTTTACATTTGGTAAAGTTTTATGTGTGAAAAGGCTAAAGTCCAATATTGACGAATGGTGTGCCCTACCAGAAGAAAATGTATTAACCGAACGCTATAATTTGAAAGTTTACTGAATTTTGTGTAAAGTTTACAATATTTTAAAAAATGGCGTTTTAATTAAAAATAGTAAATGGAATAACCAATCGTGTGTTATTAAAAAAATATATTTTTCATAAAATGTTAAATTGCAGAATATAATTTTAAAAAATTATTATCTAATCAGAAATTTAAATTTGTTAAGGAATTCTAACTAAAATGATTTTCTTGTTGGAACTAAATCGAAATAAATGTATATCGTTTAGATAATTATTTTATTTCCCGGCAGATATCTGAAACAACGCTATTGGCGAAATTTTCCAAAACCAAAACACGTCCATTTCAATATAGAGAATACTATTGCCATTTGACTAGAATGAAAATATGAATCTTATATCCATATCGTAATTCAAAAACACAGTCTTACAACACTGAAGATAAATTGATATCCACAAAACTATACATTTATTTTAATAAATGCTTACATATTTTATACCGAAAATCAAATTATGGTTTATCATGCAAAGAAAACCCTTTTAGCATTATGTATGTACATATATATATATATATATATATATATATATATATATATATATATATATATATATATATATATATATATATATATATATATATATATATGTAACTATATAGATATATGTTTGTAGAATTTGAATAAAAAAAATCTAAATTGACGTTCATGAAAATCCATCATCCGAAAACAGGAAAGAGTTGAGAATGTATGACACACCCAAAAATAAAATGAAAAATATTTTCTTATACGGCTACATATGTCGGAAAATGCTTCCTATTTTATGTCAAACGAAAAAATCCTATTTTTTGTTGTACACATTATATAACGTCATAAAACAGAAAACCTCAACAATTCTCAACATTTTTCTAAATAATTTTTTATATCTCTTAATTAATTTAAACTGACAAGTTGTTTTTGTTTAATTTATAATTGGTTTTTTTGTCTGATGATATACGTATGTATATCAACATGTTATATGTTTTACACTACTTTCAAATATTTAAAATGTTATGTACATTATGTATGGAATTTTATTTTTCACTGGAGAGAAGCAAAATTTAGAACTTCATACAATAGTGAACTACCAAAAAAAAGTCTGCAATAATAAATTGGTATTACTTTTTTTCATTGTGGAAAAATAATTTACGCTTCTCTTTAGTGATATGAAAATGTGTATAAAGAGCAACAAACCAAATGAAAAACTTTTAGAACAAAAATATTTGAAATAATTTGGTGGGTGTATTACACTGTTTTTTACATCGGTTCATGTATGATGTATGAATGCATATTGATTTTTGAGTGAAAAACATATTTGCACAGACAAGAATTTTGGGATGTGTTTTGCATTTATTCCGCCTTTATATTTGACAAAATTGGTTGCAGATAGATAAACTTGGGCACTAAGAAATAATAGTTTAGTAATACAATTCTTTTGTTTAATTAACAGTTTTTCTATAATGCACCAATATTTCACGTGTTCTGAAATTTAGTTTACACGGTTAGAAATTGTGATGTCGTGATTTTTAACGTCTATTAGCTTACACTAGCGCGAACTTAACCTAGAGACGTTAAAGTTATTAAAATATAAGACTCTTTTCGTGGTAGGTTGTTTGTAACGACATGTGGGACGTGAAGAATAATTTAACTCTTATATATGTTGCTAAAATTACTGTCTAAAAATAGTAAAATTTGCAATGTAAATTAATTGAAAATTGGCTACCTGAAATGAGAAAACCATTGAACAATGAACGTTGTTAACATGAGGTAGTGGGTTAAACACGAAGTTAATTCCCTTATAGTAATAAAATACGTAATAATTCTTATAAAACATCTATTAAGTGTCAAATTAAGCACTAATCGAATCGGTAGTTATAAATTTAGTTGATCGCCATTTTAAATATATTTATGTTAACAATTTCGGTCTATTTAAAGTAGTTATACTTAGGTAAGAACTTATACTTACCAATTACACCAACAAGTATATTATAGAACGTGATACATACAAATTGATATTTGTGAGTACAAAATACAAGGGAAACAATTCATTTTATACATTTAAAATATAAAAATCACAGTTAAAGTTTTAAATCATTATGTATTAATAAAAATAATTCATAAATGAAAATATTTGATTTTTATTTTGATTTTGAGAGGATTCTATAAAATTGATTAATTGATCATATACATTTAGATATTTAAAATGCATAATTATACATATTTTAAATTCAAAATTTAGTTAGATTTTTCTTAAGTAAAATATTAAATCACTATTATGCCACAACTTCGCTTGAAATTAGTCGGAGTAAATATTTCCGAAACAAGGCTAAATGGGGAAGTATATTTCGCTATAAAAATTGTATAGTATAAAAGTTTCCCGATTAACCTTGTTTCTAAAATATTTACACCAAACTAATTCTAACAGTAGACTAGAAAGCGAGAGTGCAGTGCCATAGGAGGCCGGAAAAAAATTATTTGAACAAAAATTGCATATAAATTCTTTCCCCAATTCCGTATTCCCGGGGAATTAGCAGAATAGTGCCACTGGTAGTAGTGTATTACAATATTTTACCGTAGTATCTAAACCGTAGTACCTGTAAAAAGTTTTTAAATTTTTCGTCGTATTTTATGTTAAATACATTATTATTTGTTGGGATTAGGTTTTCATCAAATGAGATGTAAAATTTTGATATATTTGACTCGCTTTGCCCTTGAGCAAAAACAATCAGTTATTGTTCAGACGTAATTTCGTCATTTACACCAATAAATATAAATATAGTTTAGCACTGGCTAACTTAGTATCTGCTCTACTATATTTTTCATTCCACAGCCGTTTTGTGCAGCTGGAAAAACAGTTAATAAACTAAATCAATTACAATATCTAGATGCCAATCTGAAATGATAAAAATCACAAGTATATTAACCGAAAAAACACTGTCGAAGAATCCCAAGGAGCGCGCGACCGCGCTTTCCCTAACTGAGAGAGGAAGATGAAATATATGAGATGAAAAGGCAATCTATATTGAGACAAACCTATTGTAAAATGTACTATTTACATTAAAAAAAGCTGTTTGATGTACTTTCTTCATTAAACCTGAGCGCGCGAATCTGACAATAGGTAACGCACCGTCAGTTGTCGACAATGTTCAAAATGTGCTGGGTTTTCTCGAAATAAAATCTCAACAGCGCGATCGCGCTGCTTGGGACACAAACATATGTAGGATAAATTATTAATAATGCATTTTGACCTTTAAAGTATTCAACTATATATAGTATATCGTATTCAACTATACAGTAGTATAGACATTCGTTTAAACGCAATATCATTTTTGAAGTAATCGTAAAAATGTAAAATTTTGTAATATTAAAAATTTAAATTATTTATTGTACTTTCATTATTATATACGTTCTACTGATTTTCAAAAAAAAATTTCATTAAAGCCAAAAAAATAAAAGATATGAATTTTATGGGGACATTCCTTTAAACGCAGTTAATCTGCTTTATTGTACTACAAGGAATAAATGTCCGAATAGCCCATTTTTAATATTTTAATATTTTGTATTTCCTTCCTTATTCATAATAACGGAGAAGATTCTGTTATGCATTAATCAATCATATTTTTCAGCAGCAAAGGTTCTATGTCCTCCCAACTCCGATTGATGCACACTTTTAATTCCGCCACGCTCTCAAACTGACGTCCGTTGGTATATATTTTGCCAGCAAGAACACTCCACAAATCCTTAATAGGATTTAGATCCGGTGAGCATGCTGGCCAGTTTAGAAGTGGAATTTCTTTTCGTTGAAACCACTCTCTCGAAACTTTTGACACGTGGATCGCCGCGTTATTGAAATATCCAATTTTGTTTCGAGTCATCATAAAAACTGATTAGAACATCTTCTAAAAGATCAATATAATTGTTGGAATTCAACCGTGTGGAAATAAAAAATATTGGTAGTTTGCCGCTATAAGTAAAGGTGCTCCACACCATAACGCTTCCACCTCTAAAATTCCTTTTTGATCTTTTCACTTTAGAATTTTTCAAATCGTGCCAATAACAGCTATAGCAGTCAGGACCGTCCAAATTGAATTTCTTCTCATCTGAAAAAATTGCGTTTCGCCATTTGTCTTTCCAGGTCACATAATTCTTTGCGAAAGTCAATCTAGCCTCTTTGTGCACCTTTGTTAGTTTCGGAAATTCCTTGATTTTTTGCCAGCGAATGCTTGGTAAGTTATGCAAAATTCTTGCTACATGTATTTTGCTTATAGACAGATTCAATTCGTCTTTAATCTATCTCGCAATAAGCCTGTATTTCGTTGCCATCATTCGAATTTGTCCTTTTTGGCGTACAGTAAGCTTGGTGTTGCTCGAGTTTTCCTTTTGAGTTCATATTTTTCTCCTTTTTTGAGTAAATTCCGAATCACTGTTTCTGATCTTCCAATTTTTTGCAATTTGCTGATTCGAATCACCCTGCATCTTGAAACAGTTGACCATCAAAATTTCAGAATCACTCAGTCGTTTTGCTTTACCCATTTCTAAGAAAAAATACTTACATTTAAAATCTACGCACAACTCTATTATACTAAGTTACTGCGTCTACAACAATAAAAATTCAAAAAATTCCTTTTTAAAAATTTAAAATTAATTTCTTTTTCTTCGATGCGTTTAAACAAATGTCTCATACCAAACTGACTAAATCTACAAAAATATGTTTTTTTAATTCTCTACTCATTCAAATTGTATTACGTGGAATTTCAGCTTTAAATATTTATGAAATTCATGTTGAAATTTTATTTGTATGGTTTTCATTTTTCAAATTTCACTATTTTATATTATATATTTTGTAAAAAAATTGTATATAAAAATATTATTAATAAAACAAATAGTTTTTAAATTTTCCTTTATGTGAAATTATTTTAATTCGATATTATATATCGATATTATATCGATTTCGATATTCAAGATATTATCGTCAGTAATTTACTAAATACAATATGAACAAAAATTTCAAATATTTCCGTTATGGAAAAACATTTTCTACTCTGCTAACGTTGTTTTCAAAATATTATTTTGTATGTACTAGTAATTTTATGAATATTAAATTAACGAATATTATGCAAAATGAGGTCATATAATTTATTAGTATAAGTAGTTGTATTAATTTTGTTATTAAGTAAATTTTGATTATTCTGATTTTTATAAATTTCAAATTCCTCTATACGGTCTAACATGTTGCTTTGCTTCATTTTGTAAAGTACTTCCAAATTGTTATTATAACTTCCGTGATTATGTAAAGTCTGATTAATATGTTGGGCAAATTTTGATTCAGTATTCATTTTTCCAATGTCTTTAAAATGTTCTTTGAAACGTATGTTGAATGCATGCTTCTGGTTGCAATTAAAGATATTTAAATTTAAAAAATGTATGCTTTTTATTATGTTCAATTTCCGACATGAATTTAATTTTTTAATTAATATTATTAATATAGTTTAATAATAGGTCTAATTGCCTATTAGTTCCTGCAAATAATATTAAAATATCA
Source organism: Nephrotoma appendiculata (assembly GCA_947310385.1). Lineage (NCBI taxonomy): Eukaryota > Metazoa > Arthropoda > Insecta > Diptera > Tipulidae > Nephrotoma > Nephrotoma appendiculata. The sequence goes on from OX371224.1 coordinate 249,728,152, forward strand.
TCTACATAACGGTGCCAATATGTTATGTTCCTATATAAATTATTTTTACTGTTAAAAATTTCTTTATTTTCGATGTAATTTAAATAAATATTAGCCAAAGTTCGAAAAAGTGTGCTGCCCATAGGGAGTCCATCAGTTTTATTATAAAATTTGTTACTGTATGTGAAATAATTTATATACTAAATTATATAAGTGTCAAAATTAAAAATAGTTCTAAAGCTGCAATTTTAACAAAAATAAAGGCTGCAAAATTTTGGCTATCTAAAGAAATAAAATTATTATATTCTAAAATTAATATGTTAACAACGAAAATTTAAAATATATATCTTCAAATGACCAGTGAATACCATTACATTGAATTAATTAAAATATTAGAATACATATATTGAATGTAAAGTGGAGAAAAAAAAACTAAGATGGAAAAAGAGAAGAATAAACAAAAAATTAAATGTTTTGAATCAACGAAGAATTTTAACCAAATAATATGGTACCTATAATTACATAAATTTTACAACAGAGTGGAAAATCATACCAACATCTCATTTAATAACAATGAAATTGATTTGTTAGAAAAAGGATTAAAATATAGTTTAACACCTCATAACGACATAAAATACACTAATTCACATTTAATGGAAATGGAAAATTCCATAATTAAAACTAATAAAGAACACCAAAATGATATTAGGACAAGAATTATAGACAAAATGAGAAATATTAACCTAGACATTATTAGTAGAAGTGAAAATAAAATATTACGTGATATATGAGATAAAGTGTCTTAAAATAATGCAATTATCACAAAACCAGACAAAGGCAGTACAATTGTAATAATGGACAAAAATGAATACGATATGAAGATACATGATTATATTACTACAAATAACATTCTAGAATTAAATGTAGATCCAACTGAAATATACAACAATAATATTAAAAAACTAATCAATAAATCAACTCATTTAATGAATAGCCAAAACATCCGATGCTCTAAAATGATCAAACCTACAGCACAAATTATCATAGGTATGCCAAAAATACATAAAAACAATATTCCCATACGACCTCTTATAAATTTTACTACTGCACCATCTAATAAAATTGCTAAATGGTTAAATACGTGGAATAACATCCATGTTAGAGTGGAAATCGATAATAAATAATATTGAACTAATAAATAAAATAGAAAATATTAATATGCCATCTAATTCAAAATTAGTATAATTTGATATTGTAAAGATTGTTAAAGAAATACTTATAAGAGACAATGTTAATATATAAATATCGTAGTTGAGCTTACAAAATTATTAGAAGAAATCACAAATTAAAATTTTTTCACATACAGTAACAATTTTTATGATCAAACTGATGGACTTCCGATGGGCTTCCTTTCCGGAACTTTGGCAAATATTTATTTAAATTATATCGAAAATAAAGAAATTTTGAACAGTAAAAATAATTTATATAGGAATATAACATATTGGCACCGTTATGTAGATGATATTTTAACATCATTTACAGGAACTAATAGGCAATTAGACCTATTATTAAACTATATTAATAATATTAATCAAAAAATTAAATTCACGTCGGAAATTGAACATAATAAAACCATAAATTTTTTAGATTTAAATATCTTTAATTGCAGCCTGAAGCATGCATTCAAAATTTTCCGTAAGCCAACACAAACTGACCATACTATAGATATTAAATCTATTCATCCATGGCAACATAAATTAGCTGCTTATAATCACCTAATACATAGACTGAACACTATACCGATGTCAAATGAAGATTACTTAGAAGAGCTCCGAACTATAAAATATATAGCAAGTCAAAATGGATATAAACCTGAAATAATAGAAAGAATGAACATATCAACAAAACGGAATATCGACAACATACTACACTTACTTTTAATGGTGAAAACTTAGCACAAAAATATATAAGTGTAGAATATAATCCAGCTACAAGTCATCATATTCATAAAATTTTGAAAAATTTTGGTTATAAAACTGCATATAAAACAAAACACAAATTATCTCATTTAATTAAACCGAAAAATAATATAAATTTAGAAACAGGAGTTTATAAATTAATATGTTCGGATTGTCCATCATTTTATATAGGACAAACTAGGCGTTTATTCAACATACGTTTTTAAAGAACATGTTAAAGACATTGGAAAAATGAATACTGAATCAAAATATGCCCAATATATTAATCAGACTTTACATAATCACGGAAATTTTAATAACAATTTGGAAGTTACTTGGTTACTTTACAAAATGAAGAAAAGCAACATGTTAGACCGCATAGAGGATTACGCTAGTCGAGTCGATTGTCGTTTCAAGTGACACTAACAATTTGCTATTTGTATGGAAAATTAGCCAGTTGCTATGACAATAAGTGGCTTGAGACGAAATAAACAATTCAAAACTGTCATTTCGAGTCGTGTGAAATTTTGAAGAGACTAGAAAAAACATAAAATACGCCAATTGTCGTTTGAAGTGACTACGATAATAAACATATTAGATATGTTGGCAAGGCAGGCGACTATGGTTTCATATTAAAAGAGTCACTTGAAACGACAAACGACACGACTAGCGTAATCGGGGTGTTAGAGCATGAAATGCCAAATTATTGTGACGTAATATTTTTATACAAAAATGTTGAATTTGCTGTGTGAATGTATTAAATATTTGACAGATAAAAATGAATCGCCGTAAGTTCATAAGTTGTAAGAGTTTAACCTTTATATGACTGAATAAAAAAACACCTTAGCAGACTGGAATGGGTACAATTGTACCCAAATATAAATTAACAGAGAATTTGACTAAATTATTATTTTTAAAAATGTTGAACAAAGAGAAAAACAATTATATTTCTCCACAAGCAAATCGACAAGAAAAAGGAATACAAAATATTAAAAATAACGGAAAAAATAGTTATAAAACATAGACACACTATAATTTTTATAGTTTATGTTTGATTAATAAGTTTTATACTGTAGAAATTTAACAACAACATTTTTTTCAAATTTCTAATTGTGTACGATTAAATATTGATTATCATGTCTAGTATCGCATTTGTTTAGATTAGATTTTTCGCCTCTTATTCGAGCATCAATGCCTCGTGATCGCTTTAAGATGTTGCAACGATTCATCCATTTCGACAATGAAAATACTCGTGCTGATCGTGTAAAATGTGATAAGGCTGCTCCAATACGAGACCTATGGATTATGCTCAATAATAATTTACAGAAAGGTTACAAACCTTTTGAATTCATTACTGTGGACGAGCAATTGTTTCCATATAGAAGGCACACAAAATTCACCCAGTATATACCATCAAAGCCAGCCAAGTATGGCATCAAAGTATTCTGGGCTTGTGATGCTTCAAATGCATATTCTCTAAAAGGGGAAATTTATACTGGAAAGCCTCCAGATGGTGTACGCCAAACAAACGTCAAAAACATATTGTTCTAGATCTCGTAGCTGGGTACAAAGGATCAGGTAGAAATATAACTACTGATAATTTCTTTACCTCATTGGAATTGGCTCGTGCACTAAAGTCATGGAACATGACCTTAGTTTGGACTGTTCGAAAAAACAAAGCAATTTTGCCTCCGAACATGAAACCATCCAAAGACAGAAAAATATTTTCTACTAACTTCGGATTCAACAGTAATGCAACGGTGTGTTCTTATGTATCGAATAGAAATAAATCAGTTATACTTTTATCGACAATGCACATGACTAATGATCTGTAACTGCGAAGCCTGAAATTAACAACTACTACAATAAAACGAAAGGTGGAGTAGACATAGCTGATAAAATGTTGATGGCATACACAGTAAAGCGGAGAACTAATCGCTGGCCACTTGCAATGTTTTATAACATGATCGACGTTGCGGCCTTAGCATCGTATGTTGTTTAAATGGAACATAATCAACATTTCAAGAAAACAGATCGAAGTAGACAATTTTTGAAGGATCTTTCGCGAAAAATGTGCATGCTTTCAGTGGAAACACGGTCTATCTCATCTCATGTAATTGGAAATCGTTTCACACGGAATGCAATAGAATTAGTTCTGGGACGCACTGTTTCTCTCCAACCAGTAGCACCAACAGAAAACAGTACCAACAGTCTATCCAGTTCTAAACCGGCTGCTGTCGTAGGACGATGTTTCATTTGCTCTGAGGGAAATCGAAAAGATCGAAAGACTCGAAAAAGCTGTTTTAACTGTGGAAAATCTGTTTGCGTTGAGCATTCTGTGAATATACCAACATGTAGTAGATGCAATTGAATATATATTATTTCTTACATCTTTTGTTTTAATTTTTCATGCAAAACAATATGGGTACAAATGTAACCAGTCCAGTATGCTAAGGGTGTAAAAATTTTAGGGCATATTTAAACGAGGAAAACGTGGACATTTTTTGGCCAATTTTTTAATTTAATTGAGAGTTTCAACAGTTTAAAGATGTCAGAGGATTTTAGCAACCTACGTAAACTGTATCATAAAAAAATTTAGAGTCAAATATGCATTTGGGTACAATTGTACCCATTCAGTCACATAAAGGTTAAATAGTATAATCTATACATATAAAAATGGTGCAACAAATGTATGTGCGCGCATCAGTTGAGAACGGCTGAACCGATTTGGCTCAATCTTTTCTGTTGTGTTCGCAATTACCAGGAGATAGTTCTTACGAATGAAATTTTTAAAAAAATCCACCGGAAAAGTCAGGAAACCCGAAAAATCGAATAAAAACCCATTTTCATATGAATTTTGTGTGTATATTATATATGAGACAGGTGGTGTAGTGGTTAAAGCTTCGGCGCTTGGATTGGGAGGTTCTGAATTCGATTCCCACCGAAGGCTACATCCAAAATGCTACTTTGTTTTTATCCAATCTATTTATTTTATCTATTTATTTTCTCTATCTATTTATCTAAATAAAAATCAATTGCCGTGCGTTAGTCTCGCAAAAATTCGAAAACGACACGATCAATTTGAATGATTCATTTTGTGCATTGTCCATCTAAATACAGTGGGGCTTAGAAAAAAAGAAAATTCGGAAAAACTCAAAGGAAAATCTGTAAACACGAAAAAAATCGAAACCAAATGGAAAACCGAGAAATCAAAAAAAAAAAATCGGAAAATCGTAGAGGAATTTTGTATGGAAATACACTTAACACCACCGATGAAAATTGTATTTTGACAATGATCATTCATTTAAATAGCCACTTTGGATTATCAATAGATGGCGTTGGTTGCGAACTACTATAAATATAAGTTGTGTAGAATTTTGGCAATCTTATCTTCTATATATATAAAAACAAGTGCATTCAGTTCCCCGTTCTTGGCGTCCGCTATGACGATTAACAAATTACAAAGTCAATTTGCAAAAAACAACTAAATTTTCGATAGTTGCCCTTTGAATCGACCTTTTACTCACTTTTCAATACATTAACTATGCCGCCTTTATGGTTGCGTTTGTTCGCTCATTCTGACAATTTTTTCCACCAATCATATTGCTCAAAATTGACGATTCTGGATTTTTGTTCAAACGATGATTGGTCGAAGAAATGACCGAACGAACGAACGCAACCATAAACCTACCTCTAGTGTTGAGTTCGATGAAAAAGTTAATGGAATGGCCACTCAATCGTCTAACTCAAACGTCTATTGAGAATTGAGTTGAGTTGTTTGATTTTTCTCTCATTAAAATAAATTTTTGTGAAGGTCAAAAGTGTTTGCTCGGACGAAGTAATTTGGGGCGAAACAAAGTTCGCCGGGTCAGCTAGTTAAATATATTTTCTCTGTAGCTTTACAGTTAAATCAATAATTCACAAAATGTTAAGCTATTTTATTCATAATATGCGGCACATTATTAAACCTACATTGTATAACTTGAGGAAATTGGAACTAGATTTTGCGCAAGATCAACAACAGCAATTTTTTGGAATGGTATTGGTTTAATAAATGAATGTCATATAAGGATTAAGTGTCCAGTCAATAAGCATGATGAATACCTCAATTATAAAAGCTTTTACTCCATCCGGTGCCAAGCCGTAGTAAACAGCAACAATTTATTTAACGACGTGTTCATCGGATTTTAAGGATCAGTATACATGATACAAGGGTTTTCAAAAACAGCCCTTTGTATCAAGATGGTACTTATACAAATGACAAATGGTACTTGCTAGGTGATAGTGGGTGTCCATGTCAGCTGAGCGCCATACCACTGATTACACCATTTAAAAATATGTGGGGAAACAAAAAATATATAATACGGCACATAGCAGGGCTCACAATTTTGAAAAATGTGCGTTTAGCATTTTAAAATGTAGGTGGTGAAATATTTTCTTTAATGCTCTGGAGTTGAAGGTTGAAAATTGCATCAAAGCCATATTTGCTGCTTGTGTGCTACACAACATTTGTGTATCTGTAGGAGATATCGTTCCATCACCCGAAGTAGACGATTCAAACTTTGAATCTGATGAAACAAACATTTCGTATTTGAGAGATTCTTCCGGAGCAATTGCTTTTCATAACACTCTTTTGAATCAATTATAATAAATAAAGTATAATAATTTCAAAAATAAAAACAATCCATTTATTTCATCCTTATTTCAAGTATTTTATTGTTGTTACGGCTACTACTCACATTATTTACTATCAAAAAACTGGGATTATGTTTTTTAACATCCTGTCAAAATTTATAGACGGTCTAGAGTTCGTAAAACATTTTTGTGGTGAATAAAAAATAATTTTTAATTTTCCTGTCAAAATTTTAATTTTTAACAGGGTTTTTAATACATCCACTAACAGCCTAAATAACAAAATGACATACAATGGTTTTCGAAAAATACTAAAATGATTTGCTCTATCACAGTCTTAAAACCAAAACTAAATACAACAACAATATACAGGGTTATCCAATTCGAGGTTGATAAAGTAAACTTAAAAAAAACACACAAAATATTCGGAATGTATTGTAATTTTTATTTCATTTTACAGATTGATCCTTGCCATTTTTAGTTAAACAAGATATCATTGAAATGTCCTCCACGGGACTTCTTACAGGCCTTGATTCTTTTGAGGTAATTTTCAATGACTTTTCGGCACATTTCGGGCGGTATCTCGGCCATTACCTTACGAATATTAGTTTTCAATTCGTCAAGAGTTTGAGGATTTTTTGCGTAAACACAATCTTTCGCGTAGCCTCACAAAAAGAAATCCAAAGGCGTTAAATCACAGGATCTTGGAGGCCAATTGACATCAGCCAATCGCGAAATCAAACGTCCAGGAAATTTCTCTTGCAAAAGATCTCGATTTGCTCGTGTTACGTGACTGGTTGCTCCATCCTGCTGGAACCACATATCGTCAAGATCATAATCTTCGATTTTCGTAAAAAAATAATCGGTTAACATGCGGCCATAGCGCTCAGAATTGACGGTAACGGTTCGTCCATGGTTGTTCTAAAAAAATACGGCCCAATCACACCACCAGACCACAATGCGCACCAAACAGTGACTTTTTCCGGGTGTAATGGCTTCTCTACAATCAATTGTGGATTTTCTGAGCCCCAAATTCTACAGTTTTGCTTATTAACGTATCCACCAAGCGAAAAATGAGCTTCATCACTGAAGAAAATTTTGTTCGAAAAATCAGCATCGACGGCCTGTTTTTCCAACACCCAATTTGCGTATGTTCTTCGTTGTCCATGGTCAGCAGGCTTTAGCTCTTGTGTCAAATGGACTTTATACGGATGAAGATGCAAATCCAGATGCGAAATGCGCCATAATGAGCCATAAGATAGGCCGTTTATTAATAAATCATTGGACTATTCATAAATTTCACTTATTTAGTATACCTTATTTAATTATTTTTCAGCGTCACTTAATTTTTTTTTTATATTTAGTAAATTTGTAATTAACGTTTTACGCATAAAAACAGACTAATCGACAAAGACAAAACTAAGCAATAATTGATTATGTTCTTAAATGAGAAAATTGTTTATGATGGCAGTCTCACCTATAAATATAGGTATATATATACCTTCACGGCATTTGGGATCGTTGAGTATGCCGAACCGACATTATTAATTGGCATGAACACCAATATTGCATCGGGACTACGTCTAAGTCATTTATGTCTTATCCAAAATAAAAATTTATTCGACGTATCCTATATCCATGGGAAACTTACCTATAAATTATAAATATATCACAGAAATTATTATTTTGAACCGTTAAAATAACTTCAAACATAGGGGAACTTCCAATATATCTTTGTTATCCATACTTTGTAGGCGTGGAGCCATACGCTTTTTTTCTCAGTCGTAGCCAGGTTCCAGAGCTGCTGGAAGGGACCTACTTTAGTGTTGAACGAGGCGTACCGGGTGGGTGGAACATACTGGGGGAGAAGCCCATCGCAGTTTCTATATGCTGTAACCAAAATTTGTACTAACTGAACAAAGTGTTGCTTCACGTTGATGTTGTGTCTCTTGACGCTGGGTTTGATTACATCCAAATTTTATTAGTAAGTATAGTTGCCAGAGATACAATTTGTTTGCAATAAAATTTGATTATTTGAAAAAAATTAAGGCCGTTCCAAATTTTAACTACAAGTGATATCATTAGAGAAACACATATGTTAAAATATACAAAAAATCGGGGTTTCGGAAGCATTGGATCTTTATGAAACTCATCCAGTTTTAAGACATTATGCCATATCTAAAAAATATTCGTTCCAATCCGTTACTTTTATAGAAAGGGTTGTAGAAGCGATCAAGTACAAATAGAATGTAATTTTTTTGCATTTAAGTATTTAATAATTTTTTATACTATTTCAATTTGTACGTCTATTTTCACAATTTCTTAATCTCTTAATTTCTTAAATTTCTAAATATTTTGAATATTTTGACTAAAGCAGTTTTCTTAGAAAAGATTTTGACAAACCAAATACGCCTCATTTTGGTTAGTAATGGATAGTAAACCGGAAATAGTTTTGAAATTATTTTTGGTAGTAATTCTTTTATTGCTAAAAAATTAAACAATAAATGTAATTGTTTCAGAAAACCACGTAAATTCGAAAATACCGTCTAAATCGAAAATGCGATTCTCTTCAAAAACCGTGTAATTTTCGATTTACACGAAATACACAATACAATAAAATTCTTAAATTATCGTTTGGTTTTTAATAATGGATTTTTTTTAACATAAAATATATAGAATAAATTAGAAATAATATGTCATTACTAGTTTCGCTAGTCACAAAATGTGATTAATGTAAAAAATGTAAAAATTACTCCAGCCTGCTTTCACACTTCCTAAACTAAAAAAATATAAGAATCATTCTTTAATGGTTTTTGTCGGTTCAATAACTAGCAATTCGTTCCTAACTCGCTCCTAGCAGTACATCCTCGAGTTGGCTGAGTAGGCGTTAAGTAAGGACGTAAAAAGCATAACCGCAAAAAGAGGAGGGTGAGCCTTGAGCCCCCAAAAAAAATGCATTATAAATAAATCGTGGTTTTTTAATCGACATTATTTACATTAATTACATTATTTACAACGTTTACCATATCAAACCATTCTATTTTGTTACATGTAAAATAACGGTACTTCTTGCTTGGATTTGGCCGTGAAATCAACCATTCAATCAATAAATCAATTTTTCATAGTCTTTTTCACTCAAACGTAAGTTGAAAGCCAAAGCAACCAACATTATCAAACATACAGTGTTAACACGCAACACACATTTATTTTTTGTTTTCCTTAAATATTAAAATTTTAAAATGAAAATTATAGTAAACATTTTCTTGATACCAAGCGAGACGGAAATGAAGGAAAAACTATATAATCGCTATTCATAAAAAAGAAACATACTGTTTAGGACAATTTTGTGAACTAGAAAAATTTAAAAAATGTAATAAATTTTTTTTGCAGAACGGAAAAATGTTTTAGATAAAAAATGTCCGTTGTTCTTGTTACGAATTTTATTCGCGCAATGCGGTACAATTTTGGAATATTAACTAAAAAAATATACATAAATATGCTCAAGATAAAAGAGTTGACGATGTAAAATGATAACAAAATTTTTGTTTTTCTTCAATTTTGTTTTTGTTTTCATAAAATATATGTTGTGTACGTTCGAGGGGATAAAAGATAACGTGCGATGTATATTTTTGTATATACGAACGACGAGTATAAGATAAAAATGGGAATGTTGAAAAGCTTTTGATGTTTTGTACATTACACACAATAATGATTCTAATTTAATCAGAATTCTAATAAGTTTAATCGAATTGGGATTTAAATAGTGTTTCAAGTTAACAATAGATGGCATATAAATTGAATCCTATATATATTTACAATTTGGCATTGTATTATGCGTTTTAGTTGAAGGTTGAATGAAAATAATTTTCATTGATCGATTCGTTCAATTTATAACTATATAGGTATATAGATTCAATTTTAAGCTGCTGTAAACAAAAACAAAAAATCGGGAGCTAAACAAAAATTTCATTTCAAAGGATTACGTTTTTACCTAGCTATTCGCCATTTTTTATTATTTTGTTTGTTGGGTGAATTTTGTTGTTTTTCTTTCGTTCGTTTATTTTAGAAAATGGAAAATATTTTATGAGATAAAGTGGAAAAAAAATTGAATTGGTTTTTATCAGTTTTTTTTGGCTGTATATAGTCTTTTGAATTTATTATAAGTTTTTTGTTGTTGTTTTTGAACCATATCGCTTTTTTGAACCTTTGAATTATATTGAAGGGTATTTTTATTTTTATTTTTTCAGATATACATTTTTGCTCTTGTTATTTACCAGAATGGATATTACAGGTAGGATAATATTATGATTTTTTGTTGGGTAAATTGTTTTGAATTTATATATGTATGTATATAGGGTATGTAATTGAAGCAGGAATATTTTATAATACGTGCGGGTTGACTTAAGAATTACTTTAGTGTGCTCTCATTTTGTGTAAGTCAACCATAATCCCAATGTTTTTGTTAAACAAAAATATTATCCGTTACATATATAATTGAATTTTATATGTTCTTGACATGAATATAAAACCAAGGACTTTCTTTTATATATACATAAGTCACTAGTAAAAGGGGTAAATTATGTTGAGTAACGGGTTCCCAAATATTTTACGAGCATTTTAAATTTATGCAACAACCTTGACAACAAAATATGATCTATTTTCGATTTTTTCTCCAGATACTTTTACCATACTAAAATTAGTCGTAAACTAATTTTTGCGTATAAATTAATCAGGAATATAGCTAAGACGATCAAAATTAGTCACGTTTTTCTGATTCGGTTTTATTATCGTTACAAAACAACGATTTGTTTATAGTACGCTCTTTTACTTCAGTTGATCTGATCGTCATCCATTAAAGTTAAAGGTGTCGTTATTTTAGAAATACGATCGGGCATTAAATTTTTTTTATTATTGTCTTAATTGTCTTACTATACTAAATACATTTTTTTAATTGTGCGCTATCGCTATGATTTCGTTTAGTCGTTTATAAACGAAATAGTATTTGCGGTTTCTTTAGTGATCAACGTCTTGTAAAAAAAATGAAAAAAGTTTTAACCATCAGCTGAAAAATGTGTGCGCGTTATGATTTTGTGTGATCAATAAAATACTATAGTTGATGGTTATCGGTAATCATTATCATATGTTTTTCGAATAATATTATACTATTTATTGTTATGATGGTGGCCAAGGTTATTAATATTTATTTGTGTGTGTATGTGTGAAATATTCTGTGTTGTTTGTATAATAGTATGTGTTTATATATAAGGTGTGACTTAGTTTCGAAAACGATCATTTTGGATTTATTAACCAATTGGTAATGTAAATCATTTTTCATGTATGTATATGCTAATTATAATGATAAAAACTAAATTAACACTCCCAAAGTTTCGAATGCAAATGTTTTCAATTATATATTTCGATTATGGTACAAAAATTCCGATATATATCTACAACGATTATTTTTCTAAAAATATATATAGATTTCGTGACACGTAGCGGTATATATATACCCACATTTCGCTTTTTGCTATTTATACACACATTTTACACGATATCTTTTCGTCATGATATCTTTCATTTTTCAGTTGTAACTAGGCCTTGCTTCTCGTGTGTTTTAATTTAAATTGGAACATAAATTTGCATAATTCTTTAAAAACTGACAATGTATGTGATAGAGACTTTATTTTTGTCGTTAGCAACAGAGAAATACGGTGCATTCTCTTGAGTGAGAATGCGTGTTAATTTTTTCTTAAACCATTCCTTTATAGAAATGTGAAATTTTTTCTAAAACTAAAAATATTTAATATTTAAGTACTGGTGAATTGTTACGGTTAAAGTCTAAAATTAGCGAATGTCCCAATTTACTAGGAAATGCGCAAATTTACCAAAATGATGGTTAAATGGGAAGACATAACTAAAAATATTTAATAATGCTAACTTATCTCGATACGTGTTCATACCTTCTTCCCCTTTCATTCACCATCAAAGAGGCTCTAGAGTTACCGAGAGCAACTTTCAAGTTTTAGTATTGTTCTGCCTTGTTTTTGTTGTAAGATGTACAAAATCATGATTGGATTTGCAAAAATTATATTAACCGTTTACCAAAATAACTGATGGTCTACTACTATATAACGCTGTGCTGCATACCAGAAGCAGTTTTACTTTGATTCCTGAAGGTAACCAAAAATAGAACAAGTAAAAAGTGAAATTAATTAAATCAATGTCAAAATAATTAAATCAATGTTGACAAAAATTGCCCTATTTTTGAGCGATATGTTTTCAAATCATTTACGAGATCATTTAAATATATCTCTCTTCTATAAAAATAGAAATTTATTCAAAATTGTTTCTTATAAAAATTTCAATAGAATTGAAATAGTTAAGTTTAATCAAACTACAAGTTGATAAAAATTATTTTATAACAAACATTAAGAGACTATTAAATTTACAAAAACTTTAAAAATTTAATAAATGCTTGTAACCTGATGTGATGAAAGTTTTGTGTGTCATTTAAAACGTAACAAAACAGAATTAAAGCGGAGTTCAAAACTCCTATGTAGAATTATGATCTTCTGTAAATATTTCACCATCAACAGAATAAGCATATTTCCCGGTTATATAATTTTATTTAATTAAAATACAATTTAAAAGGTTTGTTAAATATAATTATCGGTACTCCCATATATACTTGCACTCGCAATTGCACCGAAGTCTGACTATTGCCTAAAATATTATGGTTATTTTAATAAAAAAAATTTACTTGAATTTACTTAATTTTTTAAAATTTAAAATTATGTTTTGTGGAGCTAAAATTTCCGAAACGTTCATAAAATATTATTCTCTGGTGTTCGGTGGGAATAATATTTGAATTGGTACTATCCTAAAATTTAGTTAAACATTTTCGCAGTTTAAATATCAAACAATTGATGCAAAATTCCTAAATTCAAGGTTTAGAGGAGACCACGTCTATGAACCATATTTTGTGTTTCAAAATAAGAAATTACTGAAAACTACTTTTCATAATTATTAAATTCAATTATCGTAACGAGAAATAAAAATCAATCAAATCAATTCTTCTTTGACTTATGGCCGGTTGCACAGAAAAATCTTTTTTCGCAATCAGAAAAAATCAACTCAAACTTGATTAAATATATTTTATTCCGTGGAAATATTTACCTTGCCGTATAAATATTTTAATGGCCAATTTTGTTTGACTAATATGGAATAATATTTAATCAAGTTTGCATTGATTTTTTTCTGATTGCGAAAACAGATTTCAACATTTAACTAGCGCATAACTAACCAGCCGTTAGTAATTTTTTGTGCAACCGGCCATTAGTAACTTAGTATCTATAACAACTTTAATTCATTTTTACTTTTTTTTTGATTTATCTACATTTACATATTTATTTACTTATTGTGAAACACAAATATAACACAAACTATTAACATATAAATTTTGCCACTAACATTTCTTTGCTACTGAGTTCCTTGCTTGTGTTCATATATTTCTTCCAAATTTTCAGTTTTTGCGGTAACGCTTTAATGTTACTGATTTCTTGATCCAAAATATACCATATATGTTTAAAAACTTAAATATTTAAACATATACCGCACCGTTCAAGAATTGCTTAATTTAAGGTGCATTTAAAAGTGCAGGTTCCAATTTAAAAAAAGTAACTTTCATCAATATCTCCAAAACTAATGAATTTCAACATTCATTAGGAACGGAACCCAGTAGGAATCCAAAACAAATATTTGAAAAGGTAAGGATAAGGAAATAGCATTTTATTGATAATAAGCGGTGCGACTAAATTCTAAAAATTCACCCCAATGGCCCACACTTCCCCTTCTTTTCTCAAATGTATATTTCTGAAAACTGTTGATTTTTGATGGCTCTAAATTCAAAAAAATTGATTTTATTTATTTTAAATATTAGCTCTAAAAAAGAATTTTCGTTATACGCTCTCTGAAAAAATAAATTTTGAAACAGCATGACTTTTTCAATCAAAGATAGCTCGTGAATTCGAGTGACGTTTCTCTATATTTCAAATGCATCTTTGAGGATATTTTTTATCATGTTTTCTGATATCTTAAATTTAACCAAATAATATGCCGTAGTATACAATATTTAATATGTTATTTTTCCTCCACCTAGTTCATGAAGATTTCAATGCCATCTTGCCATATCTAAAACATTTTTCACATCTAATGTAACAATTCAGGCGCATATCTTTTTGTCTTTCGTCATGTACTACCGTTGCTTAAATTTTGCGTTATTTATTTGACGAAGCTAATATCATTAATTGTTGAGAATCCCTAACTTAAGCCATATTAATTATTAATCTACAACAATTAATCTGCCAGCAATCGACGCTCTAATAAATGTCACGTCCGGACGAACATACGTAAGGTCTGCATACGATGATGGTTCGTTATAGATGGTCGTTTACCTTTTGGTAACAGCAGTAATCATTTATTGATTCACACTAGGGAATTACCTAAGCTGGATACGAGCAGGTAACAATCAGCTCACGTATTTGGCGCATTGCTAAATTGAGTGCTGAATTCGGGATAATTAAGGCCCGAATACCTTATTTTTGCGAACTTTTTTTGTCTCCTCGTTTGTTTGATACACTTCTTTGCCATTCAGTTGTATAACTACATTAAATTCCTCTGCGAGAAGTAAACTTTAAAATTTTAAATTCCTCCAATAATGCCTTCGAATGAGCATAGCAACTCTATTTAAAAGTGCCGTCGAATTTACTCGTATGGGCTTTCTCAAGATGGTGTTTCAGAATACCCTAAGATCACAAGTCAAAATTCGGTTTCCGCATTCTAATTTTCTCTGTTCTTATGTCGTTTCCCAATAATTAAGATTTAGCTGTAGCAAAATCTTAATCATTTTTGATCCTTATAACTCCTTCTGATATTTTGGTCATTAAAATTTACCATATTCTAGTTAAAAATATAATCTAAGGTGGTTAACTGGTGGTAAGAACGTCTCCCGTATCTATACGGGAGAGATAGTTATGAACCATATAATATTTACATTTAAAAGTAATTTTGTCATCTTATCCTGGGAAGGCTGATGGAATTTAACTCCGTTCCACGGTATGCTACCATTTTCATAATGTCAATACATTTTTCTAATTGAATGTGTTAGCCGCAATTAAACATTTCCTTTAATTGTTTTATGTATGGGTTTCTCATTTTTTCCAAGACAGGTTAGTCCAAGGATCAGATTAGCCTATAGCACAGTGTTCGCACCATGGGACATTCATTTCCGCAATTAATAATCCAGTATTTAGGGTATCTCTTACGCCTTTGAGCAATGGTATTCGCTTTTTTACTGAATGTTGTCCCCCTTGTTTTCAACTGGCTCTGACATTCGAGTTGTTGCAAATCATTTTGATGAGTACTCGTATCTCTTCTATAATGTTTTCTATTTTAACCACACTTAAATTTTTAATAACACTTACTGAAATATTTTTCTTTGTAGCTTTTTCAGTTTCTGTTTGTTGCTCATAATCCGTAGGAGAAATAAATAATCACTCCTTTTTTAGTTAAAACAAAATTTTATGTGATATTTCATAAGGCCATCTCGCCGAACTATTTTGGCACTCGAGCAATTGATCTCTGCCTGCCTCGCTCCATCACACGTTTCAGAACGTTTAAGAAATCAATTTTGTAAATTTGATGTGTAGTAATTGTTTAATGTTCCAGTGATCTAATGTGATATTTGACATGATTTGATATGATTTGACACGATTAGATATAAATTGATATGATTTGATAAAATTTGATGTTATTTGGTATGATTTGAAATTATTTGATATTATTTCATATGATTTGATATGATTTGATATGATATGTTTTCCTTTTCATATTATTTGAAACGATTTGATAGATTTGATATTATTTGATATGAGTTTATATGATTTGATACGATTTGATGATATTTGATATGACCTGATATGATTTTATATGATTTGATATGATTTGATATGATCCGACATGATTTGATATGATTTGATGTGATAATGTGATGATATGATTTGATATGATTTCGATATGATTTGATGTGATTTGATATGATTTGAAATGAATTGATATGATTTGATATGATTTGACATGATTTGTTATGATTTGATATGATTTAGTATGGTTTGATATGATTTGATATGATTTTACGATTTGATATGATTTAATATGATTTGATATATATATATATATATATATATATATTTGATATGATCTGATATGATTTGATATGGTTTAATATTATTTGAAATTATTTGATAGATTTGATATTATTTGATATGATTTTATATGATTTGATGATATTTGATATGATCTTATATGGTTTGATATGATTTGATATGATTTGTTACGATTTGATATGATTAGATTTGATTTGAGTTGATTTGATATGATTTGATATGATTTGATACGATTTGACTAAATATGATATAATTTGATATGCATTGAAAACTAAATTCAGGACAACTGCGGAAAGATATAAAGATAAATAAAATCATATAGATTTAGAAAACATAGAAAACATATAGAATGGCTACATAAGGTTTTTACAATTTTCTGTTTCAGTTTTGAAAAAATTCAGTTTTGTCAGATATCAATTATTATCACGAAGCGGCCGATGTGTAGTAATTGTTTAATGTTACAGTGCTCTTATGTGATATTTGACATGATTTGATAAGATTTGACGCGATTAGATATAATTTGATATGATTTGATAAAATGTGATATTATTTGATATGATTTGAAATTATTTGATATGATTTGATATGATCTGATATGATTTGATATGAATGGATAAGATAATGTGATGATATGATATGATGTGATTTGATACGATGTGATATGATCTGATATGATTTGATATAAAATGATATGATTTGATATGATTTGATATGATTTGTTACAATTTGATATGATTTGAGTTGATTTAATATGATTTGACATGATTTGATATGCTTTTATATGATTTGTTACGATTTGATATGATTTGATATGAATTGATTTTAATATGAAAACTAAACTCAATACAACTGCAAAAAGACATAAAGATAAATAAAATAAGTTTTCAAATTATTGCTGTTATTTCAAAATCGATTATACAAATTAATAAATTTAGTTTTAATTGTGCCAATATTATTATTTTGCTGTAAGTTGGATTAAATCAATAACGATAAAATATTATTTTATTTTAAAATTTTTGAGATATCAATTAAGCGGCTTAAAAATCATTGTCGTTTAAGTAAAACAGATATTTTGCGTCGGTTTAATATTTAAAGCATGCACATAAACAGGAGACGATGAGTTTATCAAACCATAAACTTTTGGGCCTCGCGTTATAGCATATACATATAATATAATATCAGTATTATCGAAAAACGATTAACAAAAACCAATTTACAAAATATAATTTTCGGAATATACGTGAAACATTCTTCAACAAACAACCTCTAAAAATTAAACGGACTTTCAAGGTCAAAACATATTTTTTATGATAAAAATATACGAAATATTTATCGCGCTATATTTATATCTATAGTTACATTGACAATAAACCATAAATTATGTCTAAGATACATGCAGAATACTTAATTCGCGCGGTGTATCCGACACCGAGTACAATGTTTTGATACTAAAAATAAAATGAACAAGAAAATCATTCCTACCACATACGGACCATTTGATTCCTAAGAAATTAATGAAGCTATTATAAAATAATAAAATTGTACAGTTGATAGAGTCGCATACGTCTGTGTCTCTATTTAAACGCCATTTAAAATCAGTTCCGATTCAATTATTGTTTTGATTACCCTCATCAAATTTTTTTATATATGGTAATTACTAATATGAGTAGCTTCTGATTGTGTAAACAAAATTAAATTCAGTAGAATTCAAGACTTGGCTAGGGTATCTTAATAAATAAATATATTATATATAGTGACTATGGCGATTGATTCACACTGTAAATTCAACCGTCTGAATTTTGTTGTTTTGTTTCTTGTGTAGTTTGATTTTTTTTACATCTTAAATAAAATATTTAAGGAACTTTGTGCATTCATTTCAAAGCAAAATTTTTATTTTGATTTTTGTTGATTTTATATGTTTTGTTCGAGTCTGATTGCAGAGACGTATACACAAACCAGACGTTTTGATGATGCATGAGGTACATCGAAATGGGTAAATTTATTTTTATATATTTAATTGGGCTAAATATTTAATAAATTATTATATCGCTGCCATTTTATTATATATTTGTCAATAAACGTACACTTAAAATCTATACACCTATACCTTAATTTAATCAGTAAAATATTTTAAATTGCTTTTCTCACCCTAATCTAAAATATTTTTCAGATTGAACCCAAAACTAATACTTGGCAAAGGTTGAATATACCTAATTTAATTTGTTTGATTTCAATAAATATTTTAATTGTATTTATTTTTGTTTTTATTCCCAATTAATATTTTTTGCTGTTTTTAACATATTCTCGTACTCGTCGTATACCTATATACATAAAAATATTTTCTAGTAGAATTTAATTGTGAGAACTACGATAATAAATATCAAATGTGAAATATTATTATAACGAAACGAACGGAACAAATGAATACTCGTATATACAAATTGGAAAATTAAAATAAATATTTATTTTCAAAATTTTTCGTTTTTGTATATATATTTTATGTTATGTTTATATTTGGAACTAAATTAATAATTATTTTGTTACAATAATGTTTATCTGTCAGTCAATAATATTTATGTGTTTTTTTTGTATTATTATTAGTATTTTCAATTTTCCTGACATCGTGTATGCTCTGCTTCTCATACCACACGTATATATATTTTATCATTTGGCAATGGTTTGAGTATACGATTTTCGAGGTTTTCCAAACTTTTCCATCTGTATATATAAACATTTATAGACTATAATGAAGTTTGTGCCGACGGAATTCAATTATATCTTTGTTGATAATTTTTATGACATTTTTAGATAATTTACGAGGGTTTCGACAAGTTTAAAATTTTCATTTTTAATTATTTGACCCATGAAATTAAAAAAAAAATAATAATTTTAAATTATTTTCAAAAATTAAAATTTTGTGAAAAAAATTTTATTATATGCTGCGGTTGGAAGGTGTGACGAAAGTTTATCAACAAAATATTAATCGATTTGAGAAGTTGTGTACATTTGTGCGGGCTTATCAACTGTATAATATTTGGTGTGTGTGGGTTGGGTTAACATTTAACTGTTAATCGTTTCAATATGCTGAGTTTATCGTAATTTATTTCGTCTTTGACACTTTCAGATTAAGTTTGATATTGGGTATGTAGAATGTTGGAAATATAATCATATAAATATAATTGAATTTTAAAATTTGAGTGGGTTAAATTTTCAATAATCATATACTCTTACAAATTTGTGTCTTATATCATTTCATTGAGTACTGTAAACTCACCTGGTTTTATATTTTGTACGAACTGCAAATTACATACATCATTATCTGTGGCCTCATATAATTTTAATGAAATTTTTAAGTGGAAACTTGGAGGGAATAAATTAAATATCAATTTCCACTCATTTAAAATTTAAATTTTATCAAAGATGATTAGAATCCTTCGTAAACTATAACTCTTTCTTAAAGTATTAATTTCATAATTCTCTTTGTTTCTCTGGGTCAACAGTCAAAAGAGTACAAAATATTCCGGTTTTAAAAACCGCAACAATAGAAAATTTTTATCACACTCGATTTAAACATAACTGATCTGCTTTTAACTTTTAAATCTAATACTCAGTAATAAAATGCGCTCGTTGATGAACCTGAAATGTTGAAGAGTTTATACAACAGCATAAGTTGATTTCATTTTGACAAAATCGTTTGAATTCGATCTAAGTAATAGCCTGGACAGACTGAGGATTCATTAAACAGGTCTAGCAAAATTCGGTCAAGTATACTCTAGGAAATAAAATTCAATTCAGTTCGACACACTACGATAAATTCAAAAATCTACTATCAAATTCTGGTTTTCCCGTAGGGCACTTGAATTAATTTTGCTTAACCAGTTTAACTAATCCGTACTGTCCAAGCTATAAGGGTGTTTTCCAATCACCGACTTATTACAGAGTTATTGACATATTTGACGTCATCTTATATAAGTCGGCCAATTCATTAGCTGCATTGCTTTCATAAATCCCGCTTAGCTTAACTTTTGAATTTGAAAGCAACAGCTTTTGGCTTTAATTTTAAAGATTAGTTTTATTTATTTTATGAAATAGAACAAATTAAATTCGGTATTTTACTGTCAAATAACAAATGCCAAATTTCTTTTTTTGTAACAAGAAGACAACCTTTCGAAAAAATATAGATAAAATAATTGCCTTGCGGTAAACACCATAACCATAAAAAGGTTTTATTTCCCCTAAACCTAAATTTGTTTTGCCTTACATTAAAGCCAATTCGGCTTTATACATTGCAATTGTTGTTGTAATATTTTTTGGCTCTGCGAAAGCAACGCACCTATTGTACCGACTTCTTTGTGACGTAATAATAATAAACAAAACTGTTTTTCAATCACCAATTTATTTGCAGACACAGACTTATTCAAATAAGTAACCTCGTGAGGAGACTTATTTGAATAAATATACGTCAACGCTGAAATGTCTCCAAAATTGTGTCTTGACTTAATGTAGTACATGCAGTTTTTATAGTAAAATCTAGTGACAATGACCAACAGGTCAAGAAATTTATGAAGAACATAAATTAGAAGCAAAAAACAATACGTCACAAATAAGGAATCAATGAATTTGAATGACTTGACCGACTTATTTAAGATGGCGTCAAATAAATCAATAACACTGTAATAAGTCGGTGCTTGGAAAACACCAAAACTTCTACGATTAAATTTTTAAATTGAAGTATGCTTTCCGTTTTATAAATTCTGACATAAAATTTATAACATTCTAAAATGATTTTGATTGTTCAGTTATCTAGATTGTGTAAATAACATTAATCGATAAAGATTTAAATATTTAATGTTGAAAACACTTTATTTGGTGTCGCAATACCTAGAAATTAATTAATAAACGACATCGCATGTCCAATTATTCGAATTTTCGCACCGCAATTATATTAATTATCTTTTCATTTATTTGGTGTTAGTTAAATAATTATTTTTATTAATTTAATTATCAAATACACACAACAGAATTTCAAAACTATGTTTCTTAGATATAGGAAATAAATATTTATAATTTTAAAAGATATTTTTTTAATAATAAATAGAACAGTGAGAACAATTTTGGTTTGTAAAATTAAAAACCGAAGTTTTTAATTTCTAAAAGTTACAAATTTTTTGGAATTTTAAAAGTATTTTTTTGAAACTATTTGAAATTTTTGCAAACTAATAAATACATTTTTTATTTTAATAACATATTTTGTAAAATTATTTATAAAATACTTTTTAAATTTAAAAAGTTTATTTATTTAAACTCTCTCTCTCTCTAGCATTTACATCCCATGAAGGGATTTTGCCGCCCGCACTATGGTCCTCCATCCTTCTCAGTCCATCGCTCTCGTCCTCCAATTTCGACATTCTAATACGAGTAGGTCTTGTTCGACGTCGTCACGCCAGCGCAGTCGGGGTCTTCCTCTACGACGTACTCCGGCTGGTTGTTGATGGAACACTTTGTAAATCATTCGTTGTTGTGGAGACCTTGCAACGTGGCCGAGCCATCTCACTCGATTAGATTTGATGAAGCCGATAATATCGCTACCTCCGAGAAGTTGCTTTATTTCGTGGTTCATGCGAATCCGGTATTCATTGTTCGCAACTTTAATAGGACCAAAAATTGAACGGATGAATTTAAACACAATAATTTATTTCAAAAGAAGAGTTTTAGCATTTAAAAACAATTTTTTTTGATAATAATGACAATTTATTAAAATGTTTATATTAATTGTTTTGCCAGAAATCCCGTTGTTTTATTATTCAATTGGTTTATATTATATTTTTTGCTTTAAAGTTTTTTCGAATTATAATAATAATTCGCCAAATCGATATGTTCTTGTGTTATACTAAAGATATGAAGGTTTGAATTTTTGCAGTTTGGTCGTTACAACCTATATTGAGTACTGAAGAACAACTTTTTATCAGTACGAAATGAAGCCAAACTGCCAAAAAAGAACTTGAGGAGGTTCTCGTTATATTTTTTTAAGGGCTGTGTGTATTTTTACACAATGGCCTTGGGGGTTAAAAATTGGGGAGGTAGTGTTATTTTTCTACTTTTCGTGATAGATATATTATGTTATGAATTATGATGAGTAGTAGTAGCTCACCTCTTTGGTTTTGCTGACTTTATTGAACAGTCGCACGCAAACATTTTGTGAATGTCATGGTATTAGTAAAGTGTATTATGTTACGTTACGGATTACTTTGATTTAATAAAATTGTGTGACATTTGTTAAAAAATAATTATTTAAAAATTAAAATAAATTTTTTGAAACTAATCAATAGTTTTTTATTCTTAAAAAACAATCTCTTAAAATTTAAGAAAACTATTTGACATAAGTAAGGCAAGTATTTTTGAAAATAAATACAATTTTTTTATTTTTATAAACAAATTTGGCGAAAAAATTTATTTTAAAAATAAAAAGATTATTCTTTTGATTTTAAAAACTCTTTTGATTTTCTAGTTCTAAAAGATTTATTTTCATTTCACTATATATATTCATTTCATTATATAGGGTTGATAATGCAAAAAACCAAATTACCAAATTATTAATTATTATAATTATTAATTAGATGATTCCTAGGAACTCCCACGATGTTAACAATATAAGGCTTATGTCATGATATTTACCACGCTCGACTCCTCTTGCTCTTCGATGATCATTTAGATTCCTATAAGCAAAAATAATGTTTTATTTTAATACAATAAATACAAATTGTTTTAAAACAATAAATAAAATTAATCTAACTATTAAATTTGATATTGCACAAAAGTTAAATTTAATAAAATCTAAAATATTTATCATGCGCTCGAGAACACTTTGATTAAATTTGCGCTCCGAATTTACTTAATTTACTATAAAAAAAAGCGATTACAAATTTTTGTGTTTACAAAACGTAACTGAACGTAAAATATAAAATAACATACCATTATTATCAAACAAAAGGTTTTTAAATGCAAAGAATTTATTTTAAAAGTTTATTATTCTCGTCCAATAAATATTTTCTTTAAATATAAAAGGTATTTTTTTAAATATTTGATTAAAATCAAAAATCTTTTAAATATTATTTAAAAATTTCATTTCAAACAAACAATTTTTAAATTCAAAAAGAATTGCAAAGTTTTAGAAATCAAAAACTTGGTTTTTAAATTTTACAAATGAAAATTTTTCTCAGTGAAGCAATTTTTGTAACCAACCGGTTACCTAAGTAACGGGTGCTACTTCCACGGTCACAAGTACTTCTATTCGTCTTGCCATGCTTCCGATAACACTGGCGGTCGTGATAAATTTTCCCATTCGTCCAAAGAGTATATTTGGAAGTTTTTCTGTGTTTCGAACGGCTGGATTTCAACCTCGGGCCTCAAGCATGCCCCAGACATGCTCTATCTAAATCTAGAGACCTTGCAGACCAGTTCGGTTTGTTATTCCAACCTCCAACAAAAAAGTAGTTAGAAAGCGTGCAATATGAAGCCGAGCATTATTCTGCATAGAAACAAAATTTTTTCCGATGAATTAAACAAATGGTACCATATTTTCTAGCAGAATATTACTAACATATCGATCAGCTGTAAGAGATTAGAAATTAATAATCATTTATTCTGTACCGGCATCTAAACAAATACCCCCAAACGATAATTGAACCTCCGCCACAAACGATAGTTGTCATAATATTACATGGAGAATACCGCGCACCTGATCGTCTTCATACTTTTTGCCTTCCATCGATCGATTTCTAAGAAACTCTGGTCCGTGAACAAAATATGGTCCCTCTGGTTCAAAATCCAAAATTGGAGTTCCTGAGAAAAACTAAACCTTGCTATTTGGTCATCTCTAGAGCCAGTACAGAGTTTTAGATATTGACTTCGGCTATATAGTCTTGCAACAACCCGTTTGCCTGTATCGTTGAACAGATCGATAAATGGTAGACGTGGACACACCGAACTTTCTGGCAACTTGCCGTTAAGTATAGCCATTCTCGATCATTGTCACAGCGCTGGCGATATTAGTGGGTTCCATGTTGTTAATTTTTAATCAATAATTGTTTTTCTTCAAATTCAAATGGTGATGGAATTGATATTCACACATTAAACAATTAATACATATTAAATAAAATTAAATAATAAAAACTACTTTACCACTACGACTTAGATATTCTGTTGATTGTTAATAATTTAAATTTGGAATTAAATATGTATTGAAAAACACAGTCGTACCATTAAAGATTATAAATTAGAAAAACAAAATATAACAAAAAATATTGTATGTTCTTTCTTTTTTCTTAATAAATCGAGTGTTACTTGTGTTCCCCTAATTGTGCCGCATGTGTAGTACATGAAACGACATTGCGATCTAAAAACATAATTCCGTATCCATATATGAAGAGTTTAAAAATTTGTTTATTGAAAAAACAAAAATGTGGTTTTTTAAATATCGTACGTGTATTTTTGTTTTTTCATTACCTACTTGATTTAAAAATTATTTGTACTACATATAATATACAATCTAAATTTGCAAAAATTAGTATTAGAAAACTATAGCTTCTAAAACTACTATTAGGAAACTAGTATTAGTATTAGAAAAATTAGTATCTCCAATTAAAAATTAGTATTATAGTATCTCAGTATTACTTACCTCCATAGTCCACCTGTCCACTAATTCATGGCATGCATTCATTTTGACGTTTCTTCAGTGTGTGTTCTTCAGAAAGTGATGTGAAATGTCACTTGCTGAAGAACATACACTGAAGAAACGTCAAAATATCACATATGCAATCTTTAGTGATGCGGGTATTGCATGTATACATGATATTCAGATGGTGGGTTTACTGGGTGTCCTCGCGATTTACGGTATTATATTGAATAAGGTGATAAAGCAAAAATTTCTGAGTTAAAAATTTCACTATACGGACCATAGAAATTTTCTACCATTAAGACATTCAAGTTCAAAAATCTTGTTCAACTTTTTTACCAAAATCTTTAAAGCTCCAAGAGGTAATAATCTTATTTGGGCTATATTCGAATAAGAACTATTTCCCTTTTTTCTAATTGTTCAGTTACTATTCGATTTAAACAAGAAAATAATATTTTTTGGTATAAAAATTAAAATAAGGAAAAAATCTCGAAAATTTATGTTCAAATTCAAATACTTCAAAAACGAGGTTGTTGAGATGCGTATTTTTTAAATAAAGATTTTAGCTGGTGATTTTGGTTACCACATTCTTAATCGATGATGTGTTTTGCGTTTTCAAAATGATTGATGAAAAATTGAAATAAGGGTTTTGAACTTTTGAACTGTAACGATTTATAACGCGTTAATCCTTGTGTTTCACCCTCTTTAATATAATACCGTCATTCCCGGACACCCTTCGAGTCCCTATTTGAAATATAGTTTAAAATTAATGGTATAACCAAAGACAACCTAAAAGAGATTTTTCATCCTATGTAAACGTAAAAATTAAAACTGCGATTTCATTTTCTGTAAATAGCCGCATACAATCAAAAATATTATGTTTTTTTGCGTATACGTATACGCAGTTTAACGAAAAATAACAGATACAACGATGGCATTGGAATTATCAGAAGTTTGTTTTGTTTTCATTTTTTAGTTCAAATGAAAAATCTAATTTGATTGTCTGTGGTATAACTATACCACCCTTAGTCTCCTTTGTCGTTGATAAAATATTTTTATTTTTAATGATTGTATTTGTAAGTCAATTGATCCGACGTCCTTGCAATTTGTGGAACCGGGGGCCCAAATATCATATCCGAAGGATTGTTAATTTTAGGAATATGAATAATTTTACTCATCTGCCACTGAGCTTGATATGAAGAGGTCGTAAAAATAAACTTGAAAATATGTCACAAACCAATTTCGGAAATAGCATGGGTTAATTAGAGTTAATTAGGTAAAGGTTAAAATTATTAACTTTGAAATCTACAGAACCAGCCCCTTTACAACTAACAAGGCCAAAGTTACATACGTTACGCCAAAATATCTTTGAAAAATTTTACTTAGCGAAACGAATTAACCCTACTACTCTATTTCGAGATTGCTTAAAAGCTAGGTAAGACCAAGAATTAGGGCTAATTTTCCAAAGACGATATTTGGAAGAACGAACAGAAATAGCACTTAAAATCTCTTGGGTCATCCAAGGGGGTATTCTAGGTCTAAAATGAACAGTTATGAGAGGAACGTAATTAATAGAGGAATTAATATAGTCAATTTGATCGGTAGTAGTACAAAGAGAAAAAATATTGTCCCAACAAATCAAAAGTTGAATAAAAAGGTGAGATTAATCAATTTTATAGAAATCCATAAAGTTGAAACTTTTAGGATTAGGTCGAGAGTAATAATTACCAGAAAAATAAGGAGATCATGATGAGAGCCAATATATCAAGAGACAATTGATTGAAAAAATGTAATTAACAGCAGAAGCAACAACGTGATCAATGAGATAATATAAGAACTACCACTTGCGGTAGCGTAAGAGTAAGTGGGCGCTTTAGTATTATAAACCAATAGGTTAATGTTACTTAAGATATTTAATTAGCTACGAGAAAATGAAGTCTCTTAAAGAAAACCTCATCATATACGGACAGGAAAAATAACTAAAAAGAAACTCAATGTCTAAAAGGGATTTTTTAATCGAGCGTTTAAGAAAAGAAACCTAAAATCAGAAACGAGCCCTTGAGAAATTAATGGGGGTGCCGATTCAACACTACATTTAATATGCTCGTTAACATATATGCATACCTCACCATAATTAATCAGTGGATTACCCCTATCCCGCCTGAACAAATTATAGTCACTAATGGCTAACGCCAGAATTGGAATATTGGATGACAAAAATGTTTCCGATAAACAAATTACATCAATTGGAATCCCATTAATACACATTATTTAGACTAGTTTCATTAAAAATGTTGGACCTAGTCCGAAGCATGGATTTTAATAGAACCGAGGGCAAAGAAATACTCTCGGTGGGCGGTATCGCGAGTCGTGGCGTACTTCAACAACAATACTTACTCAGGTTGATTTACTACATTCAGGTCTACCTTGATTATTTGTAACGTCCCGCATCTTTATGTTTTAGATGATATAGGTTCTATAAATATTAATCTACAAACTTTAACTTCATAAATCTAATAAAAATTAAAATAATTTATTTTTTTATCCATCAGCATTGATTATTATGTTCGATTTTTCATTTATATGTTTGACGATTAAATGAATGAGTCACTAAAACAATTTGTTTCATAATTTATAATTAGATAAATAATTTTAAAAATATTCCAAATTATAAATCTTTTAATATATGATATTGGCGGCAGGACCACTTTATCTAAATATTCGTCGTAATCTAAAATATTGTTTTCTCTCCTATGTAGGTATAAGCCGATAATGACAAAAAAATTAATTTTTGTTCAAACCACTAATCTTGTTGATCTTAATTTTGCTATTTATTTAATAAAATCGCGGAAATCAGCTAGACCAAAATGTTTAGCGCTAGCATGCGCTATAATAGATTAAGCAAATAAAATTTATGTTGTTAATGTTAATTTATTCATTTTGGTTTTTAAATTTTCTGTCCATCATCGCTGACACCAAATATATCAAAAACAATTGCTTCTCTATTTCGTATACAAATTTCGTTTTTATTCAATAAAGAAGTCATCAAAATTCATACAGTGTTCTTACAAAATATACAATTGATGTTATGACGTACCATAATATCTATTAAAATGATGAGAAGGCTAAAAAGAGTCAAACAATATTTCTATAATTCAATTTCTAGTTTATTTTAAAATTAAAAGACGCAACCACACATTTTGTAATATACACGTATATATTAAGATGGGCGCGCTTTTGATAAACATTTTAATTCGGCTAAATCCTGTTCTTTTGTGTATATAGTACATCAGTAAACTAGAAAATATTCTATAAATATATTATTATGTTATGATAAAAGATAAACTTTCATTAAGAAAATACCAAAAATAATAATAATAAATTAATCGAAAACAAACATACAAAATATTTATTATATAACACATGTGGATAAAATTAAACAAATTTTCTTTATATTTTAAAGCAAATTGAATTTAATTTTCTCACTCAAACATTTATTTTAGTAAAATGCTACTTGAAGATTTTGTATAATACTTGTATCTTCTAATTAGTCTGATATAAAATCGAAAATGGTCTGTTATATAGAATTTTAATGAATATTTATTTATAATTGTGAGGTTTATATAGTTATACAAATCTGCCGCAAGGTATTCTGCAATACGCAAATAAGTTCAATATCTCCAACCGTCCATGTTGCCTTGAGAAATATATATAGTTTAATTTTGAATTAAAGGTCACGTAAATTTATTTCATTCTTTAGGAAAGAATATAGGTATTCACTATACACAACGCTGAATATTAACCGTTGAATACCTTTCACCTATGCCTAAAACTTGTTTAAAAATCAACTCGGTTGTTGGCCTTAAAAATGTAAAGCTTCATTTTGTATTGAACTCTCCATTCCGTCGCAGGTGCGTATATTTTTAGATGAGTCCAAATAATAACTAAAAATTACATAATTGTTTACCGGTTTGAATATATATAGATCTCTCTACATAGGTCGGTTTGTATATTGTATAAATAATAAAATTATTGACAAAACAATCATCATAAAAATTAATCGATCAACATATTTGAATCAGCCTTTCTCTTTCATACATATATATTATACATACATATATATGTACATGTATGCAAACACATTACGCATATTAAGAAATAGAGTATGAAATGTCAAAATTCCATTATCATTTTCTTTTTAAATGGATAAAGTATTTTGTGAGAAAGATCCTAATTATTTTTATAAAATAAAAGAATAGTTATTTAATCCAATATTTAGCTTTTAAAAATTTATTTTGCAAAATTGTAAATTATTTTTGACAGTATATAATAGTATTGATTCAGCCATAATGCCTGGGGCGTGGCATATTTTTTCTTTCTATGTGTAAACTCAAATAACATTGTACCAACGTTTTTATATACAAAACGTGAACATTTTGCATGCATAGGCGACCGGTTAATTTTATATCGAATGGAATTTCTTTGGTGGTGGCAAACTTATAACCCAACCTTTTATCTTTCGATAAGGGTGTATGGGTATTTGTTTTTATTGGTGTGTTTCGTTGTGTAAAAAAATATGTATGGACTAGGTTCTTATATTTATAGTATTCTTGGTTTATTTGGTTTTGAGCAATTAAACGATTATGATTAGTGGTTTGCTTTTGTTGGTACAAATGAATTTAGACATCTTGGTTTAGTTTCTAGTTTTCAATTTTGTGATTTTTATTTTTATCGGAATTTTAATTATTATTATTGTTGCGTTGGGTGTCCTATTATAGTGATTAGATAGCGTTTTTTGTTGTTGTTAAATATTGTGCTTATATAAACGAAAGTGATTATTTTTAATGATTCTGTGCGTTGCGTTCCTTCCGACGGTTTATATATTCTATACATACCTAATATTTTGTTTCGATAAAGAACGATACATTTCTAATTAAGATTTCTTCATTTCTATATTCAACACATAAAATTGTTCTATTTTCGGATTCTTTTTTAATCAGAATTGAAATTTATGATAAGAAATTTTCTTCGTTATTTTTCTTTTCTTTATTTTCTCTTCTTTTGATATTCAAGAAGATAATCCACTTTTTTATATATTCTTTTCCTTATCAATATGTTCGCTATCTTAACAAAGCTGATTTTATAGCAATATTAGAACGGAAAACTTTTTGGAAACTGTTTAAACTGAAAATTGATTTCAGAATTAATAGAATTTATTTTAAAATTGTGTTTGTACGTATGTATATAGCAATAGAAATGTATATGAGACATTACATAACTCTCCTATATAACCATTATATAACATGTGGAAAACATTTAAATTTTGCGATGGTGTGCTCAAAGTTTATAATTATCGTTAATGGTTATTTTTAAAATATGTGTAAGACGATGAAATAGTTTTTAAAATAAATATTTCAATGACCAATTTTATATTGATCGAATGTAATGAATCTACAAGTTTTGTTATCTAGATGGGTTGCTACATAATATCACTTCTGCGCAGTGCTTATTTCTGCAAGAAATGTATAATAATATCTGATGAAACATCTATTTATTTGACATTAACAGGGCTAACAGAAATCTGAGTTGTTCTTTTAAATACTTCCTTAAGAAAAGAAGTTTCAGTTTATTAAATATTTATTGTAATCGTTGGTTTGATTAAATAGCTCCGTTTACAGTTTGAAGGCCTCATTGTGGATAAAAACATTTTTACGAAAAAAATACTTTCGGTGTCATCTCGTAACATCGTTTACATATTTTGACTAGGATATGAAATAAAAACCAGAAAAGAACTTTTATAAAGTTTTTAAAATTATTTATTTTTCCTATTAGTTACATCCGAAAAGTAATTTTTCATTCGGCATTGCTGGAACATGGCGTTCCGGTAAGGTAGATTACTTCAAATCGGTCTGACCATTTCCTTCTAGTTTGTCCATTGATTTCTGAAAATATTTAGGAGGATTTATTTTATAATTTGTAACTAAATGTTACCTTTTGTAAACTATGGGAATCATCGAATTGGAGTGAAAAAACATTATTATCTAATGTTTCCTAAAAACCTTCACATTTATGTTACCTTCTATAATATTTTATTTTTTTCTATTCTAACCCCGTTGTTGACATTGACTATTAGTATATAAAAAATAATTATTAATTTTTATAATAAGAAAGTTACATGGTGTGTCAAAAACTATATAACCAAAACATGGTGCAGGTTATATGGTGTGTCTTTTATAAAATCAGACGAACAACTAACTTTTATATACCAACATCAAAAATCGGATATTTCACCACAAAAATCGAACAGAATTATTCATAGTTAGAAAACAATGCCGAGAACAGTATATTTTCTTAAATCCGAATTAACTTATTTCTAGATTTTCGCCAAAAATATAATTATTTAGGAACAGGAATCGTTTCGGATGTCTCAAAATATTTGCCTGTTGATGTAGTGTGAATGTTTATTAAGCATGCCCAATTGAAAAAAATACTTTTGCAGCTAAAAATCTGATCGACACTGCTTATTTTTATGTGTGACATATTGGTATACAATATATCTTTTAACTATTTGCCAATTTTTAATATTATCAAATTAATAATAGTGTTAAAAATATAAATTAAGGTAGAACCCGAAGCGGGATGAAGATATTTGTGTGATATGAATAATCATATAACATGTCTAAAAATTGGTAGCAAATTTTTCAATTTAAGAAAATTATCTTTATTATAAGAGCGTTCTTATGCTATACTTAAATGTAAAAATAGGTGTAATTATACTCTAACCACCGAAAATATATAGATGATTTTAGCATAACTAAGACAAACACTGACTGACAGCGGTATTTTCAACTAAGTTGGCGAATTTTCTAAATTGTTTGTTAGTGAACACATGCCATTAACAGATGGTAGTAGTAAAATAAGACATGCTGTGCTTGGCTCTTAAGAAAAGTAACTATAAAGTGGACTTTTTCAAAAGTCAAATTTTATTGATAAAAACTTAACTTCACGCCAAATCAAAATAAATCGTTATGTTGAGTTATCAAGTCAACCGCTGTGAATTTTTTAACAAATAATCCAAATTATACTGCTAATTGCGGGAGTTTTATGACACTGTTAAATTACTCACCGAAACAATTACATTTAAAAATTATAATTTTTAAATTAAAATTTATTAATGAATACAAAATATTAATGATATACAGTAATTATTAAACAAATTAGTGAAAACTCAAACTAAAAGCATGTGTA
This sequence comes from Nephrotoma appendiculata, assembly GCA_947310385.1. Lineage (NCBI taxonomy): Eukaryota > Metazoa > Arthropoda > Insecta > Diptera > Tipulidae > Nephrotoma > Nephrotoma appendiculata. Next base: position 249,760,866 of record OX371224.1, read on the forward strand.
ATTTAGTTAACAAGAAAAACAGAAAAATATTAAATTTTTTTATTCCAATTCTTCGATTAAAATATTGAGTAATTTGGGCCAATAACAAACCATTTTTAGAGATTGCAGCACGATACCACTATACAGTGTGTCCCAGAAGAGGACGATCAAATGCAGCAGAGTGATAAGGAAGCTCATTTCTAACAAAAAACAGCCAAGTAAAATTTTTTCGACTTGTTGGTGGTATGAAAATTATTCCACTTTTAGCGTTTTTAGTGAACTCGTATGCGCACACACCAAAAAATTTATTTAAAACACCAAGAGTTATTTTGTTTCCGAAAATTTACTGTTGATGTTAAAGTGATGCTAGTGGAAAAGCAATACACAACAGAAAGTCAATCCACTATCAGAAAAATTTGCGACACTAATGCAAATTTTAAATGGTATCACACATCGAGCTATTCACAACAGAATGCTTTTATAAATTTTTTCACAAGGTAAGTCGTGTTTATTAAAAAATGCACTTAATAAAATTTTGAGCTTTAAAACAGATGCTTTATCAGAAATAAAACAAAATGATGAACACAATGATAAAGTATACCAGAGAATAGATGGAACAGCTAGATATGGACGAAGATAGAGTGATTGAAATGGTGACAGACAACCTATCTATAAGTGTTCGTGGTTTGTCAAGACTTTCGGGAGTGCCACGGTCCACGTTGCATCGGTTTTTAAAAGAAATCAGTGGCAACGTTACCATGTATGCAAGGTGTACAAGATCTTTTATCCTCTGCCCATGAAAAAAGGTCATCTTTTTGTCAATAAATGGTGCATCAATGCCAAGAAGATACGCATTTTTTTAACAACATTTTTTGGAATGACGAAACATGTTTTAAAAGAAAGAGGGTATTCAATATTTATATATTTTGCGGAGTCGGTTTGAACAACAATTTGGAGTGAATATGTGGTGTCAATCACCATTTCGAATCAACCAGGAAGTCTTTCTGAGTTTTCTACTAAACGACTTTGATGCATTACTTGATGACGTGTGCATGCATTACGTGAGCTCCCTCTCACTATGCACTAGTAGTAGTAATGAGACAACACCTCAATGTAAATTATAAACGCCGCTGAATTGCAAGGAAACCGTGATCTCCTGATCTAAATCCTGTAGGCTTTTTCCTGTAGGGTTATTAAAAAGAGCTGGTTTATAAAACAGTAAACCAGACCAAGCAGGAGATGCGGGAACGTTTAGTTGTAGCATCAAGTACTATTAAAGATGTATTTTGGCAAAAGTTAGACACTTTGAACACTTTTTATAATATTTAAAAATAATAATTTTTTTATTTTTAATCATTTGGTTTTATTTCTGACCTAAGCATCTGTTTTAGAACTCGAAATTTGGTTAAGTGCATTTTTTAATAAGCACGTCTTACTTTGTGAAAAAATTGATAAAAAACACTCTGTTGTGAATAGCCCGAAGTGTGATAGCATTTTAAAATCTGCATTATTGTCGCATATTTTTCTGATAGAGGGTCAATGTTTTGTAATACATTGTTTCCCGCTGGTATCACTTAAACATCAATAAACAAATTTAAGAACCTAAAAGAATTTACAAAACTATTATTTTTATTTTACAGAATATAATACAGCTTATAAAAATGATTTTATTGAAAAGCCATACTCTACATCATATTCAAAATGAAAGTTAATCGAATGAATTTTTGTTTTATTTTTTTAATTGATTTTTTGGGGGTGCCCATGCAATTTTACTAGAAAACACTAAAAGTGGAATAAATTTTGTACCATTAACAATTCGACAAAACTTTACTTGGGTATTTTTGTTGGAAATGAGCTCCCATATCATGCTGTTTCTTTTGATCGGCCAGTTTTATGACACCCTGTATGGGTCAAATTAGCCTGTCTCTAAAGAACATTTTGCAGTATAAGATTTTTTCTAGCGGAGAAAATGTAAAATTATTGATAGCAATTTTCCTCCGAAAATCCTAAATGTTTTATCAATCTAAGCCAATAACAAGGCACTTCCAGAGCTGGGGGCAATATACTACTCTATAGGTCAAAATCGCCTATCTTTACACAACATTTTTCTCTACGAAATAAATTTTCATTTTTCTCTACGAATTTTTTCTCTTCCTAGCGGAGAAAATGTAACCTTAAAGCAATTTATCACCGAAAATCTTAAGTATTTTATTTATCTTAGTTATTGGCCCAGATGATAAAATACTCAAGACTTACATTGAAAAATTACAATAAACACTTCTGATATTTATTTTAATAAATTTTTAATTTTGATTTATTTGGTGACTTTTTTCTTTAAAGTATTTATAAATTTTTTGAATATGTATTGTATTTATTATTTTTTTTTAGTTTTCTTATATAAATTATGAGTTTATTTAATATAATTATAATTTTACCAAAATAATAACAGTGTAAATCACCAATGATATAACAATTCAATATGGTGGCTATTGGAATCAATTTGAATACAATAAGAATCATGTTTCTGTCATTATTTCTAATTGGAACCATATACGTATATCTATGGGCTCAATTTTATCTTATGCATCTATCGTCCTCATGAATGCCTGGTAGTTTATTTAATTGACAAAAATGCAGGTTACAAATCAAGAGCCTGTTTGATCAAAAATGTTGAAGCTAGAATCTTCCCTTGAACTCTTATATGTGTTTGTAAAATAATAAATAAATATAAATTAAATTATACCGTTTATTTTTTTTCTTAAAGCGTAGTTTACGACTTTAAATATTTTCAAGGTCCTCGGCTAATATAAAAGATAAGTTCCCCATTTTGTTAAAAATTCGCAATTCCGTAAAATAAAGTTTATGATAAAGAAAAAGTGCATCACTGGTTAAAATAAGTAACGACACAACCCTAACCGTCACATACAACTATGTGTAATATTTAAAACACAGATAAATAGCCAAAACTAAACAATTTGTTACTACGAAATTCCGAGAAACTAAAATAACGGCTTCGGTTTGGCCAAAACGGGATTCAGTCAGCAACCTAACATAAACACTAAAAACAAATGTAACCGATTTAAAAACTGTGCAAACAACACAGCCTGTTTTTTCAATTTTGATATTTAAAAAAATTTTGGGTGGACATGGAAATAAGCATATATACATCGCAACTATCATTGACGAATATGCAAAACAGCCCTCTCTCGAGACTGTTAAATATTCAAAGAAACAATACAAATCTTGGTAAAACTTTCCATTTAACTGCATAATTACGCCCTTTCTGGTTCAAAAGGCAAACCCAACAAATATAAGAACACAAAATTCATCCTCCTGAAAATCATACCACACTACACCGCAAAATCATGCAGTACAAGATCTCATGATAAATATGAAAAAAAAACCTTTTAGAAGGAAAACTATATCCGCCAAAACAAGTCAACTATACGAAAACTGATCAACATCTCTTAAAATTTAAAGCATTTATTAACCATGCGTACACACTCTGCATATAGCCACATAGGAATAACACATTATTTTTCTCCGTCCCATATATGAAGTTTTTAAAAATTTTGAAAGCACCTGAAATATTATTTTTTATCATTTTTTCCGAAGACATGTTATGAAAAGGGGTTGATAAAATTGTTTACTGATTATTTTCAAAATTTCAGTTCCAATTTGGGAACATCTCCAAATATCATGAAACTATACTGTGTGGACAATTCTTCTACTGCAACTTGGAGCCAGAAATTTATAATAAACAACTTGGCGTTTTTAGTTTATGGTTAGTAAGTGAACTGGAAGATATTGAGATGCCCTTCAAACGCAATCGGGAATGCTATTCATAAATTAATAAAAATATTTATGTTATGTGTTGTATATTTTATCAGCCTTTTTTAATCAAATTATTTGTTCCAACGACTTTCACGGAAAGCAGGCTTTTATTTGCGAATATTAAATCATAAAACATCTGGTTTTCGTTAATTCATGTAAACAATAACTTTTACTTGTGGCTTGCACAGTAACCCAGCAGGAAAGTTATCAACGACAAACTCACCAGCGCTAGTCAAGCATGACACGTATAAAGAAATTTATCAGCAAATGGGACTAATTTTCATTTGAGGAATGTCTGTAATGTATCGTTTATGACATATGTGAGACGAATAAATAACATGTTTGAGATATGCGATGTACATGTCCTTAAACATATCCAACAAACACACTTTATTTAAATGAATAATTTTCCTAATTTATTAAAAACAAAAATAATTTATATAATATTAGTACTTGTGGGTGGGTGTTCTGGATGGCTAAAAAAAAATAAAATAAAAAAAATTTCATTTAAAATTTTTTTTAATGAAACAATTTAAAATATTTACTTTGTTTTCTGACAAACAAAATGTAATCAGGTAACCTCACGTAATATACAAAAAATAAAAATTAACTTTATTTATTTATTAAAATAATTAAACATGAAATTATCTACGTGATTTTAAAAATTATTTTCTTGAACGAGAAACATTGAAGACATATCATACATTTTTCGCTTGAGCCATTGTCGTGAAAGAAGAACCGTATGTGACATGTCTTAGATGACTTACTGTAATAAATTACTCATTTAGTCAAAATACAAACACAAATCGCCAAAAAACCTATTTCTTTTTTCTTTTTCATACACATTCTGAAAAAAACTATCAAATAGAAACGAATGTCTTTCGTAAAAGTTGATTGAAGAGCTTTCTGTCAATAATAGCATTGTTGGCTTAAAATTGAAGGTTTATATAAATCGAATTTGAGTCATCACTACTGATAAAGAAGCCGTCTATGATGAACAAATCGGAATTATTCGCTTTGGCTGTTTTCCAAACACTGACCTATTTGGCACCGACTTGTTCGAATAAGTCACCTCGCGAGGAAAAATGTGTCTTGACTATAAATGTAATACATTCAGATTTTATTTTCAAATCTAGTGGCAACGACCAACATGTCAAGAACTTTTTTTCTTCCATATAACAGAAATTGCATTTTATTTGTTATTACGTCACAAATAAGTCTATACAATGATTTGGAACGAATTGGCCGACTTGCTCAAGTTGGCGTCAAATAAGTCTGTAATAACTCGGTGTTTGGAAAACGCCCTTAGTAGGGTATTAAATAAAAAAAAAATGTTGCAATCAATGTCTTTACTAAGCGCGTCATAATGTACTATAAAATTGCATCAAAAACCAAAATGTTATTTATACTTCCAGTATTGTTTATCAATCATACATTTCCCATAGATTGGGGAAAGTTCAAAAAAACTTATTAATTTAAGTCCCATTTCATTAAACGGCTATTTAATCAACTGAAATATTTCAATTGATATTTTATTTGACTTGACCTTATAAACAACAATTCATAGCTTGCTGCGTTTTCAATTTTCAAAATAAGAAAAAAAGTTTCGTTTTGAAGTTACCAGCAAGTAGAAACGAACCCCTGAAAGCGGCTCTTTGTTTTGGATAGTTGAATTAAAAAATTCAATTTAGGGGTACATTCTCGATCCACAGTCGCAAAATATTAATTTGCGTCGTTATTAATTTACAAATTGGCAATCGATATAAATCGCAAATCGACAGAGCGAAAAATCATAAAAAATCAAAACTATTCAATACACAGTATTTAGTTCAACTGTTCAATATTATTAATTTTGTACATTTTGAATCTTTTTAATTTACTGCCTAAATATTATTTGAATTAATTGAAAAACTTCCGGTTAAAAAAAGTATATGCGCGTCTCAAACAGACGATTTCTGTATAGCTACTTGTGTTCGATCGATCGCAGCAATCACAATTGAGAACCCATAGATTCTATAAAACCCCCGTTTTACCTTAGCCATTTCTACGTCGTTCCGCGGAAATTTTATAAATTTTTTCGTTTGTTGAATTAAGGCAGACAAAATTTTTTTAAAAGTCTTACTAACGTCAGAGTGGCGATACCACACAAAAATGTGTTTTCGTCGCAGTCAAAAGGGTTCCTACGATCTCGAAATATCTTCCGATGAAATCGGGATTTTCGCCTATACATCGTAAAATTAAATCCATTTGATAAAAATACTTCAAAATCACAAAAAAATTCTGATTGCCAAACGTCAAAACTAAGAAGTTTGAGGTTATGTTCGGTGTTAAATTTATCTACTATTCAGAAATCGCGTCGCAAAAAAAATTGACGAGTTGCGACTGTCATTTTTATCGGGGATACCAATTTGGATATTCAGCCGTGTTATCTTGATTAACATGCTGGTGACCAATTCGAGGATATACCCCTTAGTCTTAAAAACGATGATTGCATCAGTAAGTTGCATTTAAATTTAGTTCACTACTCTGGATACATCTATCGGGTGCTAATAAAAAACACGATAATTGTTTGCCTGCTAGTTATAATTTTTTTTTGTTTTAACACCAATTTTAAATAAAAAAAACTTTCCACTCCTAGTCGTAGAAGACATCAATCATTATATTATGTGTAGCCTGAGAAACAAAATTTATCGGCTAGTGGTTAATAAAATTTTATTATGGACCAGGACCACTAGTTAATAATTAAAAATGAACACTAGATGTAATGCGATTAAATGTATAGGGAGATTATGATTATTGCCCCGGTGGGGGAGTCGTCAGCATGCTTTTTCCAGCGACCGGAGGTCCCGGGTTCGATTCCCGGTGGTGACAAGGAAAAAATTTCACGACTGGTTTCGGATCAATGAATTAACCACTCATTATCCGAAATGAAAATATGATTATGAAACCTCATTTGAGGCGGCCAAATCCCTTGATGGGATATAGTGCCAGAGAGAGAGAGAGAGAGATTATGATTATTCCCCATATTGATAAAGTAAATTTGGATAAAAATAAAAAAGTCCAAATAAAATTTACAAGATACCAAGATTTTAACTTTTTTATTATTACACCAAACCTTAAATTTTTCTTATGTTTTTATATAAATATCTTCGGTTTTTGTGGCATAAGCTGGTCTGTTATATTTGCAACTATCACACAAATTTCAGGTAGCGTGCCGATTAGATCATCATTCTCCATTTTTTTTAGTTGAATGCCAATTTGACTCAACAAAATTAAAACTTCAAATAACAAAACAAAATGCAGTATGTATCATTTTAAATGTACGCTTACTACAATTCAGTAAAAAATTCGGGCTACTTCGACATAGTTAATATTATTAAAGAGCAAGTGTTTCCTTTATCAAATTAATTTTCTTATCAACAAAAAATCTTATGGTTGGTGTGCCTTCTACGACTAGTATAGTGGAAAAAATAGTATAAACACCACGCTTCTCTAGCTATTATAGCCCTCGCTTACTATATATGTAAGAGACTCGCTCGGGCTATAATAGTACTTCTCAACCTTGGTGTATAACAAACTATTATATATTTTTTATTATAAATCGTAGAAAAAATATTGTGTGCTTTTCCTTATGTTTTGGACTGGCAGGCTTAGGCTTAAAATTGCTTCGCCCGACCAACAAAATACTACTTTGTATATACTCTTGATATATTTTATTTTAATTTCATAATGGACACTTTCAGGACAACCAACAAGAAACCTGTTAAATTAGCTTTGATTTTACTAATCATAAAAGGAGACCTGATAAAGCTTTGCTGTTTGAATGCAAAAGTTTTTGGAGGACCAACATCAAAGTTTTATTGCATAATGTGCCAAAATCAAATTTGGCTAGAAAATTGTGGAATTATTATACTTTTGACCGAGTAGTAAAAGTACTATTTATAGACACTATTTTATGTTAGTTCCAGAGTTTAACGTTGATTTAGTGAAAAATGAAAAGCTTTTAAAGCCAAATTTACTGATCGACTATCAGACGGACATCTTCTTGAATTTTGGTATACATTTTTTGGTCAATGCAACATTTGTTTGCTTTTTGGACTGTTTTGGTTTTTGCGATCACGGAATATGAAGTTCGCTAATTTTTACACTTTTCCTTTTTAAATTTCTCATCGACTTCGACGTGTCTAAGTGAATTTGAAGATTAGAAGAAACAATTTAGAAACAAATCACTGCTTATAATTGAATTTTGAATATAACTGTATAGATAAAATATATCGTATTTTTTTCAAAATGCAAACAGTCATCTAAAATACTAATACCATAAATTTTCTCGTGGGTATGATTTTCTTATTTTCATATGTCCAATTTGATATTATAATATTATATGTTTAAATATATGATCCCTTTATCAGTAAAATATTTTCCTTTTATTTCCACTTTGAAATACAAATACATATTATGTACGAGTTATATATTCGTAAATATATTTCGGTTTACTAAATATGTAAACACAATTTTCTGTTTTAAATAAATTAGAAAAATATTTTGTATACGAGCACGACAAAAATGTTGGGAAAAAATTTCAATCATAAAACGTTATGCTACTTTTAGATATCGACATAACGCACCGAAAAAAAAATATTTTTTGCGACTAAATTAGACGAAATATGTTCCAGACGGTGAAATATTTGGTCGACCGAGAAGCCCCCCATATATTATTATTATTATTGCAACCCGCTTATCTAAACAAATCATCATCTAAATTTCCATTTCTCTGGATCGTCTTATACGTCTAAGCTAATCCAATCAATCATTTATACATATATGATTATTTATTGAAACGAAAATGAAAATCGCAAAATGGAAGAAACTGCGGGAAAATGTTTTCCATATTTTTCGGGTATATACATATTTTTCTAAATTTTATGCGAGGGTTTCCCATCGCATATTCATGCTCGTATAGTCAACATCAATATTTTGCTAAGATAATGGAGGTTATTTTCATCTCATCATGTAACGTTTTAGTATATCGCTAGCTATTTTTTATGCAATCTAATTTGAATATACGAGTATATATTGCTAAAGTTTATTATATTTTGGACGGACAAAATTGCATTACAAATTTATATGTTTTCTCCAATTTTTTATTTTTTTATTTTTAGAAAATTAGATTTTTTGTTTGTTGTTTATGTTGCATAAAAACATAATATTTTATTTAAATTGTTCAAGCGTTGTTGTTGTTTTAGTTTAGAGTGGTTTATAGGTTCTTGCTTCTATTTTTATGATTACAATGAAAACGGTGGATACAACGATAATTTTTTTCAGAATGATAAAAATACATTTGAATGTTGATGAATTGTTCCAAATTTTATTTTCGGTGATATTAATGTTTTCAGTTACATAAACTGGTAATTAGGTCAGGTATCTTTAACAAAGCTAAATTTGAATAAAATATGATATAAATAAGTGCACTAATTGAAAAGTCTTGATTTAGAATAATTTAGTCGTAAAACAAAATAAAATTTATTATTTATTACTTTTAGTAGAGCCATCTATGATTTAAATACCCAAGTGTAACAAAACTCATTTTGAGAGTTCCAACTTTCGTTACATTTTTGAGATATTTCATGGAAGACAAGGAAATCGCAATCAATATACTCAATATCCAGTTCTTTGAGTTACGGGTTTTAATTCCACAGTTCGTAGTAAAACTTGTAATAAAATGGAGGTTGACCGTGGAACTTAGTTCCATAAAAATCGAAATAAGTTGGAAGTAGTGATACTTGGTTAGCCGTAATAATTAAAGGTGCGCTATATTTAGAGGGGAAGCTTTTACCATGTTCCCATAAGAATCAATGTAAAATAACAAAATTTTGAATTAATTTTTATGAAAATTCAAACAATTGTTTTCAATTTTTATTTTAGAAAACTTTCGAAAAAAACTTATTAGCTAATAGTATGTAGCTAATGTGTAATTAATGCAAATAAACTAAAGAGCTACGTAACACGATATAAAACAGGATTTTTTATGAATCTCAAAAATATTTACCTTGTCGTTCCATTTGACTATAAAAAGTTTCTTTACCAATAAGTGGGCTAGAAGCGAAAGAAACCATTATTAAAACTTTTTCTTTTAAGTCGTGTGAAACTTTCGCTGTATAGAAAAAAAAATAAAGTAAAGTAAGTTTAAGATATTGTCGGAAAATTCAACGGTTTTAGCTTTGGAAACTCCAAAATGATTTAAATTGGCGGTATATCTTTTTTCATAAACGAGTTGTGTTTTAATTTTAAAAGTAACAGATGCTATAAAATATTTATTGTGGAAAACATGAGTGATTTCAATTTTTTATCCAACGGTCATTTGGCTAGATGGGTAGTGGGTACCTTGATGTTATATGAAAAAAGTACAAACAAATTGTAATATACCCTTGCATACATGATACACTACTATATCACACATTTTTTTTGTATTTTGCCAGATTAAGCTATAAAGAGCGGAACGCCTAGTATACTTGGGTCTTAAATGCTAGCAATTCGAGAGACAATGAGGCCAAACAGTTGGTAAATATAACGAGAATGAAAAACACTTTGTTGAGCCGGAATTTTCCATCGAGAGAGGCGAGTGAGAATTTTGTAGAAAATGATGGTTCGAAATGGAAAAAATGTCAATACTTGATCGCAATCACATGTACTGCATTTGGATTTGTGCTCAAAGAAAATTTGAATATTAAATGTAAGAGCTTTTTTGTACCATGTTCTGCACATTGTTTGAATCCGGTTGTTAATGATTCTGCAAGTACAAGAAATATACGTATTCCAACCAAAAAAAGGTCTGTTGTAAAAAAAGCATATGTACAATTTAAAACATTTAAGTGAAACACATTGTTCTAGTCGTAATGATGCCATAAAACTTTTAAGGCATCATATTGAGTAAATTTATTACTCTCTTATTGAAATTTCAAATAATAAAAAAGAAGTCGATTTCATAACACTTCATTTGGTCATACTGTTTATCATTAAAAATGTGCATAGTTGATGTAGTTAGCAAGTTATTCCAAAATCCAGTCACTCATATAGTCGCATTCCTTTCTTCGTTAAAGGACTTAACCAATTTTTTGACAAAATATAGAAGCGGTAACGAGTTTGAAGAAATTCTTAAGACCAAAAACGCATTTTAAAATAAATTTTTATTTTTGCATTCTGGTTCAAGCATTAAAATCTATTTCCGAAAGATTCGAAGCAGCTCGGGGATATAGTGAAATGTTGGAATTCATTTACGATATTGGAGAACAATCAGATGAGTCGTTACTGCAAAACTGTGAAGATTAATTACACTTAAATGGTGTTGATTTGATTAACAAAATTAAAATGGTGCAGGTACTCTTTGATTGAATAAGAAAAACGAAACCTCAAAATATTTTTAATTATACATTGAAAAATAATATGCATAGTCTACGCGTCACCGCGGTCCCAAGTGTGTGCGTAGTTTTATGCGACCGGAGAAAGATCGTTCTCAGAATTAAAAATTAATTTAGAGAAAAGATTTTAAATTGTATAGCTTTAATACCAATAGAACATCAGATGATATTATATCTGAATTTGCCCTAACAAAAGCTAGAAGCTCTTTTTAATTTTATGTAAATTAAATAGCATTATGAAAATAAAAAATAAAAAAACTTAATTGCTTAAATTTTATTTCCCAGTAAGTTAGTTTTCTTCACCTCAAGGGGAGTCGACGAATTTCTCAATTTTCAATCTGTGATATATCATCGGTTTGGTACAATAGTAACACAACTCAAATTTCACACATTTCTAAGATATTCAAATCAAACGATACCCACTCATACCCAATACATATTTTTATTTTTTTGTATCAAAACATATACTCTTTCATGCAGTTATTCCTAGCAAATAAGGTACAATTCCATGTAATAAACACTCAATTCGCGATAGAAATTAACATTTTAAGATATTGGAAACTATCCTAAGAAAATTTACAAAATATTTAAGAAATATAAAAATTAGGATCCGATTGAAGATGTAGGAATTGAAAAAAAAATATTTTACTAATCAGAATGTACTTTTATTTATTTTTTCAAATCGCTCAACTAAAAAATTAAAAATTTTGAGTTGTTTCACTATTGCAGGAAACAAATGATGTATATCCCTTTTTCAACCAAGAAACAAAAAAAATTGGCTCAATTTTAATCCAACCCACACGAATGTGTGAGTAAAAAACCATAGTATGTAATGGCGTTGTTGATAAAAAATGTCGCTTGATTTGAAGTAAAACCAACACAATTGTGTGTATAGATATAGTGTTTTTTTCGGACGAAAATAAGTTAAAAAGGAATTCACAAATGTGTAAGTTGGTTGAAAACAGATACAAAACTAAATATTTGACATGGTACTCTTGCCCTACCCGCACAATTGTGTTAGTAAAACACAAAAGGGATATGGGTTAGTAATAAATTCCCAATCATTTAATAAGGTACTTGAGATTAACCCAGTGAATGTTACGTCTTTCAGCTTCCGTTAATACGATTACTATAATTTAGGGCATCCAATTTATAGCAAAAATTTAATTCTGGAATTTTCAAATTGGATTATTCCCAATTCAGGAATTCCGGAATTGATTTTTTGTACTAAATTTTTGAAGCAAAATAAATAAAAACCAAAATTTGATTTTTATAAAAACAAATATATTTCAATTTTCAATATAAAAAATTACAAATTCCTTTTATTACATATATTAAATGATTATTGGTTTTAAAATTAAGCTTTACCCGTTTTGTTCTGCTTTTTAAATGCTTATCGCATGAAACATTACGCATCGAGGGTTGGGTCGTTGAGACTAGAACTAATTTTAGTGGCGATATTGCCTGCTGCTGAAAATGCTCCTTCGACCTCAACGCTTGTTGATAGTATATTTATTAGATTTTCATAAACATTGTTAAAAAGTGGGCCTCGAGGACCCCCATCATCCCAAAATTTAATTTCGTTTCGAAACGCAGAGGAAAGCTATTTTAAGTTTATTTTTTCCATTTTTAGAGAACTGAGGGAATGATTTATCTTTTATTGCAACAACGTTAATGGTATTCTGGATTATTTATATCCTCGGCCTCGCCATCTGAGCTGGAACTGCTCTCATCGAAATTATAACTGGAATTATAACGCCGACTCAGTTCCTGTAATTTTTTGTTTATTTCGAATTTTGAATGACGCTTCATTTTGATATTCAACTTAGTTTTACCACGATTATGAATATATTGTAGTATGTCGGACAAAATGATTCTTCGTTTATTGATGGACGGCCAGCTCGTTTTTTCTATCATGAAACAGAGGGAACTCCAACGTGTAGCGCAGTCTATCAATAGTTGTAGTTCATTACCGTCGTTTTTTTCTTACACGTACTTCTGAAGTATTTCATTTTTTTGGGGGATCGTCGAAATATCGTTACAATTATTCGTAATTTCTTTATAATTTCATTGATAGGAAAGTAAGGAGATAGTTCCGCGAAATTATCGTCATCCTTTTTTGACATACTTCGAATCCCAGTTCTGCATCTTCATCATCAAGTTCGTAAGTATCATCGTCACTATCAGTTGCACCTATTACGTCTCTGACATCATCAATTTGACTTCAATTGCAATCGAAAGAGTCCTGCACATTTTTCTTTCTGTAGAGAAGATTTATAATTCCGATTTGAATTCCATGTGCATAGTATAAAATTTGGTCGCGGTAAATTATTCATAACGTTTATCATTACAGCGGCCCCATCCATTACTACGCATGAAATATCTTTAATATTGATGTTTAATGATTCTATTGTTTTATTCAATAAAGCTATACATTCATCAGTCCCAAACCGACCATAAATTCGTGCCAGCCCAAGGTTCCAAAATTCCCTTATCCCATGAAAACTGATGTTTGAAAACCGACGATTTCTGGAAGAGGTCCATTCATCCAAAGTGAGATTCATTTTAAATTTTGTTGATTTCAGTGCGCCAATTTCCGAAATGGTTATTTTTCGCAACTTTTTATTGTATTCCATGACCATTTTTTGAATGGTCGTCGGTGATTTTGGAAGGTTCGAAAATCCTCGCAATTGCAAACATTTCCGCAAATCGTAGGACGAACAAAATATTTTAAATGGTAACCCATCTTAGGCAACCAATCGACATATTACCTCTGACAGAGTTTCATCTTTTGTTGCGAAATATTGTGCAATTGTTTTCGGTTTGGCAATAAAGCACTGGTCGAAAGCGGAATTTGGAATACTAGTTTCCAAATGATTAGATCGATTTTTTTTTGGAATATCAATGTCATGTCGTGTTCGGAGGTGAGTATATGACGGGGTCGTACAGCCACCTAAAATTTTCAATATTGAAGAACACTGTTTGCATTTTGCTGTTTGAGATTTTTTGTTACGTAAATAATAATGCCACCCTGAATGTTGATCATCTTTTAAATTTAATACATCTACATAAATATCAGATGCTTCCGACATTCTTTGTTTTAAGGTTATTATTTAAAAGAAAAAACTCAAACAAATAAAATAAACAATTTCAATCGGTTATTGCTTTTGGTATTGTTTATTCTGGCAACCCGAAAATTATGCGCAACACAATTTAACACAATCACACAAGTGCGACAAACAATTGTTAGAAATGAATTCAGAGAAGAATTTTACTACAAACAATTGTGCACAGAAACAATTGTACACAGAACAATTCATCGAAAAATCAAATATGCGAAAGAAAGAAACAATTCATCGAAAAGACTCGTAATATTAAAAAATATTGATCAATTTTCTCTTATTGTTCAATTTTGTGTTATACGGAAAACAAATCAGGACAGCTTCAGGTGAAAAAGAATGGTATCGTTATTAAGCAGAATTTGAAGCGAACTATTGTGATGAGGAGCATCATTTATTTAAATCAAATTGAATTGTTATAATAATTCGAACATCTCGGGCAAATAGTGTGTTGGATTTAAGTTTAATTTTGAAAATCTGAATCAATTACCCACTAAATGTTGCGAAAAATTGAAAACCTGTGTTAAATTTCTATAAATTCAACTTATCTGGCACGCAATGGTTCGATCGCCCATTTTTAAAAAATCAGTGTAAATTCCAGGTTATTCACATAAATTTGTAATTTAACATGGATATGCAATAACTCTTTCTCTATCGAGAACAGAAAGCCGCTTGATGATTTCTTAAGTAGGAGCTGAGATATGAATATTCTTGCCAACTGATGCTCCAAAATCGACAAATACCCTTGAACAATATATTTCCCAAGCAAATAACCATTTTCTTTATAAGCCCCAATCGCCGTAAAAGTTCAAAGTGGAGCGCTTGCTTTGGTAGTAATGACAAAATTTCAATTAAATCAATTAAATCATAATCAGATAATTTTTTGCAAGCTTTTTGCTTGATTCAAATAAATTATACACCTCAACTTAATAATCTTTTTCAAAATCTACTCAACATCGATATAATTTTATTTTGATGAATAATTGTAAAATCTTCATTTAGGAAATCTTATGTAAGTACTGATTTTCAACAGGAACTTTTAGGTGGAAAATTTTGTTTCGATGAATTGTGTTTTCGATGAATTGTTTTTTTCAAAATTGTTTTCACGCACATTTGGTTATTGTAAAATTGTAGTTTTCATATTTGTTTTTCGATGAATTGCTTTTCGATGAATTGTTTGCCGCATAATTGATTATCGCAGAATTTTCGGGGAATCGTTTATTCTTATTCAGGATTTCCATAAAATATTTTTAACTCCATTAACTCCATAGTAAATTGTTTTCGATGATTTTAACCCTTTAATGCTTGATTTTTTATTTTTTATTGAAATATTTTTTTTTTATAATAATGTATTTGGTTGAAACAAATTTCAAAATTTTTTATTTTACATCCAAAAAATATATTTTATCTAATTCTTTTTACGTTATAACGATTTTAAATATAAAGACAATTCTTCAAAATTAAAATAAAAGTATATTCAAAAACAATATTCTTATATGTACATACAAAATGAATTCAAAATAAAATGTATCACATATATATTTACTTCATATCACAAAATCTAATTTGTATTTTAATTGGTTATTTAATTTAGTTATGAAAAGATTTAAAGCAATTTTTAGTTTTGTTAAAGCACAAAGCAGAGGAACATTTTTCACATTTAACATATGTAAACCCCTTACAATTTGGAAATTTACATCTGAGTCTATTTTCCATGTATATGGGCCAATGAGATATATTATCCTTTCGAACGTCAATAGATGGTACATGCGAGAAAGGGTATTTTCGTTTTCGTTCTTGTAACGCAACGCTTGGTGAATTACTCGGCCTACCTCTGGGAGTTTGAAGTTGGAATCCACTTTTACAAAGGGAATCCCCAACCTCAATGCGAAAGTCACACAAACTCATTGCTGATTCATTTCGGAGCGCACACACTCTTCGATAAAGAATCCACGAATTGACAATTGCAATATCGATTAAATGATAGAAAATGCGTATATACCACTTACGCGATTTTATTTTTATCCTGTATCTTCCAATAAGGCTATCAGTGAGGTCCACACCGCCCATATGTTTATTATATTGCTTGATAATATTTGGACAATCAATATGTATAGATTCTCCTTTATGTTTATCAAACCTCTTCGTCGTCCCAACCGGTTCCTCGCTGACAAATGTTGACAATAAAATGACTAATTTGTTGTCTTTCCAACCTAACATACAAACGTCTACGTTTTCAATATTGGTAAAAAATTCGAATGATTTCCCACGAGGTTCCTTTTTTAATTCTTTGTCACTGGGTAATTTGCAATTGTTAATCCTGTTACGTCTAATTGTGCCCACAGAATAAATTCCTCCTTTTGCCAATTCAACAACCAGGGGAAGCGTTGTGTAAAAATTATCGAAGTATATCTTACGGCCAACATTTTGTTCGACTTGTCGAGTCACCCTGATTACAACATTTGCGCAGCTTCCCAAAAACGGCTCATCTGGTAAAATAGATTCGGATGATTCTTTTCCAGTATAAATTTCAAAATTGTATGTAAACCCTGAAACTCCGCTTAGAACGTATAATTTATAGCCCCATTTATGAGGTTTAGCGGGCATGTATTGCTTCATATAGTTGCGTGCCTTAGTGGAACATATTTGTTCATCCAACGATAGGCATTCTTCTCGCGGGATCGATTGGAATTTATTCACTAAGTGGTTTAATACTGGTCTAATTTTATGAAGCCTATCGTGGTTTGGGTCAGTTCTGGGAAGCATGCTGCTATTTATATTAAAGTGTAGAAATCTACGAATCTTCTCAAATCCGTTGACTGTCATTGTACTCATGATAGTGTGGTTGCCAACAAGCGTATTCCAATAACGACGTATATTTGGAACATGAACCACAGACATTAAAATGCATATGCCAATATACTTCCTTATATGATGTGTAGAAATTGCTATGGTCCAGTTCGGGATCTTTTTCAGTGGAGTATTGAATGGATTCCGTCACTATTTTATTTATCAAATCATCTGAGAAAAAATAGTTGAAATAACTCATTGGTGTTGATAATCCAAAAACGTTTTCTGGCAATTCGGATTTTCCATGGAATATAGTTTTGTTTTCGTCAAATTTAAAATTATTTTTTTTCCACCGAATATTTTTATAGTTTTCTTTTAGATTTTTCATTTCATCTTTAAAATTTCTGCACCGTATTTCTCCAATTTCCGTGTCATCGATGAAAACTGGTAAGTTTTCAATATCAAATTCCGCTTCTTCGCCACCTCCGTTCTCTTCGTCTTTTTCACCGGGCCTTACTGTGACAAAATCTTCGGCATCTAAAATATCATCCTCAATATCGTTTTGTTCAAAATCGTCTTCACTATCGGTCCAGCTCTCAATAATATCTTCGATTTCTTTGAGAGATAAATATATATTAGGCCTTAAAACAAAAAAAAATGTTTTACTGTACACTAAAAAGTAATATCATTTTGGGCTGTAAATGCATACTGTTGCAGATATGCATCATGTTTTAAAAATGGAAAATTTGTGTCTTTTTCAAAAAAAATTACAATTCTATGATTCAGAAATTATTATTTAGGCTGTAATAAACTTAAAAATAATTACTTACATATTGAAAACCCGTAACAATTGTATTTTTTTATTATCCAAATACACGTACTAATCACTTTATGCAAAACACCGAGTAACTGATTCTTAATGACGATTTTGTTTAACAAACGCACACAAAAAACAAATAAAAGCAATGCAACGAGAGAGAAAAACAATTCAACAAGAGATGTATGAAACAAAACCGGAAAAATATGCTCAAATGAAGATACAGTTTGAATTAGAAAGAGATGATGCACATATGCTACAGTATGCATTAAAGGGTTAAAGTTAAAAAAACGTATAACACAAAACACACACCAAATTTTTTAGCCCAGGGTGATGAAAAAAAATATTTGACAGGTATATTTTAGGGATGGATAAAATAAAATTGATGTAGCGTTCAGGGGAGAGTATTTATTGTTTCGTAATACTTTAATTAGTCAGCGCGAACGTAAAATATAGTTTTTCAGCATAACAAAAATAGAAATAAAAATATATAAAATGAAATTGCAATTATGTACTTAAATTAGTGTTGAAAATCGAAAATCATTTAATTTCGGAATAAGATTTTTAAATTCCGGAATAATTGAAATTAAAATATTCCGGAATATC
Source organism: Nephrotoma appendiculata (assembly GCA_947310385.1). Taxonomy (NCBI): domain Eukaryota; kingdom Metazoa; phylum Arthropoda; class Insecta; order Diptera; family Tipulidae; genus Nephrotoma; species Nephrotoma appendiculata. The sequence continues at coordinate 249,779,429 of OX371224.1, forward strand.
TGAATTCCAATTATGCGGAATTGGATGCATAATTTTTTAGTATTTGGTAATCTGTTAACTTTGCCTTTAGGTGCCATTAAAAGCCAATTATTAATCGAACTCACTTTATATTGTAATTTACATGTGGCCTCTAATTTATAAATAGAACATGTTCTCTCATGCAGTTGCAAAACTGATGCAATATTAAAAGCTCGAATCATCGGGCCCTGTCCAAAGGAATGTGAAATCGAGAGGTCGAAATAGAGGAATGCATGAATGCTAATTACAGCTTACGTTTTACAACCCGATAGAAAAATGTTGAAATAGATATTGCCATATGTTATATTTTATGCGTTAATCGTTAAATAAAATTTGATTTGTATTTACTGCGGTTCTCAAATAATTTTTTACTGTTATAAGTAGTTACTTGTCCTAATCTCCCCACGACCGTGTCAAAATTTAACAATTATATTTTAAAAGCATTAATTTTAAGGCAAGCAATAAAGATAAGCAAAACACCCGGACTGAATAAAACAGTTCTAAAATTGAATTATGCAGGCATGAGTGCAAACCAAAAGAATTAACACAGTAGGTACTCAGTTAGGTGCAATTTTCTCAAATATCTAGTACCTACCTACTACGAGTAATTGGAAGTTATGTGCTCTTTCATATCCAATTTTTTGATACTGATTTTTGTTTTTGAATATAAGTGATTATTAAATTCTGAGATCAAAAAGCTTACAGATAGTTAAATTAAAACCAATATATTTAGCTTTGGCTTCAATTATTGATCAATTTTACATTATTTGTTATATCGAAAACTTCTTTTCAAATTTCATATTACACGAGGAAACAACATTGTACTTAATCCTATATATATAGATCCGTATCTAAAGTGCACGACTAATTCTAAAATAATGATTTTATATTTAATGTTTGCTTACTCAACAATTAAAATGTACTTCTTGTGGATTCTGTAATTCATAAATTATTATGAAAGTTGTTTTGGTATACGTTTTGTGCACAATGTGGTGCAATAGCAGAATTTGTTACATTTTAATTTACTTTTATTGGATAATTTTAATTATCATATAGAATAATCGTATTGGTTATTGAAATTAATTCATGTCCAATTATTAACGATGGCGGTTTAGATGATTGTTGGTCGTTTATTATAATCTGCTAAAAATGTAAGTTTAATTAGACGACTACGTTCAAAAAATGTACAGCCTTTCTATTATTTTCAATAAATTGTTTCATCAATTCCAAATTGTATGCACATGAGCAGTGATTACACATGATGACTCTTATATTAGATCGGTATTGAAGTAAAATGTTGCATCTTACAAATTTTTAAATGGTTTGCTGATTTTTAATTTACGTTTTGATCGTTAAACTTATTATGTTGATTTTGAAATAAACATTTTTAATATAAGTGAAATTAGCAATACAACAAAAACGATTTCATTTAGAAGTGATTGGTTAGAACGAGGTTACATATTGAGTTTAGATGCCTGCAAGGTTATAAACAATTATTTAACCTTAGATCCGTGCACATACAAAAATACATATTACCGTGTTTGGGGGCATTCAGTGCCCCTACATGTATTTCATACTTTTTTTATTAGGAACTCATTCAAATATGTAAATTCATTGTAATTATATTAATTAAAGAATACAAAATAAATTATTTAAAACAAAAATTAAAAAAATTATAATAATTACGATCTAATTTAAAAAGTTACAAAAATTATTAAACTGGAGAATGTGTTCTCTGGCGTTTGGTCGGAGGTAAATCAGATGACGTTGATGGCGCCACACTGAACAGTTCTTCTACTTCTTCGTCGATGGCTATTGCGTCTGCATTTGTCTGGAAGCATTTTTGGCAAACCCGAATATAATGTTTTGAACAGGTGGCTTTATGCAAACATCACACACTGCAGTAGTTTTTGTATCTCCCTTCGTGCCTTTGCGGTTTACTTTACAATCTCGATACCGTTTTGTTGTTTTATTATTTTCTTGAATTGGTGGAGAAATATTATAGTTCCGACAGTATAACCACAAAATTTTATGGCTGCTATTGCAGAATCTTTTAGGTTACTTTCTTCGATACGATTTTTGATATGGCAATCAGCAAATTCCACCGCTAAGACCTTAAGGAAATTCTTTCGTCTACTCGATCTAGCCTGAGACCACGACGGGTTTGTCAAACTAAATAAACGATATGCTGCTAAAGCTGCTGTGTCGATTACGTTAAAAAACAATACCATCGGTTAGCGATTTATTTTTCTCTTAGACGTGAACGAGTTTACCATCTTATCGAATGTATCGACGCTGCCTTTATTTTTGTTGTAGTACAGAATTATTTTAGGTTTACGTTTGGTTTCATCAATCTCTCGTGTGTCATGCGCCGTTGATTGCAGTAATACATTCTTTTTTGCGTTACTTGTGTAGCTAACTAGGCAAGTTGGGCTAAATGGGTTGCTTTTTTGCTACATCTGCGTTTGCGAAATCATGTGGCATTTCTGGTTTGTTTGATAGTTAATGGATAGTTGGTGCGAGCGTCAACCAGCCAAATTTTTGTAATTCATATTTGTCTGGTTTACTCGGGATATATTGGCTAAGGGAACAGCGGCCTTTTTGTTCATCAATAGTTAGTTCTAGAGATGGTTTATACAATCCCTGCAAGTTATCTAAGAACAATTTCCATACGTACCGGAATGCAGCTAATTTCTCGTCTTTCAGACGCATGGGTCTTGTGCGTGAGTCATCAAATCTAAGGAAACGAGTCAGCTGTTCAAATCGTTCTAACGACATTACAGCACGATAGAATGGCATATTTGTTTTATGAAATATGTCTTTTGCTGGTACCATCGATGATTTTTCAGAACCGGTATAAAGAAGAACAGCAATGTAAGCATATACCTCATCGTCATTTGTGTCATGCCATTTTCTAGCGTTCGGTGCAATACATGGTTGGTAGAACCGCCTTGCCTTGCGATTTGTTTCAAGCACCACGTTTGAAATAATATTTGGTGTTAGTAAGCATTTAAATGTATTAGCTTTTGAATCGGACGTTTGCTTTACAATTGGAAGGCTGTGTTGCTTTCGTTTCTGTTCTGGTACAAACATTTGAGTCGATGTCAAATTATTATCCGCTACTACTACTTCCACCTCATTGCCCGCTGCCTCTTGTAAACCTTCGGCTAAATCCAGTATTCGAGGGTCTGTAAAGGTATGTCCTACCGTTGCTGGATCATCCATATCCGAATCACTATTTGCTTGGCCAAAATCTTCATCGTTACTACGAGAATCACTATCGCTTACTGTATTGTCGCCGATATTCTCTCGGCCGTTACTAACGTTTTCATCAACGGGCAATAAATTGGTTAGTTGTTCTTCTTCCTCTGCAGAAAGTTTTCTTCTCATTTGCAGGTTCAATAATTTTATAATTTCATTGATACTGTTTTGGTTTTCCATTTTACGGCACTACTCGTATGATTTACTTACGAAATCGACGATGTAAAGTAAACTATCGTATAAAATAAACTACAAAACTAAATAACGTACAAGTATTTATATATGAATATCAAAATCCGTTATAAACGATGGAAAAAACCAATTTATTTTTTGATTTAGTACCGTTTTCAGAGAAAATAGTGCAAAATATATGGGAAAAAATTAGGGGCACTGTGTGCCCCATAACACGGTTGTGCTAGAAATTTCCTTTACAAGTGTTTACCAAATACTACAACAATCAAGAGAATATGTTTTATTTCCGAAACGCTAAAGTAACGATGTATGACTTTCATAGTAATGTTATTTCAATACAAATTAACTGTAAAAAATAATTTATTTTCATTCAAAAATCGATTGGAGCACTGAATGCACCAAACACGGTTTTAAGGTTAAGTTTATGTACACCATAAACCTGAACAAACCTATAAGTAATCTCAACCTATAAAACAATTCAAATTAGTCATTCAAATTAAAATATTTAGTTACTAACTGCTGGTACTACATCCAAGGATGGACTCAAGCATAATTTCCCTATAATTTCAGTTCGCAATAAGAAAATATCAAACAAGATTAACAATTGTCTTTAGCATCCGATTAATATCATATCTCTAACGAATAAGAAAACTTGTTCATCCTGTTTCTCCGTTATTGACTCCAGCACCTCCGTTGTTGTCCGATTTTGTAACCGTAAAACATGTTTTAATATCTGTCAGGGTGCAAATTAGGGAAATTTTGCAAAATTTAAGGATTTTTAAGCTTCATGTTATTGCACTAAAATTGAAGTTTGCCCGCTACCATCGTCCCGAGTACCAAAGTTTTTTGGTTTCATATATTGTGATTGTTTTCTGATGAGACAACCGAATTTATAATACAAAGAATTCAATGTTTCATTAGTTCGAAACTAACCTCAAACGCTTTGGTATAAACTCACCTCGATCTAATGTAAATTTTTTATTTATTTAAAAATTAGAAACCTGTGAACGGTTAAAATTCAACAATATTTAAAAAAAAATATTTAAAATTTATTTTTATTCTTTCTTTAAAGCTTTCAACGCAAATTTTTAATTGAAATAACCTATAATTTTAAAATCTTACGGTTTGGTTGCAGCTTCCCGTATTGTATGGTATAAGTAAAGGTTTAAATACTTCTCTTCGAGACTCAAATTCCGAGTCGATAAATAAAGAAAACCAAGAAAAATATGAATAAAGGAATGGCTTGAAAAGCAACCTAAGTTTTCCCATGAAAACCTTTGCCTAGAGGTTTTACAAAATTTCTGCGTACGCAACATTTTCAGAGCTTTTATAGATGGTTACCGCGATAATAGTGAAGCAAGATACAAATTTAAGAAGTGCAATATCACCAGCAAAAAGGTTATCCAGCACATTACAATTTTTTTTGTAACAAAACAGAGTTTTAAGACCTCAAATTTAAAACGGTTAGATTTCCTCAATGCCTCTGTAAAATAATCAGAGAGACATATATAATGCTGTGATATCAGTGCTACGAGAAAAGATTATGGTTTATAACAATTATGGTGCCCAAATTATAACGTACAATTCTCATTAGTTATTAAAAAATTTAATTCTTTAATATTAATTTTATTAAATGTTGTCATTTGTGGAACATAAGTTCATAACATGGAATTTGGAGTTGAAGTTGACCGCAGAGATGATGAATTGGGCTCATTAATTTTTACATTATTTCTGTATAAAGTACTCACCCAACTTCGAACAAGACATCATTAATCGCTTTTCGAGCAAAAATTTGTTGTTCAAATTTCTATTTTGAGAATTAGTGAGCACAGTTCTTTTCCAGAAAATCGTATTGGCCGTTGCTATGATTAAAATGGTCACAAGCCTGCATAATAAGTCTATTTTTTGTGTTTCTATAGTATCTGCCTTTTTTTCATTTCGCACCGGTTCTAAAATATAACGATTGCATCCTCAATACTTGATATACTAAAATAATAATAATAAATTAATACTTATCGTATTTATTTATTTACAAAAGAGTGGATAAATGTTGCAGACGTATTTTAAGAGTAGTGGGACTTCCCGCACTGTGTCGGAGGAATAGATGGTAAACACGTCTTATTATTTAAACATCGAAATCATCTTGAACGCAAAATGGTTTAGATTGAAAGATTGTTCTGGCCAAATTATACAAAGTACAGCAGTAGCTTAAGAACACAATATTTGGTTTGAAGTTATTAATCTTCTGCTAAATTAGCACGGGACAGATTCTACGAGTATTACATTAATGCAGGTGTGCTGTTCCATGGCAAGCCAATATGATAAAGTAATAGAAAACAAAATGTCAACTCTGATGGTATATTATTGTAATATAGGATACGCCATCTTTTATGTCGGTGCGTAAACATTGATTGTGACATTTGTCAACCGATTGACTTGATTAGGCATGTTTTTAATACATTGTCGCTGTACATTGAAAAAAGTCGTTAAGTTGTGTTAGCTCAACGTACACATCGTCGAAAATATCGTCGTCAACAGGTACTGTATGATAACACTATTTGTCGTTGGGTGTAGAATTTGGTTGAGCACGGGATAGTGAGTGATCGTCAACATGCCGTTTATCAACGATCAAGACGTTCCAATGAACTGGTTGAAGCGGTCAGAGAGAGCGTTGCCGATTTTTTTCCATATAAGGTTACAATAACTACAAAAAATATTAGATCGTCCACGTCGCTTTGAATACGGCCAAACAGTCGCTCGAATGGTTGATACTGAACCTGATTTTCTGAAGCAAATTTTGATGACCGACGAGGCTCAATTTACACTCTCTGGCGGCATTAAAAAGCAAAATTGACGCATTTGGGGAATGGAGAATCATTGGGCCATATTTTTTCAAAGAAACTCAAAAAGTCAATGGAAATCGATATCGTTGGTGCGGCTATTGGCTCATTATGTCTATGCCCTGAACTGCGTGAAAAAGGTCTTGACGGTTACCTTACTGGTTTCACAAGATGGTGCGACATGCCGCACACTGCGAATCAAACAATTCAGTTTCTGCAACGAAAATTCCCTGGACGTCAGTGGGTCGTTTCATGGTATCTTTAGGAAATATAGGAAACAATTTCAATTACAGTTTTTTCCCAGAAAATCTTTCCTATGGTTTATTTTGGTACATACAGGAATAAATTTTTTCCAAATTCTTGTAAGCAAATAGGGAACATTTTACTTTGGCCAATAAAGGCGACCACTTAATTGATGTTGTAATCAAAAACTAGTCCAAATCAATTGCAAAGGACCAAATTGAATAAAAATACATCATATAAAAATCGGTTGATTTTACAAAGTTATTCAATGTTTACATACCGACATAAAAGATTGCGCAACCGATATTTTATTAACACATATTTTAAAAAAATACACTTGCTAGGTCTGTTTCAAGCTGCAAGGTCGCATCTTGTGTTTCCTCATTTATTGTAGAAATACATTCGTGCTGTATTTCATGATCTTGAAAAAATGTAAGATCTTCAAAATACCACAAACTAGATGGGGATATAAAAGCCATCTGTAACCGTGCCACTTTTTTACTTGCGTTACTTTATTTAATTCGCGCCTATTGTTTGTATGAAACAGATTTAAGATTTTGCGCACCCATATCACGGTCTGCGCCGAGCTTCAGGCGCTTTTAATTTTGCAAGTAAAGCGGAATAACATTCGTCTTTTTATTCCTATTCTTGTAATCAATACTTTTTACTTGCCACAACGCTATAGAACTTCTATATAAATTCAAAAACTCAAAATAAAATTCTTTGCTATGATTTTAATTTATGCAGCTATCATATAAGATTGATAAGCATAACAATACACTCTCAATCATGATAGCGCAAGCGCTTGATTGAAGAGAAAAAATCAAACATGTTAGATATTTCGTCACACATTTTTGCAGGATTGCGCAATCTTTCCATCGTCAACATACACTGTCAAAATGATTGCGCAAACATGATGATGGTCAGGTTTCATTGAACTTCAGATGGTCAATATCGAAGGTAAATAAATGCTGTAAGTGGCACCATATATAATAGCGTACCTAAATAATTGAAAGATTAAATGAGTAAAAAAATGCCGAAAATCTAAGACAGGTCTCACTCGAACTGTAAAAAATTCTAAACTTGAGATATAAACTGAAATGCCGGAAGCAAATGAATTTATCGGTTTTTATATGCTAACGTATTTCAGTTTTCTTGCAGGCGGCAGTTGATATACGTTGACTTTTTATCCACTTAGTTATTTTGTCGAAATAATTACATTTTGAAAACAAATCACCAAAAACAAAATGTGACCCATAAACGTGAGAACGGAAAATCCCAATTGAAAACAAATTGTCCAAAATGATTTGTCCAAAATGACAAAAACAAATTGTCCAAAACAAACAAATTGTCCAAAATGAACGCTATTCTCGACACCAACATGTCGATAATTCGGCTCCCCCTTTTTAACACCCCATCTAACGGTTTTCACAAAAATGATGATTGATTCGTTTAGTCATAGTTTGATCAGACTTTGTCACTATAGTTTTTATCGTTCGGTCACTTACCAAATTCAAAAACAAAATTTCCCGGGTAGCAGATCAATGTAAGAAAATCATACCAATAAAACTAGGTTCGTCGCTTATTTGGGAATTTCATTTTATAAAATGAATAACAAATCCAATTGGAATATACTATTTAAATACAAATATTTCATTTCGAATCATGTGGAAAACAAATTTTCGCAACAAATCGTTTCGCTGGGATGACCAAATGAAATCAACTAGTGACCAATCCTCAATGGGTTACGAAGAACCAAAAAATTGAATTGATTGATTCTATAGCTTATGTCTTCCACTTTTGATACATTTCTTTGAAAAAGATATATTTATATCTAAATGGTATATTCCAATTAGATTTGTTATTAATATTATAAAACGAGATTCCCGAACAAGCGATGAACCTGATTTTATATAATTATTAATATTTTGATTTTGATTTTTTGCAATAAAAAATGACTCATTGGTGATCAAACGCCAAAATAAGTTAACCAATCCTCGACCAATCCAATCGAATCGTTAACCAACCCAATCGATTATCTATAACGAAATATAGTATAAACGCGGTATATTTGCTTGAAATGAGGTGCCGGGAAATCATGTTTTGAATTTTTCATTATTCATTTACCGTTTAATCATAAGTGACCAACGATAAAAACTAGGGGTCTAAACTAGTGACCTTAAGCTATAGTGTCTAGTGACCTTAAACCTGTAGATGGGGTGCTAAAAAGGCGGAGCACATGAATTCTAAATTTTGTGTAAACACACAATACTGTTCTTATTTCACAGGTTCGTTTTCTACGCCGGCGAACACAATAACCTAATGACTACCATAAAATGTGATATAATTTAAGCCCCATAATTTATTTTATTGTATATCCAAAAGATATTTTAATTAATAATAATTAATTCATTTAATTTTGATATTTATATTAAACACGTACAAATACATGTTCTGCCCACAACTAATTTGAATCAATTAGTGTCAGTGAACGAACAAGTTAATTAAGTAATTTAATTATATTACAGAATTCACAAACATTTTTCACGATTGAACGTTTAAGATTAGAGATGATTTTCATTTATATTATTGCGCAAGGGGGATGCTTAGTATTTCATCGAGTTAAAATTATTTAAAAATTGATAAAATTGAAATATTTATTTATCGAGGAGTATTTAATAGATGCCAACATTTTTTTTCTAGAGGCTGACTCCAAATTATGTGTAATTCACATGCTAATTACATTATATAATGCATCTGAAGACGCATATGATTGTAAATGTTTTAATTATTTTTAAAATATTCAAGAGATATCATCGAAATGCTTAAAAAATTTTAAACTTTTAATTCAATTAAGCAGAAACCAGATATAAAATACGTGTGTATGTGTTAATAATAATCTTGAACGTAAACCTCCTCAAAATAAAATAAAACCGCGGCCATTATCTTAATAGACTTCAAACATGAAATTTTATAATTATAAAAAAAAATATTTTTAAACAAAAATTTATAAATTGATAATGAAGTTTAAATGGTTGTTTGGTATTTAATTCCAATTACACGTTTTTCCGATAAAAACTAAAAATTAATTTTTACAATTTCTCTGATGCCACTCATAGAGTTGTGCTTATTCTTGGTTTATGTTAAAAAAACATTATTACTGGCGGTTAATTGGATCTGAATTAATTGCATGCAATTTATATATAATCGATGTGATATACAATTTTACGTTTAACAGTATAGCTTTAAAAGCAGTTTTTAGATAATAGTAATGATTTCTAGCAACCAGGCTACGATCAGGAGAACATAAACAACATGTTAATCCTAATTACTTGTAATAAAAATTTGAAATCTTCGTGTGAATGCGGCTTAATATAACTTAGGTGCATGATTTTAATAATCAATAAAATTAGAAATCGTTTAACTTAATCTTAAACACGTTGTGCATATTTAATTTACATAGCGAGTACGTATTCTAGCAGTGAAATTTAATCGATAAATTATTTTAGAGGCTTACAAAATTATTATTAATATTTTATTGTAATCGGGCAATAAAACTTAATGCAATAAATTTAGCGTTATTGAGTATAGGTTTATGTTTACTTTTACTACTAACTTTTGATTTTGACAATCACTTCGATAGCATCCGTTGTTGTGCTTTAGAGGAACTAATATGAGTTCCAACTTAACTAATGTGGTGCTGAAATATCAACGATTGTTTTAAATTAAATTTTTATTTCCGGATTAATTTGAATTGTGAAAATAGTAATTAGATTATTTTACAGTACAAGTGACGTTTATACTTGTTAAATCTAATTATTCGTAGTAATTTTTAATGAAAAATTTTAAGAAATATGTGGAGGTCATACTTAAAGGTACAAAAATTATGTTTCTTGATGTTTGAACTGATCAAGTTCATAAACCATTGCCGTTAATCATTTAGTATCAGCTGTGTTTTTCGAAAACAATCGAGTAGAGTTCGCGATAGCTATTTTCAAATTTGTCCAATTAAAAATAAAAAATTGAATTGTTTTTAAATTAAATAATTTAGATTTAATAGGAATCTATGTACACCTCGTTTAACGAACCCTCGCTTAACGAAACCTCGAATCTACGAATATCAATTTTTGATACAAAAACCTCACTTAACGAATACATACCTGGGAATAACGAATAAAAAATTAACAAAAAAATAAAAAAACCGTCTCTTTTACTTTATTTTTGTGGTAATGGCAACGCAAGCCGGTATTGAAGGAGTGGACGAAGAAGGCATTTGACATTTGGTAAATAACGAGCCCGCTGAATCACGTCCTGGATCATCAACATTAGATGAAGAGCCACAAAAAATTTCAGCATCCACACTCTGAATGAAATTTTTCATAAATGGATGAAACATATGAGATTATCAGAAATAATCATCCATATGAAAACAGAAGTAGCAGTGTGATTCCCGCAATCCAACAAATCAATCGATAATTTTTTTAAAAATAATTTAAGCATATGGCGCATACCCTACACAATCATGCGTGCGCAGTCGTGTGATTGCACAATCATGATTTTTCCACTCACGAGTCACTATACATGCATTTTCCACATTTATCAGTTTTAAAATATGTATGACGAAGCTTGCGTTGCGATTTTAATTGGACTAGCAATACGAAAAAAAAGAAATAGACAACTTTGTATGAAAGAACAGTATAAAAAACGTAATGGATATGGACATTCGAAATTCTAGCAACTGGAAAAACGTCCGAGGATCTTAAATTTTTTATGATTTATTAACTTTGCCATATTTACTGTAATATGACACACACGAGTTAAAACATTAAAACTGAGCAAATTACACATACACGACGCAGTTTTCCATGCACAAACAAGAAAATATCAAAACATTTGAAAATCACACAATCAGCATGTGCAATCACTCAATCAATATCATACCACTGTCAATCAGCATGCACAATCATACGATTGCCCATGCATGATTATGTCGTGTATGGGCCCATAAGTGTTTTCTTTTTTATGATATGCTTTGGATTTTTTATTTTGCGATTTTTATTATTTATTTTATTCTAAATAAAACTGTATTTTTGTACTGAAAACTTTTTTTTTTATTAAATTTGCACTACGGGAACCAAGGAACCAAACTAACAATTTCTCATATAAAACCATATAATTTGATACCTCGATTAACGAATTCTCGCTTAACGAAGCATTTCCAGGAACCGAATCCCTTTTGTTAAGCGAGGCTTACCTGTATAACCAAAAAATCTATCATAAAAGTTGTATGGTTTGGAACTGAAAACCATGTTTCGGACGGACGCATTATGTCAACTTTATTATGAATAAAACTGATATATTGTAAATATTTCACAATTAAAATTTATAGGTTGCAAAAATGTTCAACAACACGTTTTGAATTGCAAGCACGAAACTTTGGGTGACAAATAATTGTGATTGTAACTTATGTTTAGTTCTTTTTCCTTCGATTGGAATGGAATAAAGTAGTTTTGCAAGGAAAAAATTAAACTATCGGTAGCCAAGAAACTTCTGTTATATTACGTTATAATCAAGCCCGTAAATGCATCAAATACTGAATTCAGGAAAGAGCACAAACAAAAATATTTTGGAGACAAACTCTTATATATAGAGCTCAAATAACATTACTAAACCCGGCATAATATACTCATAGCGTATTCCAACCTGGTTGGCAATGGCGTCCATTATATTGGCCTAGAGCATACTGCAATAACCGAATTAGAGAAGATTGTTAAGAACGGATAAAATTTAAGTTATAATTTTTGATAAAAATCTAGTTTAAAAAATGTTTAAATAATAAGTGTTAGATCACTCTGTAACTCAAAGGCTATTAAAATCGGATCCGCCCTCACATACGGTTATTTTTTAGAATGTACAATGGATCCCAAACTTGGACACCCTGTATATTTGAAATTCTTTGAAAATTTAACCTTTTTCATCTTACTGTACTACTGTAATATTTTAGCTATATGCTCCGGAACTTAAAGATGTTTTTCGAAACTTGTATTAAATTATTTAGGGTATAAAAATATTATTTATACCCTATTCGCCACTTTTAACGCAAATTTGGCATACTTCTGACAAATATTTTAGAAGTAGAGCCAAAGGTAATTATTTCTCAAAAAAAACGAACGGGGTTCAAGCTCCACCTGAACCACAAATGTTTGGTAAAACATAAGGTCAAAAGTTAAAAACCACGTATGTCATGCTAATTACATGAAGTACATTTTGGGTGTGTGATTTTGGTATCGATGGAAAAATTTGAAATTGTTTTTAGCGATATAAGGCAAACCCTAGATTTAACGGACCCCGATTTAACGGACGCTCGATTTAACAGAGCCTTGATTTAACGAACAATTTTTTATTTTCCATTTTTCGGTTACCGATTATGATGGATTCAAAAAATCTGTCATAAATGATTTAAGAATCTCATTTCCTGATGACCATATTCCAGAATTTCTTCCTTAAATCAACTAAGAATCCCATTTCCATCCAACTTACCCAATCCCATCATAATCGGTTAAAAATTGATCAAGTTCCATCCCTCGTGGCCATATTCCTGAATCCTGAACTTCTTCCAAATATCATTTAAGAATCCCTTTTTCCATCCAACAAACCCAATCCCATCATAATCGGTTAAGAATTGATCGAGTTCCTGCCCGGCTTTTCTATAGGAAAATGGAATTAGGAAAAATATATTCAAAGTAATTTGGTCACAAAATTTTTTTTTCTGGCAGACTAAACAGTTAGTGTAAATCTTTTCAAAACCAAAATTAAATTGGGAATATTTTTTCTATCCAATTTCGATACGGAAAAAATATTTCCTACATTATAAAAATTTAGATCAAAGATTTCTCAGTAGGCCAGAAAATGATATTTCTCAGTATTGGCCAGAAAAACGCTATGTTAATGCTTTTCCTAATTCCTTTTCCTATAGGAAAACCAGAATCGACCTGCAGGTGGCCATAGTCCAGCATTTCTTTCCAAAACCATTTAAAAATCCCGTTTCCATTCAACATACCCAATCACATCATAGTCGTTTAAGAATTAATCGAGTTCCGTCCCAGGTGGCCATATTCCAGAATTCCTTCCTAAAATCATTTAAGAATCCCATTTCCATCCAACAAATCTAATCTCATCAAAATCGGTTAAGAATTGATCGGGTTCCGTCCCAGGTAGACATATATCCAGAAATTGTTAACGTTAAAATGTAACGTAAAAACAGTATTTAACGCAGCGTATAACATGAACCCAAAAATAGTCCCCTAAATATTTTACCAAACATAAAATCAGTGTTTATGTTATATAAACTATACATAGTTGACTATACAGTAAAACCTCGATATAACGAACCCAGATGCAACAAATTATGAACTAATAAACGAATACAAACACAAGAAATCATACAAAAGATTGGGGGGGGGGGGGGGGGGGGGGTTTATACTACATTTCAAAGAAATTGCTCATTTGATGGTAAAAATGAGATATAATATTTTGTCAGGGTTGTTTTTTTCAGGGTTATTGAAAAGTGCGATAATTTATACAGCTGGAGTTTTATATATTTATACTCCATATACAGATGTTGAGGATAACACCTTTTTGAAAAACATTTTGTGGTCAGATGAGTCTAGTTTCAATCGTGAGGGAATTGTGAATTCATACAATCTGCACCATTGGAACAAAAAAGGCCAAAATCCTAACAGAAAAAGCTAGGATTCTTTCCAAAAGGAAATTCAGCGTTATTGCTTGGGCTGGAGTTAATTGTCAAAATCCTATTGGCCCATATTTTTTGCCAAAACTTTTTCCCTCTCACTCTTACATTTTACGTCTGGGAACGTACTAAGGCATTCGTGTTCGCAACTGAGGTGCCCACAAGGAACATTTTAATTGAAAGGATAGGCGAAGGATTTGAAGTAATGGAAAATGCAACTTCGCACAACAACCCAAAAAACCGAAATCTAAAATTATAGTTTTTTTTTTAAATGTATCGCTTCAAATTAGCACATCAAAGTCGAGAATCATGTCACCGCAGCAACATACGAGTATGATAAAAATATCTTCATCCGAAAATGAGTAAGTGGAAAACATTTATATCAGCTATAGGAGTTTTTAATTTTTGTATTGTTTTTTCTAGTGTTGAATTATTTAGTTTGAAATATGGGAATATGTTTACTCGGGGTAACTTGTGATAAATACAATTAGAAATAAATTTTGTTAATTTTTGGTTGTTTAATTTTAATTTAGATCACATATATATCCGGTATGTCGAGGTTGTACTGTAATTCGGGTGAATATTATTAAAATGTTTAATTAGTTTATAATTAATGTAACAAATGATGAAATAATAGCAAAATAGTATGAGGCCGGTATAAAAAAATATCAACATTAGCTCGCACAGGAAGTGGCGCTAACTGCGACATTTAATAGGCTAACAACCAAAGTTTTGGAGTGTACGATTTTTACAGCACTAAAACAAAAATAAAAAAAATATTAAATGCGGAATTTTCTTTTACGTTATTGCTGGAAACAGACGTGCGGAAAAACGCGTGCGTTTAAATTAGAATACACTACTTTAAATGAAATGAAATACATGTATTCCGCATAGGCTGCGTTTTTCCGCAAGCTGTCTCTATTTCTAAAAAAACGCACCGCAGTAGTGTTGACTACATAACAAAAAAAAAATAACATGAATTATTTGCTGTGTTTTTTTATTAGCGCCCGATAGCTGTATCCGGAGCAGCCAATTTTCTATGTGAAAACTTATATTTAGCGCGCTATTATTGCATTTAATTAATTTATTTAAATCTAAACTAAGATTTTTCATTCAACTTTTTAATTAAAAATCGATAAAAAATATCTCGGCTCACTTATTTATCGGGAGCCGCTATCGGGAGCGCTATCCATTTCAATGGGAAATTTGAAAAGGCTTTTAATTTTGTAAACCCCTGAAACCATTAGAAACTAAATCTTACAATAAAAAATTAAAACGCAGCAAAATGAATTTTTGTTTATAACGTCATGTCAAAATAAATGTCAATTAATATATTTCAGGTGATAAATGTTTGTTTTATTGATGAATTTAGTTTTAATTTTTATAGTACAGCGACACCAGTGAATAATAGCTGCAGTTTCAATAGAAAATTGCCATTTGGCTCCGGATAGTGCTCCAATATTAAAACACAGCAATTATTAACATCACGACGGCTTTTCAATATTTTGACAGAAATTCCAAAACAAATTGTATATTGTCTATTGAAAACTTTACCGAAAAAAAACGCAATGTTTGAATAATACGCTCATGTAGTTAACTTGCGTTTTCGCATGCGTAAAATCCGCACGTCTGTTTCTAGCATATAGTACGCACTTGAATTCAAAAAATAAACGATTCCATACCTACTATGATTTTTTAAATTCTATAAATACAAAATGAAAGTAATTATATACATACACACGTTACCTACTTGTTGTCAAAGCCAATCTAAATAAATCAAGCCTGCTTATTAAATCGCACTTTCAAATACGGGAAATAAAACATAAACAAAAAACTAACTTTTCATACACTTTGTATGGGAGATAGCATTACGTTTGTAAATTAATTTTTTTACATAAATCGATTACACATATAATATATTTCATCTCATTTGAACCACGCAATCAGTAGGTTTCTCATTTCCTACAAATTAATAAAGAAAATATGTATAAGGGATTTTCGCTGTACTACAACAATTAAAAATACGGGAAATTGATGACGACATAATATCGTCATTTAAAACTAATTATTAGAGAGAAATAGTAAATTAAATTTTATAAGAAAATAAGAAAGGCAACAATGTGTTTTGAAAAAAAAAAATCAAATAGGAACTATGAAATCAAAAACAATGCATAGGGCATTCATCGTAATTTAATTACGGTGAAGATAAAGTAAACCGGTATAATATCCAGATGCCCCAAAAAATCAAAATAAAATAGTTACCTAACCGAATTGTCATTTTTGTCCTGATTTCAGACACGAACAAAAATCGTAAATATTTGAATCGTAAAATTATCCTTTATGGATTGTTTAACGTTTTTATAATGTTTAGGTCGTTTATTAACTTTTATGGAGCCATACTTCAATCTTCAACTGGCTTCCGTATCATTCTATTAGAAACAATTAAAGCATTAAAAAATTACTTGTAACATAATTTTGTCTATATGGAACGGTTGTTGAAAAATTATGCTCGATTTTCGATTCTGAGCAGTTTTGTTCTTCTATTTCGATAATGCAAGAATTACCGCCTCGCGAGGTAAAGATGACCGCTTCGCGTTCAATTCATCGCTGTATTTTATTTCGTTCTCCTTTTTAAATTTCTGTTATAACACTTAAATGTTGAGTCTAAAATTCGAGAAGAGAAGCTAAGAATCTAAGTTTGAGAATCGCCTAACAATTTTTACTTAAAATATATAAAAGCAAAATTTTAATGTTATTGCAAAATTGGTGGGGATTGATTATGAATTGGAATTATATAATATATAAGTTACCGCTAGAGTACGAAATTCGTTTAACTAAAACCTAATTTATGAAATGGAAGTCCTATAAAGAGCTAGTATCGTAGCTAAGCGGCGTGATAGCTGCAATTAACTGTCACGGGTTCGCGGAAAGTATCTCCGCTTCTCGTTTCGCCTAGCCGCCTGATAATAAATGCGATTACAGAGGAGTCTTAGATGCAGGAAGGGTCGGGAAATGGTACCCTTTTACAACTGACATTTAAGTGTATAAACGTAACATATACATTAACAATATTATTAGAACATACTGTTTAAAATTTTATGACGCTGTTGTGGGCAAGAATGAATAAATTTTTGATCTATCGAAAAACTGATTCTAAAGTGGTTTTTAACACGAACCGGAATCGGTCCTGTGAAATCATATCATTCGTAATCAAACTATAAATTATCATACGATAATACTTTAATGTTATATGGATCACCTAATGGATTCGTCAAAGGTTCACTAGATTCCACTAGATTCTATTGTATAACCATCATCATTCGGTTGCGGTAACAATCAATTTACTCTAAAATAGTTGACTGGCCGTTATCAGTGATGCCGTGTTTTATAACAACGTTGTATATATACTCGGCGAATTATAGGCAATTAACATGTTTTGAAAATATCTCTGGAGATGATCCGGTCCGAAGAAACTATAGGCCGACAACAAGTCTGTTAATGTGATCGATAAATAAATTTCGTGTGTGGTGCATAATTGATCCGACGTACGCGGCACCTGTTGCCACTGTTGAAAATATATTAGATGTCGTAACTAACGCCCTGTTTGTGGGTACAACAGAAACATATCTAGGCTTAGATTATATATTTTTAAATTAATACAAAAAGTATATGCATACGTATATTAATCATGAATCCAAACTCCAGGGGAAATTGTTCTTTTAAAAAATCTTTCTGAAATATGCATGTTTTAAGCTGGACTTCAACTTCAGCTGTTGTTTAAGTGATTTGCTAAATTTTCATATGACCGCCATCAATTTTGTATTTAAAATATAATAATAATGTGCAGATTCAGATGCTGGTAATAATAGCATACCCTAGCAAATTTGATAAGAATTCGATTCTCATATAATAAAACATAACAATTGGATTACCATGCATTGAGAAGTACATAATTCCAATTTTGATTAAGTAACGTAATTCGGTCGATAAACATGATACTACTGATGCTACGAGAATATCGGATTGTGTCTACTCATTGTCGTCGGGTTAAACCTTGTTCCTTATCATTAAGCTCGGTCAAGGCAATTATTATTTTGGGTTTGTATCGTTTTCATTGCATACACGTTAATGTTCATTTTGCTTTATCTACGGCATTTACCTTTAACTTGGAACGACTAAAAATGGTGTTTTAAGCACATCTCTAAATTCTTCCGTATTGCTTAGGTTTTAAACATATTGAAAAATGTTGAGCCACACATTATCAAAAACTTTGTTGAGTTTTTCAACTTTTTAAATACGTCATGTATATCCAAAAAGCTTAGAAAGTGTAATTAGTATTATTTGTTATTATCTAGAGCGTCGACTCTAAAGATATTATTTGTATCATTAACAAATTTTCAATTAATTGTTATTTGTGCTCCAATGCGATTTTTTAAATTATTTATTTAATTTATTATATTATTATTATTGTATAAAGTATTATAAGTATAGATTTATAAATAAAGTTTAAAGTATAAATTTATCAAAAAATTTTAGTATCACTCACCAATTAGTAAGAGATGCCAATTATGGCCGCCAAATAAAGACAATGTTTTCTGGGAAGGTCTTGATGACTGCTTAATACTGAGAGCTAAATGATCGATCTCAGGGGTCGGTCATATAAATAACAAGCGATCTTTTCTTCCATACAGCTTTTGGATCCGACGCGTACTTTATGCACACGAAAACGCGACGAGTTTCATAGAAAACCGAAGAAGGTTAATTAAATTATCTACTTTCAGTGAAAGAATGGCTTACAATATTACGGTGACAAATACGCATACATTTAACATTCATTGCTGAGCCATCAACTCAAGCCGTTTGGTAGTAATCCATCGCTCATCGAAGAACCGCTATCCAAATGGCTATACTATCTGCGCTTCTTCGTCATTTATCCTAAAGAATAAAGAATAAAATATTTTTAAATTACATACCAATATTATGCTTTCACGGTGGCTGCTATGGTGTTCGAACAATGTTACAGAGTCAAGTTCATGTACTGTGTAAAATCCTTAGGTTTACTCGTTTAATTTATACCTATATAAACCAATAAAAAACGTTGTTTTATAATTTTTTTAATCACGTATTTATACGTTTCTGTGATTCAATAACATAGATTTAGGTGGTGCTTTACATTTAGGTGGTGATGGTGACTGACTGAATGTCCTTACGCAACCACATTTAGGTTGTGATGGTGACTGACTGAATGTTGTTATTTAGAAATAATGCTTGAAACAGACGTGCGGAATTTCCGCATGCGGATACGCAAGCAGAAACGCAAGTTAACTACATGAGCGTATTTTTAAGATATTGCGTTTTTATTTTTCAGTAGTGTTTTTAATAAACAAATACAATTTGTTTTGGTATTTCTGTCAAAATATTGAAAAGCTGTCGTGATGTTAATATTAATTCATGTTATTTTTTTTTTGTTATGTAGTCAACACTATGTAGTCACACTGCTGTGGTGCGTTTTTTTTTTAGAAATAGAGACAACTTGCGGAAAAAACGCAGCCTATGCGGAATACATGTATTTCATATTCATTTGAAGTAGTGTATTCTAATTTAAATGCACGCGTTTTTCCGCACGTCTGTTTCCATCAATAAAAATAAAAAAGTAATATACAAAAATTAATGTTTTTTGTATTGAAAAGCATGACGTAAAACAACAACAAAATTTATAAAAGCTCATTTATTTTTCATTTTCCAAGCAGATTTTTACATATTTTTAAGGGTTTTCTTGAATCTTATTTTGAACTAACTAAAGTTTGTACTTTTCTCTATTTTTTTGTAGAAAAACATTAAAAAAGTTCATGGTTCAAATAGACGTAAACGAACAAATAAAATTGGCCATTTTTCATTAGTTTCAATGGGAAATATAAATTTGTATACTCTGAAGCTCTACTAATCTAGATGGCTCTGATTTTGTATAAAAATGCAGTGTGTTAATTGGGTAATTCTATGCCAGGAAAACAAACAAATTTCGCACTTTCTTTGAAGCAAAGACAATGCCGCAAAACAATGACAAATGAATATTTTTAGTCTAACTTCCCGACGAGTATAATCACATCACGAGATATATGCCAATAAAGCCATCTAGCGAAAAAATAATGGATTTATATTTTACCAACCCATTATAATGGTAAATACATGGGCTATGCATTAGTTGAATTTTGCATAAGTGGGGTGATGGTAATTGGTGATGATAAAAATATGGTGCCTTTAAATAAAAAACTATATTATTATTTTAATTTTTCGTTCTAAGGAAATGGTCAAGAATATGGTCATAGCAAACCAAAGTAAAATAAAATAATTTTCAAACACTAACAAACGAAAATACAAAAGCGTTAAAGTTAGTCATTATAATGTCATACATTCATTAAATTATCTTCGCACATTTAATGCCTAAAAATGAAAAATAAATAAATTTTAATAATGATAATAACGTAATTTTTAATGAATAATTATAATTTTGTTTGTGTAAAGTTGCGTTTATATATTCTTCTGAATACAATAAAATGTACGTAGGTATGAAGCACAGGTACGATCATCATTACCATCATTTTAAGTATTGTACGTATAGCTATAGCTATATAAATATTATTTTGTAAGTGAGAAAAATAACAACAACAGCAATAATACTAAAATTTATAAAGAATTTATATAATAATCTAAAAGTCTGTCAGGTAAATTGTTTTAAATTTGCATAATGAAATTATTATTATGATAAATTTTTTTTTTCACTCTTACTTGTATACATCACTTTCCTCTTAACTTATAAAAAGACATTAAATGATAAGGTGATGAGCTGATAAAAATAAAATTATTAATGTAAGTTTGTTTTTGTTGTTGTTGTTCTTGTAATTTCGTTATATTATATATGAGGATGTAACATATGGATTTAAACTTAAAAAATTGTGAACGTAGGTACCTGTGAAACGTAAGTTATATATGGTTTTGATTGGATTATAATGAAACTGTTATGTATCTCGAGAAATATATATATTTTTAGCCAAACTTTTACTTTTTATATCGTGAAGGTGTGCAGATTAATGGGACTTTTAATACTAGTTCAGTGCCATCAGAAATCATGTCTTTATAATGTACCTATACACAATATTTTTTTTTTGTGTTGATTACCATGAATATAATAATGATGATGATTATGATTTTGTGATGCTGTAATAAAATAAAATATAAACACCTTTTTATATTTTTATCATTTATATATAATCTACGTTCTGACGCACCTACACAAACAATTTTTTGTTTTGTCTTATATATTCTAACTATATATAACAACACATTATCTTACATCATATCTAAGTTGGTTTCCTTCTTCGCAACTCATCAACCAATTGAAAAGATAATATTAGTTGTTGTCTAATGAAAAAACGTTTATTAAAAGTAAAAGAAAATCTTCGCCCTTATTTTGTTAATCCTTTTTCCATGATGTTTATGTTGTATTTATATTTAAGATAATAGAAACAACCTGACATGTTTTTATAACATAATTTTCATTTCGTTTAATATTAGTTTGTTGCTATTAAAAATAAATGGTTTTGGAAATGTTAACCCCTTCGTTGTGACATTTTCTACTGAAAACTGATTTTTCGGAATCCACAACAGTCATAGTGTTAAAATATTAACGATTAGAACGTCCTATAATTTAATCAATTTTTTGCCATGTTCTTATATTTTTTATATCTATCCTTATTTATGTTCTTAGTAAACATTAAATAAAATGAAATACTATATACAAAGAATTTTTGAAATATATTGCCAAAAATGTTTACTAATGGTTATTAGCGAAAATGATGGAAATTTCCATTTTTAACCCATAAAATAATTAATTTATGTAAATTATATATAAAAAAAAAACATTTTAAATTGTATTAATTACAATCGTAATTCTAATGATCTACAAGGCCTCAGATAATTTTATACGTGAATTACAAATGCGTATGCATTTTGATGTTCATGATTTTGAACCACAAATTACGCAAATAATGAAACAGTTAATGTTATAATTTCAAAAATTTTAATTTAAAAATAAGTTCGAAAACCTATACCCTGCTGGCATCGAATAGTGAACTAACAATTAAAAATGAAGGGTGTATATGTTATAGCCAACATCGGACTTTCATTTTGATTTCTATGGCGAAACATACCACTTACCAGACTTTTTGTTAAACTATCTCGCACATAATCAAAAAACATTCTCCCTCCTGAAATTTCAAAATACTAACAAAGTCAACCGTGGTTGGTCACAATTTAAATTATAATTTTTTTTAAATCTTTTCGTTGTTTATAAACGCTAAACTTTTCAACATCATTGTAAAAATTCAAAAGCTCCCATTGAATCTATCACTACTGGTACGAACATTGAAAAAAACTAGAAAGCTTCTATGACAGCTGTCACTTCTGGTGGACTGATGTCGGCCAAAAATCACTAGGATCTCCAAATTTTTAAAAGAAGATTAAATATAAAGTGTTATCTCGATCAATCAATTCGTATGGGCTGTCATCGCTGCTTAAATTTTAGAAAACTGGTAATAAAATACTTTCTAAAATATTAGTAAAATCCGAAGAAGCTCCTATGGACGCTGTCATTTTGTCGCTAGGACCTTCTATGACAAAAGCTTAAAGTTTAATCCCGATCCATTTTGGCTCTCCAAATCGCGATTTTTTTAAAATAGTTTTTTTCTAAATCGTCATTTAATTTTCTTAAATTTTTAAAAACTGGCCTGGGCGGATATTGTTGAATAATTAAATAAAATGTTTCAGTTTGTAATCGTTTTTCTTTTTAATGATGTAATTTTCAAAATATTAGCTAAAAAATAAAAAGCTCCTATGAAAGCTACCACTTCCGTCTTACCAATTTCAAACAAAAATCATTGGAATCTCTAAATTTATGTACAAAGCTTGTAAGTATGAAGTTTCACTCCGGTCAATCAATCCGTCTGGGCGGTACAAATGCCTATTTTTTGTTTAAAAGCACGTTTTTGTCAAAAATCATAATTCCCGCTTAAATTTTGCAAAATTGATCAGGACTTGTATTGATGAAAATTTTATTTAAAATGTTTTAGTACATACTCGTTTTTCTCGAAACTGATATACTTTTCAAAATATTTGCAAAAAAACGAAAAAGCTTCTATGGAAGCGGTTACTTTCAGTAGACCGATTTCAAACAAACTTAACTCGATGATCGTAATTTGTAAAGAAAGCTTAAAAAAAGTTTCATCCAAATCAATCGATCGTGTCATGGACGATTTACATATTTCAATTTTTTCCCAGTAAAAAATGAAGAGTTAGTGTACTTCCATTTTCGTTTTCGAGAGGAGCACGAAATAAATTCCAGTAAAATAAAATTGGATTTTTTTCTTTTTATCATGAGCAAATGTTTGCATAAAACTGGGAATGTTACCATAAAATATAGTTTCTACGAGTATACTTATAGTATTAAAATAGAAAAAAATTAAAAAAATTTCAAATAAACATCAAGTAACCATAAACATCATCAAACAAAAAGAGCAAGCATGAGCGGTAAGTAATTTAAAATAATTTTAATTTGCAATTCGATTTTGTATGTTATCTAATTTTAACGCAAACAGTTTGAACTGCGGCCAAATCCCATGATAGGATATAGTGCCAGAGAGAGAGAGAGAGAGAGAGAGAGATAGAAAGAGAGAGAGAGAGAAATAGAGTTTGAACTGTCAAAATTTATTGGACATACAAAAAAATTATAGCATCAACATTTTTGTTAACATATTGCTGACTCTTTCTAACTAGTAACTTTGTTTATATGCGTGCAGCTCTATTTTGCAATTATATTTTTATTGAAAGTTTTGCCGCAATACAAATTTAAAATAAATTGTTCCAGGCATAACGAGTATCAAACGTTCAAAAACATACTTACCAGAGGCGGAACATATTGTTCCAAAGGAATAATTTCTGTACTGAATATACCTAAATGTAAACAAAAGTGTAAAATCTTGGTTTAAAATTGGGCGAACTTTGGTCCTGGATATACCACTGACAAAAGTTTATTAATTGGAATTTCAACATTACCATCTTATAAATAAGCTAAAAGCTTAAAATTGGATGTGCGGTTCAAAACTAAATTGTATAGCAACAAACAAAGATAGTTAAAAAACATGTCATTTCTTCTTACAGTTTTGAAAAATGGTGTGGAATAGTATTGTTGCACAATTAATTAAAAATCTTTTAGTTCATGTTTTTCTAGTAAATGATATACTATTCAAAATATTTACCGGTTCCGATGAACCAGTTTCGGCCATATCTCTGGAATCCCCCAATTTTTGGAAGATGCTTAAGTATGAAGTTTCAACCCGATTAGTTAATCCATTTGAGCTGTAGAGAAGCTACAAAATTAAGTCGGCACGGCAAAACATATACACGCACACACTTCCTTGGAAGATACCACTATACACAGATTCCACCAATTGCAAAGAATCTCGCATATAATAAAAAAGGTTAGGTATGAAATTTGAATCTGTATATCGTGAATTCGCCTAGGCTGTATAAAGATGCCGAATTTTGGAGAAATAAATAATGATGAAACCAAAGCTCGTCATACCCAGTAATTAAAAAAAAATGATCTATACAAATTTTGTTTACGAGATCTTAATTTACGAGATCTTATTGTTTTTATTGGTTTCTCGTAAATGATATATGCTTTTCAAAATATCATACCATAAATCGAAATACCTCATATATGGAAGCTGCTACTTCCGTTGATTCGAATAGGTTAAAAAATCACAGGATCTCCCAATTTATTGAAAAGCTTAAGCATGAAATTTTTCAACGATCAGTCAATCCGTTCGCGTTTTAGAGAAGCTAGAAACATTTAGTCTGCACGGAACCCTAATAACAGACACACAGAGATTTTTTGAAATACATCATGCGAGTAATAATTGACCACCGAGAAAACCTGCAGTCAAATACAGAAACAAATATTTCGGGAAGATTGGCGGGAGGCCCAGGGTCACTAAAGTTTTGATGAGGAAATAGAAGTAATGATAGGGAAAGCCGTGGTAATACCAAATAATGATGATAAACTTCCAACTGGAGCTTTAAATCTTTATGGAAGGAAAAATTAACACAGCAGAACAAAAGAAGACAGAGAGATTTTAGAGTAATCGAGCAGTCCGTGGAGCTCATCGGTAGTGTTGGTCGAAAAGATGGATGGTAGCTTGAAATTTTGATGTGCTGAAAAGGATAGCTATCCATTACTACGAATCAATCGTATTTAGTGTAGGAAACCGGTTATGACAATTTAATATATAATCCGATTTTGGGATATTTATTGCCCCAACGACTTGTGAACGATTAATGAAGCGCATATACATTGGAGGACGTGTCTTGTATATTTAGACGATATTGTCGCCTTTAGAAATACTTTCGAAGTGCACAGAATACTATCTACCGGGTTCAAGTTAAGTCCTAAATGTTCACTCTTCAGAACCGAGTTAAAATACTTGGGTCACATTTAAACCGCCAATGGAATTCATACAGACGAAGCAAACATATCAGCGGTAAAGGAATGGCCAAAACCAAAACAATTCACATGGATTTCGAAACTTACTTGGATTGTATACCTATTATAAATGATTCATGCCAGGATTTACCAATTTTGCAAAAAATTATAACTAATTAAATAGGAAGAACAAGCCGTTTGAATGGAAGGTAGAACAAGATAAATCATTCGTTGAATCAATGCCTTCTAAACTTCAGGCCGCTTACACCAAATGATGACGACACGCTAAGTCGACGTTTTGGTTGCTTTCTCTCGTTGTTTTGTTAGTGTAAATATCTTAACATTATTATTGCGCAGTCTCGGTTTAGACATAAATTGACGTCATGTGTGAAAAATGAGAGTAGTAAAAGGTCTGTAGTTCAGAAGGCATTGGTTGAAATACGGCACGCACAGCACCAATACTTGCGAAAAGTGTATCTAACGTGAAATTTATTTTGGGTATTGATGCATCAATGATTGGATATAGGTGAAATGTTGTCACAAGAAATCGATGGATGAGAGCAAGTCATTGCATGTTACTCACAAATCCTACTCGCCGGATCGAAGGTCTGTAAAGCTACGACTTTGACGAAAAAGAAATCGAAAATGAATCGAAATGAAAAAGTAAACAAATAGTTGAAGAGTATCATGAAAAACTAAGTATAGGAGGTTAAAGAAATCAATAAAAACCCTCACAAATATTGGTCAACAATTTTATTGGCCTGTATGTAGACAGTAGACAGTAGAGTGGTGTAAACGATATTAACTCTGGCTATATTTGCTTAAATAATTTATTACCACTAGTACAAGCGATAACAGCTGCGTACTAGTGGTAATAAATTATTTAAGCAAATAGCCAGAGGTGTATCCCATACCCAGTTAGGAAACAACTATCGTTGATGTCATAATTAACAACTGGATTAGCCGCTTTGGAGTTTCGATAGAAATTCAATCAGACCAAGGAAAAAATCCTGAATTGGTGATTTTTCAGGAAACTTGTAGATTGTTTATCAATAAGTCAAGAAGGTATGGTGAAAGATTTCACCCTAAAGCTCTTAACATAATTTTATAACATATCTTCTTAGCAAGAGGCTCTCAGTTTCTGACATGGAACTGTTTGTATATTTTTAATTTTATTGAAAATAAAAGTTTAATTATTTTAAAAAATTAATTCATTTATTAAACAACATAACTTAAACTAATAAAATAACAGTTTTAAAAAAAAATTAGAGACTCACAGGCTCTTGTTAAGAACTTTAGGGTTAATAGTACACTAGAAATATTTAGCAAACTTTGTGAAAAAAAAAAAATCAATGTGACTGGGATCGAGATCTGAAATTGTCCCTGATGACT